>JAMYCR010000001.1:7649464-8249464 GCA_028830335.1 Eucera pruinosa | reverse complement strand
CTAGGTTTACGGACTGTTTACACTCGTCACGTTGACGCATTTCAGATTTCATACCTAAAATTATAGAGACCATTAATATTATTTTTCAGTACTTTATGTTAACTTTAATTAATGCAATGGTATGAATACGTATTCTAATTAATTCTCTTCATCCTCAACCTTCTAATTTCGAATATTCATATGCAGTATACGTATTTTTTCCGGAAGTCTGTGAAATTATGCACGTAATGTCCGTAAACCTAATAGCAATCAGAAGAGTTAGTCGATGTGCTAACGACATCAATGATATCATACAATATTGATGACTATGCACTGAACAACGTGACGATTATTTGGTCGTGATCCAGGCGATTTCAAAATTTAAAATTGGAACTCTTCCAATAGAAGTAAATAAAAATGTAAAAAAAAAAAACAGAAAAAAGGAAATAGAAAATTGGACATATCTTTCGTATGCGAACGAGGTTGTATAACGTGTATTATGAAATCGAGATGCATCATCGGAAGAACGAGTCGTAGTTTGAATTGGAACAGTCGCCATGTGGTTTCACTATTGCGGACAAATGATTATTGAACGTTGTTCAACACTGAATTTACGGTCACTGGTTGGACAATTTGACGGGTTTCCGGAAAATTAGGTATTGCAGGATCGGGGGAAAGGGGATGTTGAATCATGGTAACTATTCGTACGATTACACCAATTGAAGCCAACATAAATTGCTTAGAAATAATGTCTATGATTTCTGTAGTTTGAAATATGAAATCTGCTACCCGTAAATTTAATGTTAAAAAATAAACTTCAATATAGAAGCATAAAATATTGCGATTGAAAGAATTCTTGCACAAATCTTGATGGGGGTTGAAATAACTATTAAATATCGTAGTTTTACATAAACATGGCTTTTGATCCTGTGCATTCCTAACGTTAAAATTGTGATTTTTAGAATCTACGCATCGAAGTTGACTAAATTAAAACGAAATACACACATCAAAATTTTGTGGTCTCCGAAGCGAAAGTTTAACCAAAAGAAATGCTTGAAGTTTGGTTCTTAAATGGTGTGAATCTTGTTTGACAAATTTTTGGAATTTTAATTAGTTTTATAGATGTGACGGATTATTTAAATTCTTCCAATTGATTTTGCATTTCCTTTGGAAGGGGAAAACTAAATCATAGTCTCACATTCTTCTCTTAATTGTTCAATTTTGAAAAAAAATTACTTCGATCATTTATAGGGAAGAAAGAACAATAACAACCGATTGGTAGACTACACGTTTTGAAAAAGTAAATTCCCAGTTTAAATTTCTGGTTTATAAAAAGATTCCAGTGACTTCAAACGATTTGAGAACAACTTTTTATAGCAAAAATTAATGGAATAATTATAACGTTCATATTATGTGGAAATACATAAGAATCGAGATGTTAACGTGATAATTGGACACGTTAATTAATATGTTAACACACAAATCTAAAAGTGATGCATTGCAAGATAAACGCGAACGTGATTAAGTAGGAAAATCTCGAGACTCGTAAGTAATTTATTAACCAGAGGCGGTTTAAAAAGATTTTTTTAACAGCGCGTGAAGGACGAGAAAAGGAAAATGATTTCATTCGCGTTTGCGGAGATTTTTTGTCGCTTCACTTGGTTTGTCGTACGAGGCAACGCTCCAAGATAATTAAGAGGATTCATTAAGATCATTCCCATTGTGGGGATTATAATATTTCGCTCGGGACACTTTCGCCATTCTTATTTTTACGGTAAAAAAGCTTTTATGCTTCCAATCGTGCCGGTTAATCGACAAAGGGCCGAGAATGATTGCATTAGTGACGCAAATGCGATTATCTAGTTTTCATTCCTTTTTAAAGTCCCGCGCGACGTAATTTGTTTCGATTCGATTCAGGGGATCCTAATCACGGGCTTGCCGGCCGATAATTCCTTTCAGTAATCGATAATCCAATCAAATCTTTTTCTCGTTACACGCCGACGGGGAGGATATAACGGACGGAACAGCCGTCAACTTTGTTTAAAACAGTATACTTTTCCACGGATGAAGCTGAAACTTGTTTGCACGTTTCGCTTCTATTACAATCCAATCTCTCTTCCGCTGTTTCTCGATTAGTTTTTATTATCCTGCTGCTTTTCCTTGATGAAACGCGAGCGAGTGCAAGCGCAAAGCTCCTTGCGAATTATCGTGAACTTTTTCACGGAAAAATGATGAATCGGTTGTGTACACTTTGAAGATTTATTTCACTCATGCAAGGATAAAGTGTCTTTCAATGCGAGAATCTTTATGCTCCAAGAGATTGCTTCCCGATCGATAAACATTTAGTCTATTTAAGAGGCTTGGCTGCGAATACTCTTGTTCGACAAGCTCGTTTGTCCTACTTTACATTTTAGTTCACGTTATGCGGACACCCAGTGACAATTTCGAAAGAGCATTTTGCTTTGCTAAGTACTAAAAAATACAAACCCAGTCAATCTTAGTTTGGACGGTTTAAATCAAATCAAGCGTTTGAATGTTTAAGCAAACTTGATTATCCAAGCCAATTTAATTAGTCAAGCAAACTTGATTGCGTATTCTTGTTTAATGGACATTGGTGTAATGTTAATTTACATTGAAAACAAGTTGTTATTCGTCATACCCTACTGTGGTTTATATTTACATTTATAGTTATTTATTTCACAGGAAAGTCCTTTGTTATACAATATATATGTATTACAGAAAAAGTTAAAGTTACGTGTTATAATTGTTAAGGAGAGCTATTGTAAGACAAAGATTGCGCTTAAAACTATCAAAGGAAGAGAGGTAGTTAAGTAATTCACCATACTTATTTATCTCTAGATAAAAATACGGTTAATTAAAGCTATTACAGCACGCCCTATGATTTTCTTCGCGAAGAAAGGAGCGATGTCTTACACGATGAATCGTAGAAAAGACATTTAAACCGAAGTGCGAAAGAATAACCGGACAAGAAACAATGTGATTGAAAACCTTAAAGTAGACTGTGGATTTTTATGCAAATTCATATTTTTGCAAGCATAATTGAGAGAAAGAGAATTCGGCACAGATTTGTTTCAACCACTAAATGTAAACAGTTTGTACATTACTTTGAATGTTTCAGAAATTTTTGTATGTCTTTGCAAACTTGAATTTCCCATAAATGCATAAAAATCTGCAGTATAGTTAGGAAGAGTGACAAATTAGTAGGATAAGACAATTTATTGTAGGATGGTAGCATAGACTTCTGAATATTAGTGCGCGAGTGGAAGCGGCAAAGTAGATAAAGTACAGTGTCTGATCAGACACTGGTGCGCAGCTGTCTGTTGGTTCCGCCGCATAGGGGGCAGCTGTTAGCAACCTCGTATTCACCAAGCGTACGGTGCTGCCATTCTTGAGCAACAGTGGTTGCCACTCGAACTAAAATTCGTTCCATAACGCGCGAACAAACCAAATCTTCCTTCAGATACAGGCGAGCTACAGAATTATCAAAGGTGCATTTAGGTGTAAGCTAAGTATGCTACAGTTTTTCGAGGAAAATTTCCCTTCGAGTTCTTTTAGATTTATGTAGTTGAAAATCACACGATTTAATCAATTTTACAATTGATCATCATTAAGCTACGGATGTTTATACTTTTATGGAGAATATAAATATATAGAAAGAGACACAGAGCGTGTAAAGATATATCAAGTAACTAAAGTAAGGCATTCGTTGCATAGGGTTATCCGAAATAGACTATAGGACCACCTAGCTTCACTTTTTTTCTTTCCCTTTCTGCTTTACCCTTTTCTAATCTGGTTTTTATTTCTATTATCTTCGTTCGTTCTCGTTTCAATTTTTATTTTTTTCACCTCTATTTTACTAACAAACATGACGTTTGACAGATATTCTCATTCAACATCCTAAAGGTACTTTTGGATAACCCTTTAATTAGACTGCGGATCTTATATGCAAATTCATATCTTTATAAACAGATTTGAGGAAATGGAATTTAAGCACAGAGTAAATTCGCCTTTTAATTATTTTATTTTGCACTTTACTTTGGATATTTTCTATAATTTTACCTACTATATGAATTCTATATCTTCTTGCAAATTTAAATTTCCTATAATTAGTTAAACATCCGTAGTCTACTTACGATATTTAGAGGGTATAATTAATCTCTATTTTGGTCTCGCTTCTTCAATTGTGGTTGTAAAATATGAGTTTGCTTAAACATCCGCAGCCTAATCATAATGAATTGAACAAATGTTAATTATTTCTCATATACGGTATTAATTCAACTAAAACGAGCATTTAGATGGGAGGCAGCAAAAATATGAATGATTATATTATGTTGGGAGGCAGGAAAAATATGAAAAATATAAATTATCCAATATAATTCACTGTTACACAGTAAAACCTATAGCTTTTGCGTTTGCCTTTACATTTTGCATATTAAAATACTATAGAAGCGTTTGCATTCCCTTTCAGATAATAAAAGAGGATATATTTCTCCGAAAATTTCGACTTTATTAGATGCCAGTATTTCAGACCATGTGTCACGAACTCCCATAAAATGATAGGTCCATCCTACATCTCGTCTGTGGCTGAATCTTCGTTTAGAGCATAAATCCAGCCTTCTATCTGTTTTTGTACAACCGATGAATTCACGGTAATTTTTCCAAAGAATGAGAATACAATTTCATTCGTCTTATTAGCAATTAATCATTGCAAATAGTTGCACAAGAGTTCGCTATGACACTTTTTATTTCACAAGTATCTACCTGTACAATAATCTCAATGTTACCACGTATTTGGCTCGCAGAGTTTAAAAATATCTAATGTTCGGCGCTTTGCAAAAATAGTTTACCGAAAACCTAGTTTAGAGGGCTGCTTTGACGATAATTTCGTTGTCGATGGAAGCAGCGAAAGGGAACGCGGAGAAGATAGGTCGAAGCAAGAAAAAGTCAAGAGGAAGGAAGAAATAAAAGTGGTGGGGAATATCCTGAAGGAGTAAAAATGGGAAAACGAGGAAAAAGGAAACGAAAGAAGGATAGAAAAAGGGAAGGGTTGTAACGGTTCTCTAATGCTTGCTTGCTTGCGAGCTAACGAAAGTCTTCTCCGTCTCGTTCTCTTTTAGATATTACCACCGTCATCGCTTCGGAAGCTAATGCAGCGGAAGTGGACTTTCAACTGTATTACCCCTAATCACATCGACGTTCCGCTTTGCACGTCGCTGCGCGTAATTTCGGGCTGGATCCTCGGTTTACAGTCAGCCCTTCTTCCTGTTCGTGTCTCCGATCGTACCGTCGATCTTCTTACCCTTTCACAAGACCATTCGAGGGCATTCGTTGCCCGGATTTCTCTGAAGATTGGGAAAGGGCCTCGAGAAGCTGTTAAAAACACATGCTCGCTCTAGTGGGTCTCTTTAAGTGTAATGCTGCGCGTGTTCTAAAGGGTAATTAAGATTCTACAAGTTGCGGTTGCATTTCGCTGCTTCTTTGTTGTTGTACGGTGTTTTATTAGATTGCTGTCAATGTTGATATGTTGCTATATAGATTACCGTGCATAAGTATTTGGACACTTGCACATTATTAGAAATATGTTGATTACAGTATTAGTGCAACCTTCTATCGTAAGAGTGATTCATATTTGGCTCCATTTTAGACGGTTGTACAATGTCTATAAGGGCCGGAAAATATTATTTAACATACGTTTGTACAAAGAAAAACGTATTAATTAAAATTTATAAAAAATTGATTTTGTAAAAATAGAACCAATAATGTTTTAATCGGTAGGAAATACTAACAGTATCTCAGCGATGACTTCACGAAGTTCATAGAGTAGCTTCGCGCAAGATATGTCACAGTTCGTTGCTCATTTGCATATTGATACCAAACAGTTAATTCGAGTCATAAATTAGAGCATATCTGAAGCTTTAATAAGCTTGCACAGCGACTCACTATGACACTGATATTACTTGCCATTCTGATGCATTATTAATAAATTCGAATCATCAGTTTCACGATTCTAAAATATTATTCCGCTTCACTTTGTTTTATCCTCGTGGATGTTTGTCAATTTTACTAGGCTGTTCGGAAAGTTCGTAGAGGTATTTTAGAAGCATTCGAAGGTAATATGAGCGCATTAACATTTTAGTAAATAACTTTGCATGTAGTATTTATTGTTCGATAATTGTATGACTATTAGAAAGCTTCATAATCCTTTTTTTCAAAATCTTTGCACTGTTTGCACATTTTCTTCGTCCGAAATGAACCCATGCAAATAATTCTTCTAGGTTTCTAGTTTATTCAATTCCTCACAATTAATAAAGTTTTGCAAGCATTGCAGTAAACGATAATAGTAGAATAACAATTAATAATTCTTGGTACCTCATTATTGAAACATTAGGTTGTTTAGTGTTGTCCAATGAAAGAAGTTGCCCGGGCTTTTAACCATGTATTGTTCATTAATTATTGGATTTTAAGTGGCCCGCATAGGAACAGTATTTGTTCAGATTAAGAATGGTATTATTTAACTAAAATTCGTACACAATAATCGCCTTCCAGTTTATCATTTATACAACACAAGCGAATATTATTAAATGTGCTATGAATTTCCAGAACAATCCAATTTATTACAAACATTATCATTTCTAATCTATAATTTTGTTACGTATAGGTAATTAATTGAACTTACTGAAAATGAATGCAGACATTTTTAATGTAATTAAGAAGTGGAAGACAGAAGAAAATTTTCTAAAATGCACCCCTTTTCGAATTTGAGAAACTTGAAAGTGTGATCAAATACAAATTATTCAGATGAAGTAAGTTATTGGTGAAAAGTTCAGACGAAGAGTATTTTTGGAAAAATTTTGTGCATCGTCATAATGAATTTTCAGGGTCTGTTTTCTTACATATATTATGCTTCAAGCTACACGAAATTAATATGCATTTGATAGTGCGACAACGCCGTCTTGATACCACTTTCGAACGGTACGTTTGTAGAAGTTTTGCGTATACATCGAATATTAATGTCCAAACATGCTGCACTTGTACGATCCTAAGAAGTTTCTAAAATTCATGAAAATTCATCGACCTGTGCAAGGAAAAGTGGGGAACCCGAAAAGGGAAAAGTAACAGTAAGAGAGAGAATAAATTTCACGTATAACATATGCACAGCTCCATGTTAAAATATTGAAGAAGGTTTTCACTGAATTAATTATCGCGATCAAATTGAAATAATCATTACCAAGATTCAACAAATACATTAATTACGCAAAGTCATTACAATCTGTCCCCTTTAATCGCATTAATAATTTAAATCACTTTACGTGGAATGTCATTATAGTATAAAATTGTCATCTGTATTTTTGTTAGCAGTTTTTAATTGCAGTTTTACACAGTCATACCTCGAACTTACTTATTAATTGGTTCTAGATACGGTTTCTTGGTACCATTAACACCAGAATTAGCAAGGTGATTAAATTGACACGTTTCTTATTAAAATCATATAAACTCGCAATATTGCATTTTTAAAATTTTTTAGAGATTTTCTGTAAATGGTGTAATAAATAATGATTTACTTTCCTTGCATTAGGTATTATTGCAAACATCCTATCATATCAATCACTTTGGTGTAAATAAATATACTTTAATCGTCGATAATTCTACTGTTAAAAAATATCGATATTTAATTTCTTTCGCATTCATACGTTCGATGTATCGAATTTAAAGTATCAATATCTACTGGTATCGATTCCTAATATAAAATTCAATAATAGCCTGTATAATATAAGTTTATTGAGCGTGATAACTAATTTGCAAACTGGAATACGACTATTAATGAATTAAGTAACTGGAAATGTAATTAAATTAATGAAATATGAAATATCTAGAAAAATTCAGAAAAGTTATGAATATGTTTTAATTATTGGTACTTTTGTGTTCCTTTTTAGTTAACTTTCTTAACAAATTTTACATAATCTTATAAATTATTGTTTAATAAGTATAGAAGGAACATTTGCTCGCATTTACGTTTACGGAAAATGGTGTCTTATAATTATAGAAACCAATCTTCTCCATCAAAAAAAAAAAAGTCATTTCAATACTGCACCAATTAAGTTTAGGACGTTATATATTATTGACTCGCGCAACGCGTGAAATTGTAACGCAATTTACTTCATTCACCATTTTGTCTTACAAGACTTTTTTCCAAAAAACTCCTCAATTATTCATACTATAACAATTTCTCATTTTCCGTGTCAAACGATTAAAAAAAATATATAATTTTTTTAAATTGTTATAAGTGCTCTATCAAAGTATGTACAGCATACGTAAATATGTGTATACGTATATGCTCTGATACATTGAAATAGTCGCAACACAGAGGAACCAGTTTGCGTAGACTGAAATGACGAAAGTTCTTTCTAAAGTAGTAAAGTTTTATTCATCAGGAAGTTACACAACTTTCCAAGCAATTATAAAGGAACAAAAAATAAATTGATCCAAGACTATTTTCAATTTTATATTCAACCAACCGCAAAGAATCCGCAAATTTTTTTATTCAATCGTGGTAACATCGTATTGATTGCGTTCAAGCTGTGTAGATGCAACACAATCGTTTAAAAAAATGGCAAGATCAGTGCCATAATTTATTGATCTTTGTTGCGAATAGTGCAATAATCAAGGGTACGTTACACTTGTAATCGGAATAAATTTTTGATTCGAGAAAATCCATTACGACGAAGAAAGTATGTTAGAAAGTAAGATTGAATTAAAATTTTATTTCACGAAAGATAGTAAAGAAAAAGTTTGTCAATTTTGAACTACCTTTTCTTTTTCAACACGTTTGCTCCATTTCCTTCTTCAATTTCTCCGCCTTCTTAGAAGAAAGTTGGTTTCACTTTATGCGTTTGCAAAATTCTACTATACTTACCTTGTTAGTGCGTAATTTAAAAAATGTTGGTCAAACATTTAATCCACTTGCCAAATTTAGTACAAAATTACAAATGTTTTCATGTTTGCAGTAATTAAAAGGAAATGTAATTTTATTGTAAGAGATCCTTTATCAAACATGTAGTTCAGTTAATCATTTCCTTTATTTAAGATAATTTATGATTAAAAAGAAATAACACGTTAATTAACTTATTGTTTATCAATTAAAAATATCGTTAATTAGCCACTTATAATGTATTGTGTTCATTTTATCCGTGGCATACTTTCTTTGTAGTTTTTAATTAAACATCCGTAATCAAAATATTATAACGTTAAGTATATAATAAGCTTCATCTTTCAACGATAGATAGATCATTTTTTAATTTCTTTGAGTAGTTTACTTTCATATTTAACTTCTAACATTCTTTCCACGAATAATTCACAACAAAATACTACAAAGAAACACTTTAATAGGTTCATTCAAGATGCTTTGCAGTTCCCGCTATCATTCGTGCAAGCTATTCATCTTCCTTAATTCCTCTCGTTAAGTTACTCAATCGATTCTCAATTAGTAATCGATGAGTTACTTAAATCGACTTTACCAGTTTATTATACTTTAAAATGGGTAAAAGTTGATTTATGCCAAAAAAAGAAAACGACTACATTTATGCACATTACTAAAATCGAATCGGTGTTTCTGGAATCATTTTGTAGGATACTTGAACTCAATATTGACTGACAACTTAGAAATCGAAGTCTCTTTATCACCAATTTGGCCGTCGTATTCCAAAGGCTTACGACGATGGCCGCTCTTTTACGTAGAGAAATACATAGGTTCCCTCGTAAATCTTCGTATCGAAATATTTCACCCTTCGAAGACACTATTTCCTCTGTTTGATTGAAAAATTGTAAGATTTCTGATTTCCATAGCTCTATAACGTAGAAATAAATTCCCCGGTGTCGAGGTAGAATTACATCAACATTCGAAGCCGATTACTTTGCTGGGATCTCTTCGTTTTCTTTTTTTTTTTTGTTTACTTCGTTATGGAACCCTTGGGCTAGTCTATTTCCCTCTCTATTCGTTCGACGTTCTTACGATGGTCCTCTTCAAAGTTATTTCCCGGGGCAGCTGACGCTCCGATAAAATTAGTATGGTTGAAACGAAGGCAACTGGACTGGATTATTCCTTTCAGTTTGCCTCTCGTTTTCTGCTTTATATCGAATTTTATTTCCACCGCCGTGATTCTTCGTCCAGCGTTACCATTTCTTCGAACAGATAAACGCACAGAAAAAGTCATCGCCTTTAACAAAACTATTTTGAAACGCATTTGACCCATTAGGATAAACTTCGGTGGTATGGAACACATGATTTTTCATAAATCAACGTAATGGGACAAAGAAACTAATGCATGATCATATTTAATTGGTTAGGTGTGATAAAATTCGAATGATTGGAAATTATACCGAAGTAACTAAGAAACATGAAATACGGTAGTTCGAAAAAGGGGTGTCTAATAGGGAACACCTAAGAAATGTATAAATCTCGAGAAAAGTAGGATTAAACTTTCGAGTTCCAATCTGGTATGACGTGGAGTACAATCATAATCAATGCTATGACTTCGTCAATTTATTGGAATTTAAAAAACTCCATCCTATTCTAGACATTTTAGACATACGAAACCTTTAATAAGATGAAAAAGATGTTGAATTTTTTTAAACCGTTTGGGTGATGTACCCCCTCAAATTTAAAGTAAAATATTGGTAAATATTCGTGATACGTATTCGTCCTGTTTTCTCGCGTCGTTCTTTCGAATCTCAAAAATTCAACGAGAAAGGAATTCTTCAATTACCGAAAAGATTGACGAAAATTGTCGATCGAAAGCATGCTCGGATCAAGCTTATTTCTGAATTTACGAATAAATGATTTGAAAAATGACAGCGAAACCGAATGAATATATGTTACAACCCGATATGAGTAGTCTACAACTCCAGTGACTAGTTCATCAGAACGTTTCGAATGTTCAAAATGTACCAATCCCCCCCCTAAAAATTGTGTCATAAGACCCTGGCCTCGAATGAATTAATCCATGGTTACGGCAAGGGGAAGAGGAACTTCATTTGCCGTGAAGGAGAACGAGAGATACAAACTGTTCGCGTTAAGGCAGCAGTTGAACTTAACAATCTTCCCTCGCGATTCTTTCTTTCAACCGTGGGTTGCGATATCCTTTTCCCCCTTTGTTTGTTGCTTTTTACTGCTGATTTACGTAGAAACGCAGAAACAGAAAAGAAATGTATACCTTCGAGGCAGATGAGAGCGAAGCTTAGAATTCGTAGGAATAACCCGTATAGGAACACAGATACTACGCGATAATTGTAGAAATTATTACAGGGAAGAAACCGTGGCGAATGTTGGCACGTCTGAAAACGCTCGGTGCTACTCAGTACTCGTGCATCGTTCGCGTAAAACGTAAAATGTTTCGCCGATTTAATTACACAGCCTGGCTGGTATAGTTTGAATTAGGAATGAAGATTTCCGGGTATAGAATAAGATTCTTGAAATTGAACGCGAACCCTTTACGACGCTCGTCACGGTTATCTCATAAATTTAGGAGTTGTATTTGGGAGAACAGGAAGAATAAAAACCAATTAATATCTGAGAGGAAATTACAGCGTTGAAGAGCACGCGATATAATCTCTGCTTCGTACAATAAATATAGAATGAAATCGCCGGAAAAAGGGGGTAAACTTTGACCTATAAAAAGGAAAATTAAGGACTATTTTAAGGTCCGCTTAATAATTATTACGAAACGTGTCTGGAAAAATAACTGTTGCGGTCTCGTATATGCTCCCAAGTATATTTTATATCTCCCGCGTGCACTTTCATCGTGGCTGCGTTTTATTGTAAACAGAGAAAGATAGAAACAGAAACAAGAAGCTGTGCCGAAATGAAGCATAGGAATATATGGAAATGGTAACATTACACGGGAACAGGCTTGTCATTGTTAAAATAGAAAACTAGGCAAAGCGAATTCCGATATTAGGAAGTCAAGAGAAATTCTCTTAAACTTTTGCTTCTTTACGTCCTTTTGATGACCTAATAAGGATTGGAAAAAACTTAAGGAGGAAATTACGTACTTCTGTACTTGTATTCACTCATTAGCCGCTTTAGAGTAAAATCACTACATAAGACGCAAACTTAGCTGAGGTTTTTGGAATTTGGGGCCAGTTAATTCAATTCAACTACACTCGATTTGTTATTATTTAATAAGATCCCTTAACCCTTGTGCACTGTTCAAATGAGTGTCATTTTGAAATCATTGGTATCAATACTAAAATAACAAATAGTTTTCATCGTAACTTTATAGTATAATATGTGCTTTTGCTAATGGAATATATTTCTCAAATAATTCTAAAGGAATCCATGAACTTGACATGCATTGGATATTTTAAAAAAGGAATTATTTAATATCGATCTTTCATTTTCGATCAAATTGACTCGTAAAAATGCACGAGGGTCAAGTACTGTGTTTCGGTTAGAATAATTTAGTGTTATGAATATGAAACTTTGTCGAAGGTGAGTCGAAAAATGTCCACGAAACTTTAGTCTTCAATATTTTCTACAAAATAATTATACTTAATAATTTAAACAAATGAATTAAACATCGTGTTTGTTTTTTTTTTAAATTGGCATCTAGCTAACGAAATACACAAAAGTTAACATTTATTAATGCAGAATAAGCTAATATTACTGGTAGTTATTGATTTTAATTGTATGTTTGTACCTTTAGTTATTATTATGTACGCCAAGTGCAATAAGTGAACCGACACTTACACGTCCGGCTGAACATAATGATCTCAATATTACTATTCGACCGGCGGAGCCTAAAAATATCTAATATCTGATTCCTCAAAAAATCAGTTTGCCAACCTCTGCCCATTCGAAGTACAGAAGAGCAAATTGTGCAACGGCGCAAGGTAGCGATAGATCAAAAGCAATAGAAGATTATGTTAATCAGCCAACTTAACGATCCCTTAAACATCGACTGGTATCCCACATCCGCGTCACGATCACGCGAGTACTCTGTGAGAGAGGAGGAAGAGGCATCGGACTCAATTTGTCGGCGGGAGAAGTTGGAGAATATAGCGAAGCGGAAAACGAATCAGCGGGAGTAACGTGTGCCAGACGTTGGTTCCGCGATTTATTATTTTTCATCTGCTTTTGCAACCACTTCCTTCGCCCCTCCTTGTTTATACCGCGAGATGGTCACGCAGGAGAGCTTGGCTTTTGCTATGCGAAGGAAGAAACGATATCAGGGGAAAAGGGGAGGGGAATTGAAGGGTGGGGAGAAATTACACGAGCTTGCGCGGAGCTTTGCTGACTGGCGAACGAGTCGAAAGCTTAAGGCTGAACCCGCTAGTCGGCGCTGGACCACGCCACGCGAAGCGCCTTGCGGTTGCGGAGCTTGCTGAGAGGAGCTGCCAGCGCGGCAACCTCTCGATGCCTCTACGGCGGGCTAATGAAACCTCGAGAGCGCCGCGTTTCCGCTTGAAACTGCCCGCAGACTCGCGACACTCGAAACGTTCCAAAAGATGCGGTACCTCAAGAGAAAATGCCGTTGCCTCCACCTGAAGAATCACCGTGACTGCGAACGGCCGTGATCGTCGACCACCTGTCCATCTTCAACTTTTCGAGGGTCGAACGCCGTTGAACGCCGCTGGAATTTATTTTATTGACATTGTTTCGATGAACGAAACCGAGGAGATTCGTTACTTTGCATCCGCGGAAGAAATCATGTGAAACGAGTCTTTTAAAGTTTTAAGTTTGGTCTTTGGCTTAGTTCTTTTGTTGGAAAGGAAGAATAGTGCAAGGAAGACAGTGTCGTTCGGTGAGAGGTCGACGTCGGCCGATGGACGGGTAGAATTCTGGATTATGATCGACGAGCTTGTGGCGGGACCAACGGAAACGGAGGATGCATCCTCGGATATCGAATTCGGCAAATTGGTGCCGTTAGTCGTTGCGGCGAAACAGACGAAGGGTCCATGAAGATCGACGTTGCGGTTTCCGGTGAAGACGAGTGAATCCTTCGACATAAGGGAGGAGAAGAATTTGTACAGTTGATAAAGCAAATTTTATGAATCAACATATCAATTATCGTAATACCGACTAACCGTCGAAGAAGAGTTTCTTAATAGTTATCCATAATCTTCGAGAAGAGCTTTCGAAATCTCGAAGATGCTCATCTCGGTTCTTTGGCAGTAATTCCGTGGCCTTGCAATGGGAGCATTCGATAGAAGGTTTTTATTTTCCCCAATGCCTCACCTCCTGACGTCTTCTCTTTAGCAGCGTCTCATCCGTTCCTTCTAACCCTGTTACAATCCATTACGATCATCCCCTCAGGCATACTAACGAAACGACGATGATTTCATTAGAAGAGTGAGCGAAAATAAAGAGCAAAAAAGAAAGGAAAGGAAAAGGTGAAATACGTTAGAGGGCGGTAAGAAGAACGAAAAGTAAAGAATTACGACTAACAACGGGATTCTACCCTCCTTGTTGAAGCAAGTTAACGAAATAAAGTAAGTGCGAGGGTAAGAAAAAGAAGGGGAAGGCGTCTTGCAAGAAGACGAGAAGAATTTTTGAAGACGGCGCGCGTGGCTAGCAGGTAATAACAAGCCGCACCGTTTTCTTCCTACTTACAAATATTATCGAGCATGCTGGTTGGCGGGTCCAAAAACGTAGAGTATTTTTAATACACACACACAGAGACAGGCGCGTGGCACGTTTTGTACGCGTGCGTGCCGTGTCCAGGTGGCTGATAATTAAGCGTAGAATTTAATCGACGTTTCACCGTTTTAACCAATTTCAAGAAAGAATGAAAGATGACGAAGAGTGGTCCAACTTCATAGAAAACGATCCTTAACGTCGCGGTCCAACTAATAGTGACTTAGCTATATACCGTTTGTTTCCGTGGAGCCTATGTTGCGTGCGTACATTTTCGAGTGGATCCAACGAGCCGCGTTATTTTTTACGATTCTATCACCTAAGTATCTTGCGTACCAAATTGTCTCGTAGAACGTGCTAGGTTATATGTACCTGTATCGTTAAGCGTCTGTTTCGTGAACAAGTGTAATTTGTACCTCGTCGTGGAACTGTCTCGCGAACAGCCGCGTTCCCTAGAAATCGGTACTATCCCTCCGATCATTTTGAACGTGTGAAAGTTAGTTCCCCGAGACTAAACTTTTCGCAAGTGTAAGAAGAAAACTTGGAGAAAATCCTGTAAGTGACTCCTGTGATCGAAGTGTCCGCTGTCGACGGGGAGAAGGTGAAATCGGTGGAAAAACTGAGGATGCGTGATCGAGCAAGGCACTAGCTATGACGACTTCGAGCAGATACAGCAGTTACAACTGTCTCACCAGCTGGGACAGCTATGACAGAATACCAAGGTAATAGAGTGCGATAAATTATATAGGACAGGATTCTCCATTATGGGATTAGTTCGTTTTAAGCGGCTTGCGCTTCGTGCTTTTAAGTAGGATTCATGATTCATGCTGCAAGTATCGTACCTTCGTTAGAAACGATGCTTTTTCCAGGATATCGATGAATTATCGGGTCCAGTTTACCTCACTTTATCCTTGTCCAATCTCGTCTGCGTTTTGTTTTTCTTATCCTTGCTGTTCTGATTCCTAGATTAAATTATTAACGCGTACTCTGTGTACGCGTATGGCAGCGGAAAATATTCTTCTATAACGACAATGTATATATATATATCCTTTGCTATTGTTTTCCATGGTGCAGATCATTAATGTAATTCAAGGAATAACATTAGCTGTGGATGTGCGAAATGAAGTGCCGAATAGAAAATTTTGGTAAACTGAGAAATTTCGTATCCTCGGATATTTTAATTTTATACTATTTATTACGCGATACAATGGAATTGATTAGCCTTCGAGATCTAGAACGTAATTTGTTTGTTTAAGGTATTAAAACGCTATGGACACCTTGTGCACGTTACGTTTCAGTACTAAAACTGCATATTACGGTATTGTAACAAGATAAGAGTTGGATTTTGTATAAAAATTCATCGTTTAAGTAATCGTTTACAATTCTGTTTTATTTCCGCATAACGTGTATAACGCGCTTTGCAAGAAACTTGATACTCTTTCCCCGACACGTCAAAATTTCTTATTACCAGAGCACACCTGACCCAGGCGTATTTCTTTAACCTTTCGAGACAAAGAATGTAAATTTTCCCGTAGATTTTCCGAGGCACTCAGTTTTTATCGGTCACACGCGCGTATCCGACGCCCAGTTTAAGCAGGATTACTTTTTACTGGGGAACAATGGCAATCCAATTATAAAACAATCTGTTTCTCTGCAGAAAGTCAATAGAAGAACACCTGAAACTCGCGTCGCGCGTAATTCTTCTGTTTTTAAGCAAGGACGATTGTTTTTTACCTTGTCCCTCATTTAATAATCCGACACGCGGAAAACTACATACATACATACGTTTTGTCGTGCACGCTGTTTCATTGGAGAAAAGTATCATTCAGGATAACATTTACGAAGCTATCGTTTGAAAAATGACTGTTGAAATAAAGCCATTTACGCAAATTTCACGTAAGATATCGTACAATCATTCTTTCGTTCGTAATCCACTACAATTATGAATAGCGAAGCAAATTTGAAGGGGGATACTTTCCTCGAGATACTTTTTAATAAACGCGAAATAATAATCATAGATCGTATTTATAAATAACGGGTTAATGGTATTTTTGTAGATTATAAATAATGAGTAGCTTAAAAAAAAAACAACTCAAAAACCTTTCTCTTTTTTTCTAATTCTTTCCCTAAAATCGTCGAGAAGCGAACTCTTCGACTGTTTCTCTGAATTAACTTATTTTGTAAAATGGTATATTAAGCTACGTTAAAATGTATCCATGTCAAAAGAAGATTGTATCGCATTATATTAGCAAAGTACTGTTTAATTCGAATCCTGCTTTGGTACGTTTAAAATTGAGCAAAAAAAGTATATTAGGTTGTTAACACGTTCGATGCGCCATGAAGAGCTCTGCTGGATGAAAACGAAATATAACTTACCTTGACAAACACAAGAAACAGCTGTAAAATAGTGCAAAATTCAGGAAATCCAAAACGACTGCTCACACTGGCAGTAACAACTCTTACCGAATTCGTATGCGAAAGGAAAGTCGAATATGTGAAAAACTATTTTTCCCCTTTAAATTTTTGGAAAAGAGCTCGTGAGTACATTCGTGTCACTTGCCATACAACAGGAAATCTCCATGACGCGTACGTTCGCGTCGCCCGCATTGAACGTGTTAACCAAGTTCCACGGATTTTTCGCTTGAAAACATTTAGGACCTCAATATTGCACGTACAATATTTTGTGTCTATTCCAACCTCACTATCTCCAAATTGTTTTGCTAGTTCGTTAGTTGATTGGGCTGGATCTTCTTTCAGCAATACAATAGAACGTCGATTATCTGAATTAATTTGGGAAGAGAAATATTCGGGTAAAGGAAATTACGAATAATAGAATATCTTATTTTATAATTATATTACGTCGTATTCTATTAATAATAGTGATCTCAGATAATATCAATAAACGTGATTGGGATAAAAATGTATATATTCCATAGTTTGTTGGTTACCAAATGAAGTAATCATCTTAAAAGATTCAATTTGGTAAAGTTACGTTTTTGTTATACTTTATATCATTTTAACTAAAATATTGTTCTTTTTCGTTACGGTGATTCCATTTGCATCGGTCTGAAATATTTGAATTATTTCGTGTTTCATTCTTATAATTAGTACCGTACGTACACTATTGTCGCAACAGTATTATGCTGTATTACGACCGGCTGTAGAACTAAATTGACAATTGGATGGAACGGTGTGCATGTAAAATGTGCTCGGTTAATAGAAGTTTCAATAATTAAGGTTCTGCTGCGCCTTCGAATCATTGGAATTCATTTCTGCTGATCGTCCCACGCGTTCTTTATCTTCTGTGGCAAAACCGCCATTTCCGAACCGATGAAACCATATTTCGCATGTGTCAGCAGGAGCAACACCAACCACTATGCTTTGCTTCCACAGCATTTTTTCAATTTTTTTTTTCCAACGCAGTGACGTACATGCTTTTTCGTCGGATTCATTTTCAATCGATATAAAAGAACGCCCTTCTCTGGAGAATTAAACTTTATCTATTCGAGCAACGTCAGAAATCAACCGATAGTGTGGTAATAATTTAAGTTTACGATACGCGGAATTACAACCAGTACGAATTACTTTGGTATTAAATCCTCTGCGTTACTATTTCCATGGCACATTTATTTTTTTCTTTTATATGTAATAAAGTCTGAATGAGTTGCAAAACTTTTAACGTTCGAATAATTATACCCGGTAGAATACGTAACAGAAGGAAGTAAATATATCACTGTCATATGTTTACGCCAAACATTCGGACTAAAATATTTTTATCAACAAGCATGCAGAATAAATTTCACGTCGCAGCCGCGAGAAGGGTATAAAAGGAAACTGCGAAGTTTAAAAAATGTAACGAGTTCAAAAGGGTCGATTCCATCGCCCCATTACATTGCCTCGAACGCAAGTTGAATTTAAAACAATCCTCCCGCCACGAAACAATTAATCACCACGCTCCTTCCAACCGTTGCGTTACGCTCGATCTCAGAAACAGATTTTTTTTGTTCAACCAACCTCGAAGCTACGACCAACGGACGTCGAATGTAATAAAGAACAATGTCGTGCATTTTTCCACTGGTAAAATCGAAAATTTCGCGCTTTTAATTACTATGAACCAGCCACTGATGTTCGATGTACGCAAAAACTGCGTAGCACAGTGTTTCGATGTAGGATCGTTTGAACCACGACGAAGTCGATTATTATTAGTGATTCGATTTTTACCGACGTGTTCCGTTTTATTCTCAGACGCATCGTTTATGTGTCCAATTTTAAGTCGCTCGGTTCTCGCATTCAATTTCCATGTTTCTTCGTCGGGGAAGGAATTCGCGAGCACGTCGAATAGAGTCGAACCTTAGAACGCTCGAATCGAGAAGTTTTACGAATGCACTTACAGCAGAGGACTTATTGGAGAATTAGGTATGTTATTCACTCCCAGTCTCAAAAGTCTTAAAGACGTTTTACTGTTTTTAACAAAAGTATCTGATGCAGATTATCAACATTGAATTACATTTACCCTTTAGTAAAATTGTCAATATATTGCCACCGTTTACTTTATTATTATATTGCGAATTTATATGCATTTATTTGAAATTTAGCTATGGTAAAAAGTGCCGAATGCAAATAATGCAGGAAACGTGCAGACAATAGTAACACTTTGACTTTGGAATACGATAACTGAAAAAGTATTACACGTAGAACAAAATTTTTTATACGAAAATATTACCCAATTATCTGATATTATTTGCTCACTCATTCTTTGCTGTACGTCAAGCAATACGTAAGTTATCAATGAAAAATGAAAAGCGGGATAATTATAACGCTGCATAGGATCAATAGTAACACACTTTTATCTTTAAAGTAATCAAGTAATTTATTCAACTAAATTATAATATTAAACAAAGATAAGAATAATAAATCGTTGTTTCCACCAAAAACAAAAGAACTAAATATAAATCAAATTCTCAAACAAAATTTTTGGTCGCTGTATTCTTTATTTCTATTGTTGCTGTAGTTTTTATCGTTTTTCCTTTACAAATTCGAATCACGTGCATTATTGTTTCGTCGGGTTGCATCAATCAGGGTCGATTGTTGCGTTACTTTCAACCTCTACCGATGGCATTACAATTGTCCCAAACTTCGCTCTTGACACTATATTACAAAGTTTCACGATCAGTGTATCATTCAAAAGTGTCAAATTGAAGATTAAAAGAAAGAAAAAGCATTTGCTCGTACGGAGAATATTTATGTATATCACAATTTTAACGCACTAACAAAGCGATACTTTATGATATCGAAAAATCATTTTGTCCAGCATATTTGTTTATTGATTATTTATATATATATATATATATATATATATATATATATAGGCCATGTATGTTTGTACATCAATCGCAGTTTTGTACCATGTATCCAAAATTTGCAATAATAATCGGTACGGTAAAATTTAAATTATCTAATGTGTTACAATTGCCCGATGTAACTTATTTTTGCCTCCGCTCTTTCCTACGCAAAATTATATAAAATATCCGAAGTAAAATAAAAGCATAGCTCTATTTAAGAATACCACGATAATTCTAATTTTTTGTCGAAGACGAATTCTGTTCGCTTCCTTTTTAAAGATTACAATTTTTTACCGATTCTATATGCATTCGACACGGTTTTTATCGAACCATTGAAAGTGGCTGAGAAATCATGCGGACTGATTCGTGACGCACTTTGTATATTCAAAAGGTACAAGTTCAACAGTTTGGCGTTACGTGCAAAATGTTACCGTTGATTGCAACATCGGAATGAAAATGAAATGTAGCTTATGTAGGTGTATCGTAGACTATGTTTGATTGATGAATGATACGTACATACTGCCAAGCAAACGCGTAGAATTGTGGTTTGATATAGTATTACTGATTAGTTAAGGAGACTGTAATTGAGTTCGTGGCAGGTGTTGAAACGTTTCCGTAAATTACTGTTTCTAATTGTTCTGTATCGACTCTGATTGAAACAGTTATGACAACTGAAAAAATGTCATAACCGTTGTAGATACATATTCTAGCCAATATCGGTTTCACTCACGGTTCTTTCGAATCGATATTATATCAGTTCTATAACTGTTATTTTTTTTTAAGAAGAACTGTAATTGAAACCAAAATATGCGCGACACGATATAATTATAACAATTATTTCATTCCTTCGATTCTTATAACTGTTTGAAGAACCGAAACCTATATTATAATTGGTTTCAACCCCTAGTTTATGACGATTAATCTTTGCTTGGGTTCAAAGTAACCGTCTGATTACTAGTTGAATCGTAATAATTCACTCGTGCACTACAGTCAGTTTTGAAAGTTTTTGTACATCAAATCTGAAACATATTCTGTTCTTATTTTGGAAGAATAAATTATTTTACAATGCGACATATCGGTTAATTTAATTTTCATGCTTACTAGTTTCGCGAGACATGGAAAATGTTTTGGTGAAACAGTTGGAAAATTACTACACGTAAGATTGCAAAGTATACATTATTCTTAAGAGACGATTCGAGGAAGAAATTACTTCTAAACGTATAAGAAAATGTTACTTTATTCATATCGAATAAATTGAAGAATCTTATAGGCACTTTAGAGAGTCCAACTAAATTGTAAGGTAAAAACATAGTTGTAACAAACCACTTTGTACAATTTAATGAATTTGCCAAAGGTAATCATGCGTAGCTTTTTGTGAGTTCGAATGAACTGTTTCTGTATTCTTTTTACAAACGAATGTAAGAAACGTTGCCATTTTTTAAACATCTTTATAATTTCAACTGATGAATAAATTAGTGGCCATAAAATGGCGCTAAAATTCAAAGCATATATATTCTTTTAAACATTTGAATTTTGGGGGCTGTACGAAGACTTTCTCGAGTGACTGTATGCCGTCTCCATATTTTAAGGCAGGAACACACTATTGTTACATCACGTGAAATCGCATGATTTCAAATGGGAACACAACAATTACTTTTGCCGTTTCTTTCTCTCACTCTATGATCGTCAACTGAAATCATGTGATTTCACGCGACGTAACAATAGTGTGTCCCTGATTTAATTGTCAAGTGTTACTCGTATCCCGGTTGATAAGTTCAATTAGGAGATTTCAATTCCCAGAAGGTAATGTCTGATTTATGGCAATACTTTGTGACGCGTAGCAAAACCAGAATTGGACATTATTCGAATCGTTTCGAATAAATATTTATCTAAGATAATTATCCAAATAAATTCTGTTTAATCAGATATTTTATTCGCAGAATAATTGTTTATTATCCGTAAAAGTTGTTCTGTATTTATTCGAATAAATGTACCTAAATACAAACATTTGAATAAAAGTTAATCGTAAAAACCAATATGATGAGATTTCGAAGGAAAAGTTTGAAAATATATTTCACTTTCGGTACTGTCTACACTTTCTGACTTCACTTAGCTCTGCAATATAATATAACATATTTATTCTACAATGGAGAATGAAATGTTATTCTGTATTTTTATTCGTCATCCGGTTTCGGAATAAAATTTTGCTCATCTCTAAACAAAACCTTATAACAGCCTTTTTAAATTTTCTTTTACCATCTATCTTTAAAATTACATTAATAACTTCCTGTTGATTTTACTTTGAATTGTGTTTGGGTATTTTGATCGTTCTTAGACTAGCAGGCATAGGCATACCTGGAGCTGGGTGTCCGAGAGACAGCATGCTTTCTGACCTTTGCACATTTGGTGCGAAGGCTGAATTTCTCCATTAGTACACGTGCATTTTTGGTTCTTGCTTTCCCTCCCTGACCGTCGTTTTATGGCATGGGCCATTCTTGTACACGAGCCGCACGTTCATGCAGGCGATTTTCGTCACTTCACTGCGTTTCCTCAGCAAGGAAACATCAACCAGCTTGTATTTAGTTTTACTCTTATTAAACGTTTATTTTATTTCATTTCAATAGAAACTATATTTGGAAGCTAATCCCAACACTTCCAATAATTAAATTTTGCTGACGTAGATTTCTTGTTCTATACTTCAGGGCTTTCTTTGCTAAAATTTTCGTTTCGAAATGTTATTCTCTTGTGATATCAATTTTTTCAAGTTCAAGTATATATAATAATAAAGCTTCTGTATTGCATGTTAACCAACTCAACCCAACAGATCTTGTATCGTTTCCTGTCAGAAGTTCTGTCTTCATTGTCAGGGATTTATGACGCACTATATGCAACCCCCAGAAAGTTTACGATGTCTCCCTGTCGTTACGTGCTGCGAATCCAAGCCGCCCCACGAGTCTCAAACGCCCGTAATCATCCTTTCGGTAATAAAAATAACCGGCAGGCTTTCTGCAAAATTAAAAATCCATAAACCATTTACTATTTTTCTTCTACCCTGTCATCCGTTGTGACATGCATGGACGCAGCAAGTTTATTAATCAAGATTCACGTAGAACCTTGTCCCCGTTCACCGAAGATCGTGCACAAAGCTCGAGTCGTTGATTCTCACGCTCCCTTGGACAACTCCGGGACAAGTGGTGGGTAAATATTTGATGCGCAATCCTAATTCTGAATTTGCGGATCCGGCTAACTAAGGACTATGTGTATATACTGTTTGCCACACTAGCCGTTGCTAAATACATTGACATTGTGCTTGGATCGTTTCGCGTTTAATCCGAGTAATTCCACCAAGTGTCTTCTATATGTGACTTATGCAATTAACGTACAGATTTCAGAGCTTTGCCATTTGTCCATCGATAGAATATCCTTGTCATTCTTTCTTTATTAAACCGGTTGCATCTTAGCGCTAAATACACTACTATAATATAATTATAAGTCATCGACTTTCGCTTTTATTTGAAAATTACGCGTAATAACCGAAACGAAAGATACCGTTATACGCGTGTACAGTAAATAAACTTGGAACAGATATTATACATTTTATTGATTGGTACGATAATCCTTAAAGTGACGCATCACAAACATCAGTAATATCAATATCAGTCATTTTACGCAGGTTATTCCACTCTTGGGTGCAAATGGATTAATTCAAGGAAACTTCGAATTGATTTAGAAGGAAATACATAGGTACTTTTGACGTTTTTATTGGTAATGCCTGCTAAGCTTTCGCGCAACTTATGCATCAAACGTAGAGATTTCAGAGCTTTGATATTTAGCAAGGATTTTATCTATTGATATAATATCTTTTTCATTAATTCTTTATTAATTCAAGATAAGCTAACTTTCGATGTGATGTATGTGGTTAACGTAAAGATTTCGGAGCTTTAAAATCTAGCAACGATTTTATCTATTGATAGAATATCTTTGTCATTCTTTCGTTATTAATTCAAGGAAGGTTTGGATTGATTTGGAAGCAAATATTCTTGATGCTTTTATTAGCAATGACTGTTAAGTTTTGACGAACTTCGCTTCGCAACTGAATGTGTGAGAAGTTAATACAATTTTAACCTTCTCTGCGTGATTTGTCAATTCCATGTTATCATGTTTGATCCAAAGCTTTTTGCCTGGAGTAATATTTGCAGATAATCGTCGACAAACAGTCAATACTATTTTTAATTGGAAAAATTTGGAAAATTAGGCAGTAAATAATATGTTGAGATCCTTAACATTCATCTTACTTTAAAACACCTCTTGCAGGCTTTAAATTTCCCAGAAAATAGTTTATACGCCCTTTGACCTAAATTCCCTAATTGCTTATCAGCAACGGTTTACGAGCTTTTTGCAAGCGAAACAACTGTGACATTTACACATGCCCATAAACCCGTTCTGTGCACTGATACCGTCGTACGTTTATTCATACAAAGAATGACATTTCACGTTTCTATAGAATGTTTCGCAAAACGGAATCATTCCTCCACTCGATGCCACTCTTAAGTTTCGAATCGACGTTTCATAAATTATTCAACTTTATATTTTTCGCGTGATAAATGCATTATAAAACGCGTCCGCGTCCATCGGCGCGTTGCATTGTTCGACGATGCATATCGAGGCTATCGACGAATATAAATGGGCTACTCGTTATTTTACGGCTTTCTATTCGTAATGGAATATTACTAGAGCTTGATACGCGGCTCGAATTACACGCAAGAAGTTTAGGAATAAAGATAAATGAAGGGAGGCATCGAAAGGCTCGTTCGAAAGAGTAATAAGGGAGCGCGGCGTAATTAGTCTCGCGTCGTGTCTCAATTTTCACGCTGAAAATTGACTCGTTACAAGCCCCAGCGCCGTGTTACTTTTCCAGCTTCTATTATCTAACAATAAGTTTCATTTTTTACGTTTCGCACGCGCCCGAGCGTATCGCGATTCGACCACATCCCGTTTATAAGGTTAACGCAGCAATACGAACCGTAAGAACCTTTTTAACGTGTAATAAAATTGTCTTTCAATGAAGTTATCTTGTCTAACGGGTCTTTCGGATGTTTCTCGTAAATACAATGCATTTAAATTTAGAAAAATTTGAAAAATTTGTATCGTACGTTCTAGTACGATCCATTACAATTGTATGTGAAATAATTACGTATTTTGGGACACATACTTTTCACCGAACTCGGCATAAGTACTCAGGATATTGTATTAGAATGCACGTTAATTTGGATGAATGCATTTGTTATTCAATTAATATGATGCACGAATGTAATTATCGGTTACACGAATTTCCCCGCAATATTGATTATACATACATACAGCTTATCAATTACTAAAGAACAAAGTGAATTTTAGGCCAGCAGAACATATAGATAGCGTTGCATGTAGATTAGTGAAATAACTAAAATCGGTTACGCGGTTGCGAATGTGTCCATAGTTTAATTATACGCAGCAATTATTGAAAACATAATTGGTATCGAAACTGCATTGCAGGCGATCGAACAGAAATCAATGGTCAATTGTTATCCCCCTTATCACGTGATATCCGCGACGCGTTAGTAATTAGTAATTTGATTATTGAACTAAACTGTTAACAGCGTTAAAACAAAACTATCACGTTTCTCTGTCAATTGTTAAATTGTCGAACGTCATTCTCACTCTCAAACCGATATTCAATTAATCTTGTAAAGGCGTAAAATAATTGGTATGACAAGATTAATTTTGACGCGAATTTCCATATGCTTCTATCATCGTTAATAGTACTATCTGTCAAATTTCAGCGCAAACCATTACATCCTAATTATTATCTCCGATATAATGTCACGTATATGATTAGGTTATACGGCTACGTTTCATTACAGTAACCACGCTGCATTTCACCCTTTATTCGAACTCAGTGTATGAGAAACATCTCATTGTCAGATGAGAATTAGAATAGCCGCAAATGTAATTTAACAAGATCTGTGCTACTTTACCGTTACAAATGGTGTTGCATCGTACAATCGTACAAATAGTTGATCTCAAAGTGGCTAATAAAATGGGACGACGATATATTACCACCTGATTGATATATTCTACGAAACAATCATAAAACATTGATATCATTCGATCAATTTCGTGAGTCGCTGTATGCCATAATATGCCATAGTAACAATAAATCAGAAGCTGAGAGTAATTAATAACGTCGTAATTGCTATTTCTTTATTAATGGCAAGCAAAGAGCTCGCACAATGCGCGTCGATTATTGAAGCTTTGGGCAAGCTTTTCGCGTTCAATTATTCGATTAAGCTTCGGACGACGTAAGTTAATCGAAGTAATTTAAAGGGTATTTTAATGACGCGATAGTTTCGTGCCTCGGGACGAATAATTGAGAGGCTAGGCTCGCTCGGCGCTGATGAAATCATATTTTAAGAACGCGTCTGTCTATCGTCTATTGTGCAGTTCTTTGACAAGACAAGTGGAGTCTTCTTGCTAATGAAATTCCAATGGGCAGGAACATACTATCGAGTACTTCTCGATGCTCGAGCATGTTACAAGCTCTAGGCGAGCCGTAACATGGTTAGCAAGTTAGAATTTGGCCATTGACGGGAATTCGAAGCTTGAAACAGGAGACACTTAAACTGGCAAGAGATAGCTAACGGGTTGCAGAAGTTTCGAAGAGTTCGAAGTTCAAAATGTTATAAAATAAGATGCTACATTACTTTGGAAACATGATGTGATACTTGCAGGAATATCTTGTCACGTTATACTTCCTATGTGGGAGAAGTCGGAGGGAAAAGAAGGGATACGTTAAGGATAAAATTTCGTACCTTTGACATTGTTAATATAAGAATAAAATTGCGATTGGTATTTATTGGAATAAACTTTTTATCAAACAATAATACACGTGCATATTTTTCAATAGAACGACGAATACAAAAATGTAACAATTTCGCGTATTATTCGGTTTTATGGTTTTACCCAGGCTATCATTTACACTAGGAATGGGCGATTTTTGCATAAAAATCGATTCTTGAATCGATTCTGTCGATCGGACCTAAAATGCAATAATTCAATTCTCATGGCACTTTAGTGACGATTTAAGAAACCAAGTTTTTCAATTAAAAAAATAACTCTTTACTAAACGTATAACATTTATAACGCTTCTTTGATACCAATAGTATCTCGTAATGGGATACTGCATATAAAGTCTTAAATTAGATTTGTATATATGCATTTATATATTTAGAATTTGTTATAAGTGTTGTAAATGATCCGGTGATATTCATTATGGAGACTTTGAATCGAAGATCGATTCGTTTCAAAATCGAGTATCCAATGATCGATTCGAAACAGTCGATAATTGCTTCTAAAAAATCGATTCTTCAGAAAATCGATTCAGAATCGTTCATCCCTAATTTACACTACAAAATAAAACCGGATACCACACCAAATACTAGTTCTAGCATCTACAATAACGAAACTCATTCACGTCTTCAACTTCTTCGTTTTAAAATAAATCCTAAATTATTTCTTTATGATTCTCAAAATTGTGAAAGTTTTTCGACTATAAGGAATGCACGTAGATGTACGCCGTAACAGTAATGATCGTTGTCGAGTAAAACATGGATAAATGTCGATCAATTTTACTTATGCAGCTCACAACCGCTTAAAGAATATAAAAAAAAAAATATATCTTTGGATTATAAAAATTCATAGTTTCAAATTATGAAGTAAAACAATTGATTACAATTTTTAATCAATTAGACAGTCTTTATAGTCTTCGCCTGCGCGTGACCTACAAAGCTTCAAGCTTGCTGTAATTCTGTCTGTATAAATAATCGAGAGTTTACATCCAGTAAATTGCGCAAAATATTGATTATGCTGCAAATCCATCATAACTTTCGCACTCATCCAATACGTTCAACGTTTCGGCGGTAACTCTGCACGCGGATATGAATTAACGCTTACGGTGTTACTGACGTGACTGTGGAACGACGCAAGTCGGCAACACGTAAGTCAAGGTGTTACTGCGCGAAGTTCAAAGTTCAAATGTTAAAGATATCAAGCTTTAGAACATAAAGTTCAATTTTAACGTGCTGCTTTTGAAGTTTAACGGTGTTCTATAGAGTGGCGATAGAAAATCCTGTAATATACTGGGTAAAATCTAACAAAAGTCCGATCTAATTTCGCAGCGCTTTTAAATCTATCCGTAGCTGTGATTCACCATAAGCTGCCTTCAGGAGATTTACAGACGTAGGTGAAGCGTAAAAAATTCATACATGACGCCCACACAGATACTCGGCGTTTTTCTTACACTGGGTTGAGCAAAGTCCCTTCTCTTCAATGAAATTGGCCCATAAAATGCGGATCCCTTTGAGTGGGCTCATAGTGTGTCGGTTACCATTAAGTACCAATGGCTAGAAACATCGAGCATCAAAATACCGATCTTCAAAGACAGGTCAATCCTTGAGAATATAAGAAATCCATGGAAAGTCTTTCAAGTGTTTAGAATCGTTATTCAAACGTTTTATTTTATTGCGAGTTCGTAGTACGTTTCAAAGTAAGCGGTTCCTATAACGTTTTTCTCGAATAAATTTTAGCGTTTAAAGACCGTAAAACGAATTGGTGTTTTCGAATGAAATTATCAAAGATCTTTATATTCTAATGCTGAATTAACCCTTTACACTCGGAATGCCAGCAGTACTGCCACGGGCATTTACTACGGTAATTCGGATTGCTGTTTATGCTGTACATGAATATTTTTGCATTTTTGCATTCTACACACTTTTATGGAGGCAATAAGTATCCCTGGAGATTTTAATTGCAACGCTATTTATCATTGTTTGCGAACGAAATAAGAATATATAGGGTGTTTCCATGTGAATTAATGGTACACGCCAAATAAAGATGAATCTATATAAAAATAAATGAAAAATGTAGAGTGGCATTTTTTCATACGAAGCTTAATTTTCGAATAAATCGACCTTGAAGATTCGTAGATTCGGATTGGTTTCGATGAGGTACGGATTAGATAATTTACCTAATATGAAATTTAATGTAACCCTTTCGTTGTTATCGGCGTCTATAGGTGTTCAAGAAAATTGCACATAACGTGTTACCGGTATCTTTTGACGATTAACTTCGATTATCAGAAAGACTGTTAGCATTCTGAAACGCTTGAAGTTCTTTGCCATTTGAAAGAAAGAATCGAAAGAATTCAACGCAATGCAATTCAGTATTTTTACGACTTTCCCATACTCTCCGATTGAAATCCGTCGCAACAAAAGGTTCTAAATCATGCGCGTTTCGATCATTACACTTAGGTTGGACACATTAGGATTTTTCCCACAATTGCATAAAAATTCGCAGTCTACTGATTGCTGATTTGATAAGACGTAATGCTCGCGAAAAAGTTTAATTAGCTCGCAGTATAAAACAACTCTGTCCACAGCTAGAATCCCTTACATTCGTGAATTCCATAAGAAAAAGGGGAATAAGGAGAAGATCGAGAAACCCAATATGGTTTCCTGCGTTTTCCACTTTCGTGTGAAACGGAAGGCGACACCTGAGAATTTTATTTATGAGTAAGGCTGGGACAACTTTAGATTCATGCAACGACATTCCTTCTATCCAACTCTGATTTCCTATCGCGTATCATTTCAATCGCAATCAATAAAACTGCGATTACTTTCTTCTGGATGAAATATCAACGAAAAGGAGGAACTAAATGCTGGACTTGGCTAACCGTTAGGAAAATAACCACGAAGGAAAGCGTAACGTTAACTAAGTCACCGAAACGCAAATGCACAGTTACATCCAAGCTGAGTTAATTAATTAAAACCCTGCGCAAATTCACCAGTGTCTACAGTTGTAAATACCATTGCAATATAAGCTTCTGACGCGACAAAATTGTGTGACAATGATCGTAAAGTAGCTCCAACGCAAACCGAGCTCCCCGTGAAACAGTTGACTTCCCAACGAGATTTACTTTCCGGGTCTCGGAAAATATTCCCACTTGGACTGACCTTTCGGAGAAGTTTCCAGGCTTCCAAAGGGATGCACGGTCGCAAGCTGGTGGCATTTATTTTCACCGATGGCGTAGATCCTTTAATCGTTACGCTCGTCCTCCGGAACGGAGAAAGCTGCAGAGACTTAATTATAAAGAGAAAAAGTGCTCGTTATTGACATCTGTCTGAGGTTTAACGAACCGTCCAGAGAAAATTTTACAATTTCCTCGCTCTTACGAAGTCCGATTCACTGGCAGTTCGCTGGAATCCTTTGTTTTACGAGTTTGGTATACTTTCGCAAATTGATGGCTCGGTTACCGTCTCTTCGTCAAATATGATGGATATTTCATGACAATCTAAGTTTTCTTTTTATAGAAATATATTGAGCTTTCCTTACTTACGGAATCTTCTGATCGGGATAATTAAGATTGGGAAAATTCATAACTTGAATGTGTAAATTCGTAATTAAATGTGCTAGAATCGAATGAATTACATTAGCTGGTTTAATTTATTCGTTTCGTAAGACGAGATAGAATCTGATAATTCTAATACAGTAGGTTGTGTTCTTTTGTTTTTGGTTCCATTGTGTTTGGTTTGTTACGTTTTCTACTGGATAATCTACCAACGGTACAATTATAGAATAGGATACGCAGAAACAGAAAACAATAGAATTACCTTGGTCCTACAGATTTGAATCACAATTCTCTAAATTCGCTTCTTGTATCATACGTATTTATTTCTACGCTACAAAACGATTGTTTCGTACACTTGCTTAATTCATATCTTTGTTTTCTTTTCGAAAATTTTATAATATCAAAAGTTGATTTGCACAAAATTGTAACTGTCAAGTGAAATATTAAGCTTACTTTAATATTCACAGTAATGTAAAAGAAAGAAGAAATTATTTTCTACTTTAAATATTACTCAGCTTTAAGTTTATGGGCGAACAAAACCTTTCATCAGATATAACGTAACTATTTTATTACAAATTCTAAATATTCTACAGATATTACAAACTTTACAAATAATTTTTAGTCAGACGACTGTAACTTTTTGTAAGTTTTGTAAGGAAAATCTTAAAATTGTCTATGTACTTCTATTTAAAGAAATTCTTCAAAAAAGAAACACTTTTATACGTGCAATCTCGCGATCGTTATTAGACAGCTAAATAATATAATCATTTTCTTAATCCGCTAAAAATCGCCAAGACAATCTTAAACTTTTCTGCATATTTTCATCCCATAAGAAAGAAGCCTTTTCATATATCCAACCTCAGGATTATGGTTAAGCAACTTAACTATGATACAGTAATACTCTTAATCCACTAAAAACCGTCCAAACAATGTCATCCTTTTTTATACGTTCCTATTCAAGAAAATTGCATACGTCCAAAAAAATGTTCAGTTTTAAATACTCTATTACTCTACTGTGGAAAATGTCCCGGAAAAAATTGTACTAGAAAATTGAAAAAAATCTTGAATTTTCTGGGCTTGACGTCATCCCTTCGATAACATTTTCATATGCAGCCCAGTATGCTTTACGCGCACAAAAGTTTTCATTAAAATCAGACTTATAGGTCAGGGCAATTTGCTTATAATGTAGCGTTCTAACATTTACTTTCGCGAGCCACTGCACGCGTGCACCTACATATATTTTTAATACACGTTTGGCAACCTTCTACCCGAAATTCAATCTTTCTCTGTTTAAAAGTCACTGAAACATTTTGAAACGCGATTAGTAAAGGAACGTCTGAACCGGGGCAACTTAAATCGTTCGAAAACTCGAAAACTCAAAAACTCTCTCTCTCTCTCTCTCTCTCTCTCTTTCGCTTCGTACTCTTTCGAATGAAAGCAACGCGCATCATTGGATCAGCACGGAACGCGGTTAATCGAGTTGATGGTAGACGGAAGCAAGAGAGAGAAGGGTTTGAATTCGGTTGGGGTTCGCTTCTGCTCATGGCAGAAGGCACTTGTAGTGACGTTGAAGGACTGGCACTGATCGAAATGCCTTGTTCCCTTGGAATACCTGTAACCGGCTGGTATTTCGACGAAAGTCGATGCGCAACCGCTTCTGGCGCGACGTTAATGAAACACGGCCGAACGTCGGGCCACTGTCGAGTGTAGACTTGTCGAACGGAATAGTAAATTGATCGTAAAAGCAACACCGATCAACCGTTCCTCGGTTGAACATTTAATTGCCGTAATGCTGGCGCGCGTTACAGCTGGGAAACGATCTTCCCGATCTCTCGCAACCCTTACGAGTCTTATCGTATCGCGACTTCGCTTAATTCAATGGGATTCGCTGGTTGCGCTTCGCCGATATCCTGCTCTCGAAAGCACCGTAATTGCTTCCTTCGTTGCACGACCTTTTCTACGGAATTTTCGTCACGAGGGGCAAATGCACCTTTGGCATTTCGAGAGGAGATTGGAACGGTGGATAGTTGGGGGATTTCGTGAGAAGGATTTATGTTTGTGGAGAAGCTTCGATGAGTGTTATGAGTTTCTTCGGACATTTCGTATGTTTTATAAGTTCGGTTAGGAGATTTGTGTTTATGATTGTTAGCGGAAGTTTTGGCGGAAATTCTTGTGGAGGATTTAAGAGTTCTACGGGATGATCTTTAATGAAAATGGTACGAGATGTTACTGGAAAAAAATTCCCATCGTATTTCACGTTTACTAGGATCACGTTGAAATTTGTGGCTTTAGTTGTTCGTAACGCGTTTTACAAAGCTTCGATGAAAATCTCTAAAGATTTCAATTCTTTTGAAATATTAGAATTCCTTTGCAAGAATATGGATTCATGGCGTGCTGCGGTCAATTAATTTCCTATGTTTGATGATTTTAAGGCGCGTGGTTTATTAAGTAATATAAATTTCGACGGGAAGTTCCTATTTATAATTTCTTATAGAGCTTCGCATAGCTTTTTGCAGTATTGACGTTAGTCTAAAGACGAATGGCTTTCAACGCCCGCGTTTGCTTATTGGATAATGTGGATCTCTTCGAAACAGTCGTAAATTTAGATGGAACGTGAGTGCTTCCACTTTAAACTCTTTCTAGGATCTTCTTTACGAACTTCCTCTCTTTCATTAATTTTTCCATCGCGGCACTAACTGAAAAATACTTTCACTATATACGAATTCACTCAAAGGAACTAAAAAAATTAAACAGATTAATAGATATCCGCTCTCTGGGTTACTATAATTTGTACATTTTTGTAATTTAAATGTTATCGGCGTAAAATTATTGTTGTGCTGCTTATTTGTACAGTTTCAAATTTCTACGTAGCTTCTGATATTTTTCGCGTAGCGGGTTTAAAAGGCGAGGTTCACGCGAATTAGAGAATTCCGTTAAACGTGGGCGGAATACACGTTTGCTTTTAGCTACTTATTGCCGTTTACTATCGTGAAATTTTTAAATGAAAGTATAACATTAATCTTTCAACATTGTTCCCGTTTCTACGTTATTCTTAGATATTAAAACAGATATAAATTTATGGTGAATTTTTACATATTTCTGTATAGATTCAATTTTATAGACAAACGTAATTTTATCTTAAAGTTATCAAAATCTTCCTTGCAAAAACGTAGTTCATCCTTCTCGAGTCATCTTTTTATAGATTATTCGCAAATAAAACAAAATAAATTCGTAACTATTAAATAGCCCGATTAATCTTGGAACACATCAAATTCGGTATTAAAAGCCGTGCATTATGATGCATGTACTTTTCGCACAATTTACGCGCAACACAAAAATTTATATGAGCGCTTTTCGTTGGTCTTGTTAATTTACGATTGTTTAATGTAAAATACGAATATGGTACACGTGTAATTCGGATATGTCGTCAATAGTGAACGAGCAGCACATTGAAATATTTTTAATGAAATTCGACACAAACCTGAAACAAGGAAATCCGATTATTTTACAAATTATTCAACGCGATCTCAAAATTGATCGACGCATACAATAATTTACGCGTACAATGCGTTACGTATTACGCATTAAATAAATCTCGAAGAGTGAAGAACCGGTAGCGCAATTTTAAATTTTCGGGTCGTATCGGATAATACACTTTTCACAATATAGTCGCAAATGATTGCAAAGATAAAAAGCTATTTTATTTGGATAACGTTGATCCTTTCTGTTAGGTGTTAAGTGTTACAAATTAACTTTAAGCCTTCAGGATTTCATAAGATTCAATATTTAGTCACAGAAAATCAAATACAGTTTTAATACCAAAATTTTTCGGCATTGGCACATTTACGTAGTAAATTTGTCACCTGAAAAATGGTAAAATAATTAATAAAATTTCGAATTAATAAAGATACCAACAATTTAAAGATAAAGGCGCTAAATTAATTTCTACATCTTATAATTTCTTCTTTTATTTTTCTAACCGATTCAAGCCTAATTCATGTTCACGACTTAACATAATTTATCCGCAATATATATTTCTCGCATCGAATTATTAAAGAAAGTCCTCTATCGAATATTTTCGGCTAATTTCGCGCAAAAGTAGGATTTATTCACTTGATAAAGCAGAAAACTGGCAAAATATTTGCACGATAGCGAAGAGTCACTACATCAAAAAGAAATAATAACCGCAACAACACAAGTGCTCTCAAACTGTATGCGTATTCACAACAACAACAACAACAACAACAAAAAGCAGAGAAGAGAAAACGGGGATGATTGCATCTCGGTCAAAAACAGTCGTCGAAGCTTTGATCGGCCTGCGGTAAACAAGCAACGCGTTGCGTATAGCTTGGAAAAACACTGTTCGAAACACTCGAAGCGACCATGAGAGCTGACTGAAACAAGCTTATCGTGGCGAAACGAACGCAATCGTTTCCCACCCTTTTGCCGGACGAGTATGCGAGTGCGTTTATACGTACACATTACTCGACATTTCTGCGTCCTAATCATTTTCATGGAACGGTCCCCTTTGAAATTCCATCAATCCCATTAATTACAACCTCAGGCGATTTGTCCCCTCGTTAGTATCGATAAACGAGCACTTAAAATTACGCTCGATAATCGCGTTCTTTCGGTATTTACGCTGCAAACGTAACTCCAGTTCTTCCAATTCGTACCGCATTCTTATCGTGTCGCTTTTTCGAAGGTGCTCGCGGTGATCTTTCCTGTGTAGCTTAACACTATTCATACCACGCCCGGTCAAATGACCGGTTTTAAAATACTTGTTTAAGATTCTACATTCATTGCTATCCCTTTCGTATATTTAACTTTATGACAATTCTTTTATTGTTTGCTTAATCAGTTTCACACATTTTGTTTTCCTTTTACCTTTTTTTTTTTTTTAATTAGAATGACATATTGAATAAATACGTGTAAAACGTCGGTACGAATAGTATTAACACATTGTTCGCGGGACATTTCGCACTCGGCCTGGAGCCTGACGCGGGCGATATTTTAGCCGCCGCGTAAGGAATTAGACATTTTTAGAAATCGCTATAACTTTCAGATTAACCAATATAATTTATTGAAAGTACGCCCGTTTTGGAACTGTCAGAAAAATGATGGTAACGCAATCCGTCGTTAAAAAAGAACCCGTATAAATACGGGACACGACTTCCACCAGCAGACAATGAAAAACGGATTTTTACGTGTCCGGCAAACCACCACCAGTGTAAAAAAAAAACGGATTTATCCGTGTCCCGACAACAGTGTGTTGAGGAGAAAGAAGGTGAAAGCGTTCAAGTTGTTGTTCGCACCTATAGGCAGGCCACTATTGATCAAGTTAATTGTTGAGGCCTTACCACCTTTTCACGGCGAAAGGACCAGCAGACGTGATTAAGGGTTGAATGCCACGAATAGGGCTCCCAATTGCTCGACCGTTGGTGGTAGTTAAGTGGTGACCCCGATAAAACTTCAACTCGGAAGGACGTGTAGTGTTTGCCGAATAAATGATTCATTCGGTGGTGAGAAACGTACTTTAGATACGTTAGATAACTTTACTGGCATCGTGGGTAACGTAATTTTTTAGGCTGTTTTATGGTCTATAAATATTATGTTATAGGCGCTACAAATATTGATTGATTCGAAAGCGATCGATGGTCTTACGATTTTGAGAAGATGGGAATTCTTAATTAGTATTTTGGAAGAGATTCTATTTCGTTGGCCGAACAGTCCTGTCACATTTATTTTCGACAACCTTTTATCATACCAGACAGTTTCATCATTTAATTCTTAAAGAATTTTTATTTTTTACAAGAAACAACTCGTCTAAGCGAGTTCCATATGCTTTCGGATTTTTCAATTTTCTTTCACTCAAAAAGCTTTATTACGGGGCTAAAAAATAAAGTCTGTCAGTATGAATGTATTCCATCATTGATATTATTCTTTCTACGTTCTTATTATTCTTTTTTATTATTCTTTTTACGTTCACAGTAATACTATAATATATTTTGCTGCAGATGCATCTGATTTTCTTCTGAAGTGTAAAATAAGATTGATCATGTCGCGTTTTACAAAAACTATTTATTATTCACCAGCATATTGTAATTTTTTATTCAAACCCTGTAATATAATTCGTGATCTCTACAAAACATTATCATGATATTATTTTGTAATTTCAATTATAACTTAATGAATTTTTCGTAAGTGGCGAATTTAACCATTCTCTGGAGTACGAGGGCTGCAGAGGCGTCATACAAATTCAAATTCAGCACGTTTCCGTGGGGGTTGATACAATGATTTGAAAATTTATTTAATTGTGCATTCTCTCACCAAATTTTAAATATTGCTATGTATTTAATTTGCTCTTATTGACATGACAACACTAATTCAATTTAGAAGTTTAGAAGGTTGCGAACTAAATTTGGACTAAACTAAATGTAGATGGTTGTCAACCAATTTTAAATTAAATTCAATTTAGAAGGTTACGGGCGAAAGTTAGATTAAATTAAATTCGGAAGATTCTGAACTAAATTTCGAAGTCCGTAGAAGGGTTAATAACCTTGGCGAAATTGTGGTCACCTGCCTTATTTAGATGTGACGCAGAACGGCGTTTCACCGACGCGATAGCAACGATAACTCATTATAATTGCCTGGGAATTGCTATCGTATCGTGAAAAGGGAAATGCGAGGAACCCATTAAGGGAAAGAAAAATGAACTTCATATCCCCTAAGCTGGTCTTCGGGGCGCATTTCCGTCACATACAGAAATATCGTTATAGTCACGCAGGACAATCAATGTCGTGGCTTATTTCCTGTTAACTATAACTCACACAATTTCAGAGGACATTAAACGCAGTAAATAGCCGATAGACTAACTCCTATGTCGCGCCCTTTCACCGCTTTTTACGCCTTTCTTTCCTTCCCTTTTCCGGCAAAAACTTTATAAGAAGTCGTTCGTTTATAACGCCGTCAGTGTCTGGAATGAATTTTCATTTCGCTTAGAAAATCTCCCTCTTCTTCCATTCCTTTTTTTTCTTTTTTTCCGTGCGGCGTTCAAAGTCAAGTAAGTTTACTTCTTAACGAGCGCAACGGTATTTCTGATTAAACGATGCATTTTACTCGCTGTTTCACTTTTCATTTTACGCGCTTGTTTCCGCAAGCAATTGAATTCGTAAATTGAATATCGACCATTCGTCATCATAGTTACGAATTATTATTACCAATTATTATTGGTTTGCCCTGAACGTGTTTTCGAACACCATTCTGGTGTCGCTTAAAATGATTTTTTAAAGTTATTTAAGTACATTCGAAGTTATCTCATAGATTTGCGTATCTTCTTTAATTCCCATAATACCATAGATAGCGTGACCAACTGTCAATAACAAATGTAATAATTAATTTAATAATTAATTAGCGTAATCAAATGTTTGGTATAAATTTACTGGAGATTAAGGAAGAATTTTCTTACGGCGTGATTACAACAAATATGCACATTCATAGAACGGAATGAGGTATATTGAACGAAGTAATCAAATTTGTATTTTGTATTCTATTAGTATTGCACACATGGATTATAAAAATAATAAATTTATCTATTATATTTGTAGCTTACCCGATCTCAAGTTATATATACTTATCAACCGATGCTGCAGAATTAAATAAGTTTTTATCTTCTTTTGCAAAGTTGAAAAATTCCTTACTATTCATCGTAATCATAATTTATTGCTACCATGAGCTTTTCAATGGTTAATGACAAAATCCTAAGTGGACGTACAGTACACGGCCATTTTATGCAAATGTAAAATAGAATTGATCACAATTTCTTCTATTTAAATGACAGTATGATTTTGATATAAGTGCATGGCGCAAAAGTATATTGAATAAAATTCCTTACGAATGAAAGTTACACAATTTTAGCAGAGTTATATTCGTCAAACTAATGGCTTAAATGAATGTTTCTATAGAACGTTTCAACGCGATCGAATACAAATTTTATACTTTAAGTCCGCCGTGATTCTCGGATCATTTTCAACCTGACTGTGTTTCTTATTTATCTAAAAAAATTCGTGATAAACATGAAAGAGTAGTTATTAATATTTGTAAATTTAGTGTTTCAATTTCCATATCGAAGATTCTTTTCGTACAAATTATGTAACCATTCGAAAGAGGAAGGGCTGCGTGCGATTGAATCGAATAGAATTTCGAAGAACGCAACAGGATTAAATTCGTCGTTCGAATACTTGGAAAGTATCTGAATTATCGTATATATCGCCGTTACATAATTCCTGTCTCCACTCCGATGAGTAATTATTACACGATCATATTTTAGTTCACGTTTTATTGTCTACGCGACTTAACGGATCTAATTTGTCTTCCCTTCGATAATAAAGTAAGAATGGATGAGTGACAGGGAAATCTTCGAGGGGAACGATAAAGCGATTCATTCTACGTCGAATCCGGATAGCTGCTCGATAAGATCGCCTCACCTGTTGCGGCTACGTAAGTGAAATTATCGGCCGACGTCTAAACCTTCTTTAAACGAATAAGATCCCTAAAGCGATTTTACCTCGCGTCCCTCTCATCAGTTAGAATCGAGAAGTGGATCACGAAACGTTTCCGTTCATTCAGGCATGCCGAGTGATTATTTAAAACGGATATCGAAGAGGATATTCTAAATTAATATTGAAATTGAAGCTGAAATGGAGTCGAACTTAAATTCTTCGATTTCGTTGATATATTCTTATTCAAATGTTTTTTTTCTTAGAGAATTTTTTTTTTGTCCATTGTTTTGTGTCGCATCAACCTCTTGGGTTATTAGCGACAACAGAGAGGGATTTGAAAGGATTCTTATTCGCCGATGACCTCACTATAGTATGCAGAGGAAAAAATCTACTTACCACTCAATCGCTACTAGTGAATGAAAAGGTCACCATTTTCACGAATATTATTTCGCTTTGCAATTAATTGGAAATGGTCTACACCAAAGACGAAAATATAGAGGGAATTGAGAAGTATTAAAGTGCCGTGGTAAAATGTGATATACGGGGCTCTTTTCTTAACTGGAATAGTTCAACAGTGTTTGTTCGTTGTGAGACGATTAAATTTTTTATCGCCATGGATGTATCGCTGTTTGAATCAACGAAACGAATTATTTCTCTGGTAATTCCGGTTAAATATAGACGAAGCATGCAAATAAATGCAACAGAATTCGCCGTTCGGTTAAATTATTTTCTGCAAACCGAATAATTAGGAGAACGTGATCTTTATTATTGCAAAATCCTGCTGGGGATGCATTAAAAGTCGAAAGCTCCTCATAAATCGGCTACAAACAGTATTATTTGTCCGAGTTACATATTTCATTTCGAAAGAGAAAAATACTTCTTACAGTTGATTTAATTAAGGGGGATAAAAAAGTATTCAATGTAGAGGTTAAATAAAGTCTCTACAAAACATTATTGGATAAAGAATAGAATATTAAGTAGAACATTTTATCAACTGCTACTTATTAAACATATTAATTAATACGAACCGTAATTGCAAAGTATGCAGCAAGGAATACAATAATTTGTTTCCTTTTATTCAATACATCGTTCTCATAAAATTCTGAATATTTTATCAATTGATACTTATACTTATAAATAGAATAGTAAAGGATACAATATTTTTTCCTTTTTATTCGACACGCAATTTTCATAAAATTCCGAAAAGTTTTCCTACTGTTATACTCACTTGCCATAATCGCTACGCTACTTTTAAAACGAAGTAAGCACTAAAGCATAAAACTGCATTCAAACCCACATCTACATAGCTACAGTTATCGTTTCCATTAATCTTGCCGAATACCTGCACAGTCTGTACTTTTAAATAAACATCTCATTCACAGTTAGCACTCGATTAAACCCTTTCTTGCTTACAGCGACGTTACCATAAAAAGTATACTGTGCTACAAAAGCTGCTATAAAAAGTAACGCTATAGCTGCATCGCGCTGTAAAAAGTGCACTTCATCTTGTAAGTCTACATATTTCACTAGTTGAACATTCAAATCGTATTTCGCTGTAAAAGAAAGAAAGAAAGAAAAAAAAGGTTTCCTATAATTAAACTTTTTAAATATTCACTTCTACGCTTCGTGAAAATTTTCGAAGCACATAAAAAGCTTAGGATGATTGTAATTGAAAGGGTATTTGCAAATGATCAAGGTACGTTATGTAATATAGTATCGCGTGATAAATTTAATACAACGCATCTAATCGCTTATATCGGTGAACAAAATTTTATTCTATTTCTGTGTTAAGTAAATTGGACTAGCGAGTAAGATAAATTCTGTTCTATTGTAAAGATCGCGTAGATTAATACCGTTGCTTTGAAGAAAGAAACTGCAAGCTTTTTAAATGGTGGAATATTTTCGGAATTTCGATTTGCCTAGGTGAATTTAACAACCGTCATTGGGGCAGAAATTGTCGGGCATGTATTATTTAAGTGCATAGTACATAAGTGCGCGAGGCTCGCAGCACGGGCCACAGGTCGTAACTGGGATTGTAGCTTGATTCATGGACTTCGTTAGGCGAACAAAGCCATTGCACTTGTTGTTTGTCGAGCCATTTCCTTTTGAGAGATCCACTCGAGTGTTACCTCTGTCCCTCGCGAGCTCGTACCGTGTCCCAGAAATACTTTTGTTGCTGCTGTCCGTAACGGAACTCATTAATTAGCGGGTGGAACGTAAAATTGTCAAACAATCTCGCATCGAGCTACCACGCATAGATGCCACTACTGATACGCAATCTGTTCTCCTTTATACCCCTGGCAATAATCTGCATCAATAGTTTAATCAGAATCGTGACGTAAATGTAGAATTATATTAGAGCCAGGGGTGGAATTTATTGGCGTGTTGGAGAATTTAATACAGCGAATATTTAAACTGTTAGTATTCGTTTCGTTATATTTAGAATGAATGTGTGAGAAATGTGAATCGAAAGAGAACTCGTTGGCAAATGAAAGGAAAAAGGTATGATCACATCTCTTCTTATCGCATTATTATTATTACATGCAGAATTTTGACAATTTATTTTCATAAAACTTATTTAAGAAAGTTTGTAGGATCTGTGCGTTGCGTGTATCAACGTTCAATAAAATCAATAATTTCATTATGCGCAATTTATCCGACTATCAGTTACTTCTCAGATGGTTAATTAAAAGTTAAAAAGCTGGACCAGTGGCAAAACGTTTAGTCGTTTATGATTTTCTCTTACTCGAACCGGAAGCGTAAAATTAAATACGCAAATACTTATATACACATTTTCATAGATGCACACTACTTTACGTTTTGATTGGTCCTTGTTACATTCGTTCCACCCACTGGCCACGAGAATCAATTTCATCGTTCAAATTAGAATTTCATATACGACAAGTGAAAAATAGACAAAAGTGGGAAATATACCAGATACGGTATTTTATACCCTTCCGTTTATTTTTCGCGCGTTTTCGTGAGTTCGATGCTTCACGGGATTCTGTGAAATGATACGAAAATTTGATCGTAAAATAGTGCACAGTTTCCGGAGTGTGTCGTGAAACGTGTCAGTGAAGGGGACGCTCTCGAGCGTACTAATATGGAACTCGAACATTTAAATTTAAAAAAAAAATAGTATTTCACTGATTAAGTTTTCGCAGTGATTCGTTGAAATCAGTAAACTTTTGACGTTTATTTGGTAATTAATGAACGGTTCAAGGTCCAATTTTGAATCTTTAATTAATATCCTAGATTCACGAGGGATATTTGTTAGTACGAAAGGTATTTGTCGTGCCACTATTTTAGGTTTTGTTTTTCAATATCCATAGCAAAGGAAGCTTTCATGGTATTCGATTCGGAGAAAAATCGGTGACGTTTGATTAAATTTTATCGGTTGCTTTTTCAACGTGTCCCGGGGACACAAAAGCGAACGAAAAGAGAAAAATTGATGGCTGGAAAGCGTCGGTTTCATTGCTCTGCGATAAGAACGCAAGAGGAGGAAGATCTGTTAAGCTGGAGTTTAATTTTGCATTTAAAGGTTCGGATCGACCCCGTCTAAACACCTTAAAACCCTCACGAATCTATTCGACAGCTTCTTTCGAGGAGTCGATATCCTTGAAGATTGAATTTTAAACGTTCTTAAGAGATATAAAAGACTATCTTTAAAAAATTCGTTACGAATCGATTATTTAAGAATCTTCGCAAAATAATTTCTTCAAATATTTCCATTGTCCGAATTGTTTTGGTATTTGGCTCGATAAATTTTTCTTTGTATAGGATATTAACATTTAGTAACGATAATATTTATTTAATAATCTTTTCGTCCTGGATCAATATTTTTTTACTCTTTCAATCTTTAATCTAGTAAATACAATTCCTCATGTTGAATTATTTTATAATCCTTCTATCAGATATCTTGTAAGGATTTACGTATGCACCTAAAGTGTTTTTAGAACTATATTGATTATTAATTTCTATATATGTATATATATTATATTTTTTCAACATATGAATTTTCACAATTTTTCTGAAGGTATTCCAAGAAACCTAAAAATTTAGAATGGCATTTCTCAAGCTATGGGCTGCGATTCAAATATTGGACCATATTAAGTTTCTAATGGGCCACGAAATGATAATTGATCGAAGCTGTCATTGAATATTATCTCGTACTATATTGTTCATAACTTATACAAGAGTTTTTAATAAATATAATACAAACTATTTTACTTAGTTTTATCATTTTGAAGCAGCTTTTCCTATTTAAAATCATTAGTCTTACGTTTTACCACAGTTAAATATGAAATTGGATTACTTGTTACTAATCGATACTCGTCTGAACTGCACTCATTAGATATGTACTTTATATTATCTTTTACGCGTAGAAATTACTGTTAAATATATGTATATACATATATATACAATAATTTCTTTCATTTATATAATATGACTGCAGTCAATTAGGCTTTTCAATTTTCTACATCATAAACCTTTTGTTTCGTGGTACCATTGCAAAAGAAGTATATCGAACCACGCCTTAAAAAGGTTGAGAAACGCTGTTCTAGAATACAATACTCGCGAAAGGAGCAATAACCATCAACGAAATATTATTTCCTCTTCGGTATCATTCCGTGAAATATTATCTTTTATTTCTGAATTTCTCGTTCAAACGCTACCAATTGCAATAACAAATCTTCCACCGATGTGGATAACGACAGTAATAAATCCCGTTAAACGAGAAAATAATACATGAACAGTGGGTTGCGACGAAGGAATGTTCCCTTTAACCAGGATTTCCAGTCGCGACGCGGCGAAGAGTGTTACCGCCGCGGGAGTTCATCTCGACAAGATTTTTAAGCTTCGGATATTTTCGCGACGCCGCTGACGCGACGTTGGGACAACACAGAACCATTTCCCGGTTTACGGTGCTTTAAAAGTGAGCGAGCAAATGTCGTTTGCCGTCGGGAACTCGTTAGAACGCCTTCGGGCCAAAGAGATTTCGGTGGGAAAGCCGCGACGAAATTTGATGTTCCCGCCTCGACGTTCGCTTCTTCGCCGCAGATTCAGTTTCCGACGCTTCCCATCCCTTTTCCAGCCCTCCCCCTGGTTATTCCGCAACACTCGTCGATGTCGGGGCTACCCCGAGACCTTTTCCTGAACACTCATCGCGGGAAACTGTTCGCGAGCTATGGATTTTAATAATCTTGTAGACTCTGACTCGGTTAGCGGAGCTCTTCTTTGAATTTCATGTGATTTTAGACGCGGGTGTGATCGAGTTTTGGGCAACACGCGCGTACATACACGGTACGTGGCACGAATTGAGATAGATTGTTGCATTTAGAGGGTTTAGAGGAAAGATGCGAAAGAAAATTGAGTTATTCCAAGCACTTTAAACCGTTATTAAGTAGTAGTTTTCGTGGAATAGTAACGAGGGATGTTTGTTCCATTATAAATAAACCAAAGGATAAGTGTAACCACGTACTGCCACTTTAAGGTTCGCGCTTTAACCCTTTGCGGACGAGAAAAAATAATACGTAACAAATTTCCACTTAATTACAAAACCATCCCGGACACATTTAATAACGCAAAACGAATTTTCGCTGAATTATTATCGAAAGTGCATATTAGTGTCACTAATCCAAATTTGCTGCTTTGAAAACCGACATTTATCCATAGAATCGAAAAAATTTCGGCGGCTATTTGTCGACGCTCGTCCGCAAAGGGTTAACCCTTTGGCTTATAACACCGAGCTACACTCGTGGTTTAGCCTATGGACCACGTACAATTAAAACATGCTGCATTTCGTAATCAATTTGAATTTATTTTATTTCAATTTGTAAGATCGCGAGATTGAGGATTACTAAGTAAGAATTGCGTATAATATTTCAGTGTTTTGCATTCGATGTAGTGTTATAGTAACAAATAGTCAATATTTCGGCGGATACTCTTTGAAACATTCGTAAGCCAAGGGGTTAAGTAACTTTATTTAACTATTTTAGAACGTCATTAACATAAAGATCGTTCCAGTTTTGAGCATAATATCGTTCAACCGCTCTTTTATTTTTGAACATCTCTTTTATATGTTCAATATAATAAATTCATTACTACGTAATTGGAAACGGTACAACAAAGTCCGATGTCTTTCGGTCTGTCGCTTAAAAACTTTTCATTTAAATAGAAACACGTTTTACATATATTAACACGTCAGTTTGCGTAAAAGATATAAGATGTACAGTAAACGTATCGCTTTACTGAATTACCACACGTTCCATACTTTATAATTATCCGTCATCTTGTAAATTTGTTTTTGTTTCGTAAGTATCATCTCATAAGTTTGCTTTCTGAAATTCTCCTTCACATTATGTAAAATACTATTCTATTCGAATTGTAAAGAATCCATTATTTAAAATAGTATTTGAAATCTTTATTCCTCAAATATTATCCAACTCTGACTGCGCCTAAATTTGTTGGCCACCTACGTGCGCCAATATCTGTTATCCAATGGAATCCAATGTAATCCAATGAAAGGGTTAATTTTCCGTCTACTTACGCAACTTTCCCCTTCGCGATTCCCAAAATTTGTTACCACTCCATTCATTCTTCCACTAAAATAGCCGACTATTACCAATCCCTTCCAAGACAGCATCTTATCTCCATACCTAATCATCCAGTCGATCAACCCAACCAGAAAAGCAACTGCGAAACTTAAAATCCTCCGCACGTTCCCGTGTAATGCTGAATTTCGAGTAGCCGAAAGTCACTGTTTTGCGTTTCCCCAACGCAGCAGCCGCATCCTTCTCCCGTGACCAATCTCCTGGGACTCGCGAGGCTTTTCCAGACTGATGCTTGTAGATAAAAGTATCCGTCTGTGGCACGAGGAAACGAAGGTTTGGAAAAACATGTTGTATCGAGTGTATAGAGAGAGGCAAGCGAAACTACGCATAGCTTTGCTGCTAGTTTTCGACTCGAGTCGAATCGAATCATGGCACCCAGGGGAAATAAGTTTTGGCCGATCATACACCGGCTCGCTGCTACTGTCTGATCGAAAAGTGTTCGAAATACTACGAGATCCTAGTAGACAATTGACACTCACGGTCAATTGTCTGGTCAGACTTTCCTTTTATCGAGAAGTTTGCTTCGCCTTTCCGTCCGGACGATGTTTATACATTGTATGTTTGGTACTTTTGCTTAATATTTTCCTTTATACGGTTGCCATGTTGCTTTGGGGTTTCATTTATATCCTTCCCTTTAAGCTTCTGAAATGGATACCGTGCTTTGGATGCTTTCAGTTTAATTCGATAAATAAAGGTACAGTGGTTTACGTTAAAAATCGTTCACTGCTCGGGATTATTTATATACCTCTATAAAATGGGCTAGATACGAATCGAGTATATTTGTATTCGATAATAGCGTGAATTAGGCTTGTGCTCGAAGTACAGCTACGCGACACGTGTTTAGCACGAAAATATCTGGAAATAACTGAATCTTCGGTTTGTGTACAACTGAAACTCGCAGATATGCTATAGTATATTTACTACACTAATAAAAGTGCAAATGGGATATATTAGATTTTTAAATGTCCCAGAGAACTTTAAAATAACTTCGCTACGTGTGGGAATTATTTAATTATGAAATGTTTGCAGACACCTTTCTCGAAATTTAATTCCGTCGCTCAGTTTATTCTTGCATCCAACAGTACAATTTTAATATCTGAAGAGTATTTTTAGTATTTAATTATACAGGCTTCCAGATATCCGGTCCTGCTTTAATCGGTCTCCGGTTTAACCGGCCACATTTCTGCTGGGATAAAAGCCATTGACCAAGAGGAAAATTATTCAAACTGCGATGAAATATTTTAAGCGCAAGATAATCCATCTTTAATTGATATATTATTTTTAAATAAGTGACGTGCATTATGCGATATAATTGTATTATATAAATAATATCTATTATATCTAATATATATATATATATATATATATATATATATATATTTACCTGTAAATAATAACTTTTTTCACTAACAATCGATGAATAATAAGTAATTGGTACATATCTTCTGATTAAGCGGCTGTTCGTTTATCGAATCAGAGTTTCGATCTTATAGAAGTCGGTTAAGCGAGAGTCTACTATAATAAGTTGCAATAGTAAAACTATCACCTGAGTTATATCAATGAAAACAAAGTTTAGTTAATATGATAAATAGATTGCTGATGTTTTTGCATCTCCGAGAAATTCGAATTTGAAGTACATTGCAGAATGTACATAATATGCAAAAATTATATAATATATCCAAAGTAAACCATGCGTTGTTACATGCAGAGGACGAATGAAATTTTTACTAAAGTTCCATCTCTTTAATTGTAGTCACAAAAATAGAAACTTGTATGGAAATCCGCATTGTAATAAGCATTTCTATTTTACGATTTAAGATCTTAATCGCTTAGCTGTTCTTCTAATTTATGATACACTTTATTATCAGTCTTACGAATTTAAATTCATAACGTACAAAAGAAGAATATTCTCTTCGCCAAAATGCTAAGGCTTTCAATTATTCTATCAAACTTTTACTCTTCGGTCATCTTAAAAGTATGAAATTACGAATGTACCGAAATTAAAATAAAACAGGTTAAATGATATCTTCTGACCTAAATGCAGATCGTAGAATTTGTTGTAAGAAAAAGCCGGAAAGCAATAAAGGAGACAAGTTAAATGAATGGTTGCGTACGATAGAGTTTCACGAAAAAGTAAGGAGCACATTTTCATAAAACTTTATACGATGACAGGGAACGTATAAACGTCAAGTGCAACGGTACGATAAAGCAGTTAAATCTCTGGAAGAGTCCGCTTGCCTTTGTTTCCGGCATCTAGCTTGTAAGTTTATTTTCTTACTTAAACGAAAAGGCTCGGACGCGACGTTAACTCGAACAAGCTTTTCCTTCGTGCTCGATCATTCGCCTTTGACATTTAACTACAAATCATAATAAAAAGTGTAGCAAACATCATGTTTTAATAGCCAGGTGTTCGATTGTATACTGGGAACCTACTTCAACCATGGATTAATTCTGTTTTAACATCTGGACTCAATTGACGTTTGCAGCAGTATGTAAAAATATTGAATATAACACGTGATTCAACAATTTCGTTTTTTAATCGTTTTAGTTGTTACGTAAATAGTTTCTCTTTTTCGCAAAAATATAGCAATGGAATGGAATACCTAATCAAGAAATATATTCACTATACAAGTGCTAACACTTCGATAGAACGATTAAAAAGTTAAATGTTCAAACGACAGTCGTTGCTTGCCTAAATAAAATAATACGTTTGGAATGAGAATATTTAATCACATATTTAAATGGATGGGAATTAACGGAAATAAATGATAAATGAGCTTCATCGAAACCAAATTGATCAAATCTACATATCCGAATTTTATCATCCAAATGCATAATTAGCGTTAAACTTATCTAAAATTAATTTAACTTATTTTAAGTAGCTGTTCGATATGACTTCTAAAATGTTCAACGTATTCCCTCAATATTCCATACAAAACACTCTTTAGACTCATTATAAAATTAGTGCATCTTTTTATACATACTTCCAATTCACGTATTCATTTTTACGCAATAGATTAATTATTCACAAAAAATATTTTGGTCACATTGTTATTAGACAAACTGTAGGTTTCACCCCATTTTTCGTATTACGAACTTTCCTCTGCTTTATTCATATTAGTAACAAGGTGTGTGGCCTTTGTACTATTTTTATTTATAATTTATGTTTCTCCTCTATCTAATATATTTAATATAAATTTAATGCGGCACGAATAATATTGGTAATTATACGAATAAATTTTGTAATTATTTTTACATAACACGTAAAAATATATACAAAAATCGCAAAGCGGAGTACATTTCGAAACACTGAAGAGATGTGTGGAGCTGTAGAGAGGGGATAGAATAGGAAAAGGAAGGGTGTTGCGTTTCGTCCTGGGCCTGCTAGTGGACTCATCAGTAAGGCTATCTAGCAGGCCCTGCCTTAGACTTGGGATATTCGAAGGAAGGTTAAAGGCGGTATATATATGGACGAGGTAGTTGGAGCGAGTACTTTCGAGAAAGCCTATTTCGTATGTCCCTCTAGTGGTGGGTGCAGGAGAGCCGCCACAAGATGAAACAAATTTCTGCTTATGCTATGTTTCTTAAGCTGTGCTGATAAAATTATGAATTTGCATAAAGATCCGCAGTCTAGTAATTACATTGCAGAACTAGTTGTGCCCAATTAAGCTATAGCCTAATGACCAATATTTACAAAAATACGAACGTGCATTGAGAACCGCAGTCTATTTATGAGTTATTGTCGCACCTTTTCCCTAACTCTTTCATTTCTAATCATTCAACCGAGTGTTCAATGACCTTTGTCACGTCGCAAAATCTGAAGCGACATCGTGTGACGTGGTATTGAATCACGCCATTCATCGCCCCTGGAAAATCCCCGATTGCGGATAATCGAATCCCCCTGCTCGATATAACCCCGGTAAAACGTTAAATGGAAATAACGGATCAACAATTTCCATTCTGCATTCACCATCCTGCCATTTATTTTAATTACTTTCCGCAATCTTCCGGCTAACCTTTTATTCCACCTTCGCCCTCGCCCTCGCTTTAGCAAAATCGGATCGTTTCGCTGGGGTGGAAAAAGTTCAACTTTCAAAAGCGATGAAGGATAGACGGGGAATAGCGAGGGCATTGTTTAAAATATTTTTCGCAACGGTCAGAGATCGGCTTTCGCGTTTTATCGCCTGCAAACGTGAAAACCTTTTTACGGTCCGTATAGAAAGGTGAATTTCGCGGCCGTACAAAGCGCTACAAGCGCAAGGGAAACACGGAACACGCGAGGAACGAGGATTATGCTTCATCATGGAAATATATAATAAACGCATTAAGGGTATCGATGATGGGAAAACAGGAAATATAAAAGGGAGAGCTTTTTTTTAAATAAGAGGTGAATAATATCTATCAAGGGTTTTAAAGCCCTAGAATATTGCACCGGAGTAATGCCGTCTAAAAATCGTTCCTCTCGAAGGACCACGCAATGATAACGTATTGGGACCGCGGTTTATCGGTGTACGTGGTGATAACGTGTATGTATCGCTGCTGGTGCGATTGTTACGCGTTCTATGACTGAAGTCACGCTCGGTCTATGACTGAAGTCACGCTCGGTCTTCAATCGACAGGAGCCTACTCGCTCCGAGTCGAAACTTGTAACACGCTGTTGTTGCTTCTTTGCTGACTCTTCCGATTAGTCTTTGCTCCTTTCGTACTCTTGTGCGACTGACGTTGGCGATCTTCGTTGGCAATCGCCAACGTTCCTCTTTCTTAATTGCTCGCTGATTGGCTCCTTCTTTTTGGCAGTTTACCAATCAGCGAGCCTATCCAAATCGCAGGCACACCTCTTTGCGCCCTTAGCGCGCTCATTTGGAGAGGGATGTCGCGGTATTCCCGTGGGTGGGATATTTTGGCAACATCGGGGAAATTCTTTCAGGTGGCGAACTCCCTCGGTATTTTGTACCGTTACAAGCACGTGGTCGACCACCCTTTAGAATTCCCCTGTTCATGGCACGGACACGGCTATCGAGAGATGAGAGATGCGGATTTCTAAAGCTTGTGCCTTTTACGTCGTAAATGACCTTCTCTCGCTGGGAATAATTAAAGCTCTGAAAACATTAGGATTGTTAAGTAAAAATTCCAAATCTCTAAAATATCTCCGCGGGCACGTCCGCGTCATAAACCGCATCGGCGACGGTCGCTAACAATATCTAACGAGAATATTCCAATGTCTTGCTGCTTTTCCTCTTCAATATCATGCGTTTTTGCATATCATGATTACAATGATATCATGGGACGAGTGAATGCACCGTATCGTTGATTTATTTTAATAATGTATGGAATTTATGCCCCTCAATGCGAATCCGTGTTCGAACGAGTAGCTCCTTTGAAATAACTGGCCCAGAAATACTACATTATTTGCGAATCGATTAAACTCGAATGGAATTCAACTTGTTGTGGAATTCAATTTTAAAGCGAATCTAAAAAAGTGAAGGAGACTTATGCTGACGTTAGGTCTTCTACGTTTTGAAAGTACGAATGAGAAAGTGAGAAATGTCGAAGATTTGAATGTCGATGTGTATTACTTTAATATTCTACAAGGCATTTTACGCTTTTTTGGGCTCGCTCACTTCGTATCACCTGATAATCGAAGTTTTCAATTACATTCTTTCGTCCTTATTACTAGAGCGCTGATTTTTATGTAAATTTATATTTTCACGTAATGAAATTAAAGGAGTGGAAGCTAATTGGAATTACCCTAGAAATGTAATAACTTGTGCTTTGTTTTGAATATTTTGTACACTTTTACATATTGCATGCGTTCTGCGACATTTTGCCCATTTCAATTTCCAATCAATGCACTCTATGGAACCTAACTGGGGATTTGTTTCATCCTTTAACCACTAAACTAGGTACAAAAAGCTCTTAATATCAGCAGTATAGCGCACTTAGCCGATTTATTCTTGCTTCAACAGATTACTATTAAAGAAATGGAATAAACATACCTCTGAAAAGTTTTACGATCACGTTAGTAACAATGATACTGTTTGCAACATAACACGTTAATACAACAAACCATAGTTACTGTTTCTTTCGTGCAACTTCATTTGTTCTTTAGTTGTAATACCGAACAATTCCTTTTTATTAAAAAAAAAATTGTACAGACTTGTAACATTTCGTAGCTTTTCCAATTTTGTACAATGTTCTGGTACGACTGAACTGTGCGCTGAGAAATCTATTAAAAATGTCCTGTTGCATAAAAAAGATGAGAATGGCTGATGGCATCCTACAAATTTGCCGCAGCTTCGCCAATTTCAAAGATAATGCAATGAAATTTGGGGGATATACAAAAAAAAGAAGTGTGAGAAATCTATTTATATGCAAATATTTTATGCAAAAATTGTTCGAGTGTCCTGAAGCCGTCCTTGCGTCCAACAGTACGATTGAAGCCTTCATAAAAGAAAAATAACCCTTGTTAATTTTTATTTTTTCCAGAAGAGAAAAAGAATATTCTAACTTTTTTCAATGTTTCTTTAATAAATTTCAATCATCTTAGCAAACCCTTCGTTACATTACATTATTGTTGTAGATATTATTCGTTAATTACTAGACTACAGATTTTGATGCATTTATGGAGAATTTCGCAGAACCAAAACGAATGAAATTCGCATAACACGTAAAAATATCTACAAAACCCGCACAGCGAGATGCATTTCGAAATACTAAAGAGATGAAACAAATTTCTGCTTATGCTATGTTTCTTAAGCTGTGCTGATAAAATTATGAATTTGCATAAAGATCCGCAGTCCGGTAATTACATTGCAGAACCAGTTGTGCCCAATTAAGCTATCGCCTAATGACCAAGATTGCTAATCTTGACAAGGCTTATTTGTTATATGAACTCTTCAATTAATACCAAGAAGCTCAACGCAAACAAGGAAACTCGCAATTTACTATGATCTATCCTACCAAAAATTCTCAACGGTATCCGGCATATGAGAAGGGAAAATTCAATACCATCTCTATCAAAGCACCGAAGGTAGCGAAATTCCATAGAAAATTGCATAAATATGAACATGCAAGGCATCCCCCGATTTTCACTGTCTTCGGCATGGCGGAAGTTATCCGATCGACGGATCGACGTCGATACAAGGGAAACAAGAGTCTCGACAGCCACTCGAACGATCAAACGTCCTTCCGACGTACCCAATAGCTACGAGAAAGAACTTCCCTCGTTGCTCGAGGGCGTGCTAGTGACGTGTGACGTCTAAATTCCTCTACTAAATTACCGAGAACCGCCGAGGTTCTCTTTCTCCCTTCGTTTCTCTTCGTCTCTCGTTCTCATTCTTCCCTTTTTTCTGCGTCAACAAAGGTTGGAGGAATCCTCGCCATGGGAGCAGCAGGAACAGCCACTTCGCGAAAGTCGATCCGTCACGTCGACTTTACGGGGATACCGGCAACGTAACTGAAACGCGGTTAATCTGTTAGAGAAGCAATTCTCAGGAGCGTGCGGTGCATCGAGTCGAGAAAACGTTTCGCCGCTCGTTCTTTCAGGGACCCCGATCGACGCTCTGGCGTGGATTACTAAATCTGCTTGCAAGCATGCCTGGACGATTCATGGGTTCGTTTACTCCTGTTCGATCCATTCCAGTGTTTCCTGTAGTAAGGGATTCTTTCATGTTCCCTCGGTTTAACTATTGCTCAGTTAAGTACTATGATCTTCGAGATTCTCTAGTGTTAATCGTGATCTTATTTCTTTGGAATGAAATCCGCTTTCTCTTTGAGGTTTCGTTAATTTTGTCTTAGAAGTAGAGAACTGTTTTCCGAAGAGGGAGTAACGGTTAAGTCGAATATGATCTAAGAGGCGTAGGAAGGTTAAAATAGTTTATACGATAGAATAGAGGAATAACCGCGGATTAAAGTGGTTCCAAAAATAACTGATAATAACTGTTATATAAAGACTTCGACTGAAATAGTTATGAAGAACCGAAATAGTGTTATAGCTGCTATGAGTGGAAGATGGTTCCAATCGATATGGCTTCCTGTTACGATTCCAAAACGGTTCTATATCGATTCTGAAACTGAATATTGAAATTGAGTCGATATATAGATCCGTTTTACAATTCGTATAATATTGTTTCTATAGAACCGTAATCGGAATCGGTATTAATTGCAACCTTTTCCCAGTCGTAATAATTATAACTTCATTTCTGTTCTTCGTAACTAGATTGTTGATTTTCATGCATTTATGCGAACGTTCCCTATGCAAATTTACCTATTTTAAAATTGCATATTGATATTATTAAACTTAACTGATACCTTCGGTTAGTGCTTTCTGTTTGTTTTGTAATTTTCTTTACAATTGATGATAATATTAATGCATTCGGCAATTTCATTTGCTTTCTTATTGTATCCCATGTGATTGTTAATTATTATACATTTATTAGAAAAATATTTGTATCGACTTCCTTACAACACTAATGGATGACGGTATTCAATTGCACTAATTATACGGTAGCAGTTTTGTATAGGCACTCTCTAATTACTAAATTACGATTGCATATGATAGTATGCAATTGTAGTGTAGGAAGTTAGAAGGCGATTATGCTATCGTAATGCAGTAGAGTTTTAACTGTTCCTGACTTTCATCAAATTCAATGAAACTTTATTCAATGCTCGCTTTATAGAATCTAGTACTATATTGCTATTATTGTTATATTAGAAACTTCGTGTACAACTTGTTATTCCATACACCCATAAAGTTCTTATCTTTCAATGTCTCGTCTGAATGGTTGTCCTAAATATTTCCAAGCGAAATGAACAAAAAGTTCGCAATAATCGTTTCAATTTTATGAACATTCACATTCGTCGTTCAAACGTTAATTCTACGAATTAATTTGGTATCTCTTTTTGCAAGGTTTCACGTTTATTTACGTTTACTCTGAAGTGTTTTGAATCGATAAAGACAAGACGAGGCTTTACAAATAAAAGTATCGAATCGCATTGTAATTTTTAATGAAAAATAAAAACCTTCAAGAAACACCTCCAACAATATTGGAACAACGAATAGTAGAATCTTGTAACGTCGTACGCACTAGAAGTCGAAGAAAATTTGTTCTTTAATAAAACTCCAACTCTCCTACACCGTAATCGTAAACGACGAGTAGTTCTAAACAGATTCAAAGTAAGTCACTTAAGATTAATACACACCCAGTTAATTTTCTTTGGAACTGTTTCGGGTATTCAGAGGCTCGCTTGCGATTCCTAATAAAATCAACGTTACACGACAACCTTAAACAATAACAAACAAGTTTCTTAAATTATCTCATTCCTGGAACATACAATTCTACAATAAGGTTTAACCAACCGTAACAGTCGTCGCTGATAACCACTGTAGTTAATGCGATGTTAAACCTTAAACATAGGAAAATATCATCCAAGTAAATAATTTCATTTCCGCCATATTCAAGCCAAATGGAGTTTCGCCGCGAGTGTAATGGTCACTGTCAACCGAAACCGTCCAAATATTATTTCTATGCAGCTGACTGGTTGGAAGCTGCATGTAACGCGCCAGTAGAAATCATTTCATATGCAAATTAAAAAGTTTCCATCCTTGCGTCTAACCAGAGAAAAACGAAATTCATACGTCGTAATTAAAGTGCAGGGAAATACCTGTTAAAGAATTCACCAGTTAATTATTACGGGATATGCAAGTTTCGTCGCGATTAAAGCGTTCCGTTCGTTGATACGTTTCATTCCATCGCGTTTCAGTTAATTTCCAGTTTCTTCTTCTTTTTTTTTTTAACAGTCTAACCGGTTGCCTAATGGTAACGAGCATTTCCAGCTAAAAATCTCAGTTTAGACGCGCTGATGCATGCACGGTACACGTGTAGATATGGAGAAAATCCTAGTTCCATATATTGTTCGGCTAAGAGCTCTTGGGGTGATGAGAGTCATTACAAAAGATGAGGCGGCCGTCTAATTTTAGAATGAACCTCAGCTAGTTTCTATGAGTCCGCACCACCGTAAAAGAAGTACAGGCGCGGATGCGACCTCAAATTAACATTTTATCTCGCAATCGTCAACGTGTTACTACCGCGTCGTTGTACCGCTGCACTGACGAGTTAAAAGTTCTCTTTCTGATGAATCAAAGATATTAAAAGAAAAACAAAAAAGAGGACAGTGGATGCCTTCCACAAAATCGACGACTCGAACGTAAATGGGCTTTGAGAATTTAACCGTAATTTTGTTCGTAACGTTCGACACAGTGATCGACGCAGACTTTCGGAATTTGATTTCACCGTTGGAGAAAAAAATGTCAAGAATTTGAAAAGTTCGGATAAGTTGGGAGTTGGGATCGTAGAGTAGATCATAGTTTACGTAGTTTCGCAGTACGCATAGCTCAGAGTGACGCACAGTTACCTTTTTTAGTTCATAAAGTGAAAATGTCGACTTCGCGATATTTAATGCCACAAATACCTTTAGCCGATGTCTCAAGTTTTCATATGTGTACGTACGACGATTTTTATGTATTTTACAACGCCTTCTTTTTATAAAATGAGTGTTTATAGTAAGAGCTAATACTACTGAAAATGTATATCTATATTTTGCCATGTTTGGTCTTATATTCAATATTCCTTGCACTGATAAACTGTGATCTCGATAAACTGATAAACTCGGAAGATAAAAATAGTTGGAAATTTAATTAATACGCGTTGTCTTTCACTCTATTCATTTCTAGTTTGTACAGCATTCTTACTTTTGCAGTAGTAACGCATGGTAATGCATCGAAAACGTATCTTATTCTCCTCTACTCGAAGACAGAGTTGAACGTGATAATTGCAATCAATTTTTATGATTCTTTTTTTCAAATGATACTTCAAAATGTATATTTTCCAATCTCATTTGTTTTTGCGAAGTTATTGGCGTATTAATTTATGTATTACAATACTAACGCTACGAGACCCTTTGACCAACCTGGTTTAAATTACGAGCAAATTTTAAATCGACTAAAAGGTTTAGAAAATGTGTGTGTTTGTGTAATTTTACACGTTTCGCCTTTCCTACCCTCCCTCTCCTCCAAAAAAAGCTCTTAAACTCGCCCTTGCAACGACATTAACGTTGATTGTACTTGTTAGAGACATTTGCAATACAGTGAAAACATGAAGCTTTTAAGCAAATTGTGGCAGATGTCCGAATATTTATGGTGGCTGGTGTACGCCGTAGATGTCGACTTATGATAGACTCGAGGACATTTACATTGATTACACGAGTTGAAAGGTGTGACGAAGTAACTATAGGCGTTTAAACTCGGCTGTTCAGCAACGCGTCTAGTTTCGGTTTCCTCTATTACACGTTTCCTCTTCGTAGGTAGCATTCGTGACCGGTGTATCGCCGGGCTGCGGTTAGAAATCAATATTTTCGACCTCCACCGCATTGTCACCACGTGTCTATGCAATCGGTTGCTCATTTTTAGCTGACCGCGTTTAGAGCTTTACAACTTCATCGTGCATTATATACGGTCGTGGCCGTGCTATTGAAACGACCCCTCGCAATTTTCTAAGTACCATAAATGGGTATTCATCGTTTATAAATGCGCAATGATCGTCTGGGCCTCGGTGACGATAACACTTAGACGACTGAATTTTATTCATGCATCGGCGTTTCTCTAAGTTAGCAAGAATTACGGTTGATCTAATTTAGGATTAGGAAATTATGGTTTAATCTTTGAACTGGGTAAGCAAAAATTAATTTCATAAACGTATACGGTGGAATTTTAGCATTGAGTTTCGTACGAAGTTCATTCGAACATGTAGATATTAAATATAAGAAGATATTAAGTAAAGTAAATTACGATCGTTTAACTTGCATCGATCTACACTTACTACGTCATTTCCATCAGTGACGATACGATTACTAATCGTATCTTCAATCAAAAAGTTAGCTTCGTATCGGCGTGCGTAATTTTGTCAAGACATTGGATGCATATAAATGCAATGTTGCTTGTACTTACACATTTAAATAGCAAATTAGTAGATAGGGTAACTTATTGAAGAAGATACAGTTAGTCAATTAACCCCTTGGCTTACAATGACGAGTCACACTTGTGCCACGAATTATAGATAGACTTATTTAAGATAAATTCTGCTTGCGATACCACGTTCCATTTATTTTAGTCTTACTTTCCCTTCAGAAGATTAAGAATCACTAAATATAAATTATGCAGAATATTTTAATAGTTTGAACAAATGTGAGAACTGTAACCTGATAATGATAGCTTACATAAGTGCAATAATACAAAATTTGTAGGACAAGGGATTAATACGTAAGTACGAGGTATGACTGTATCGCATTTTCAATATTTTATATTGAAATAACATTTGCTAGTAATACGATCATTGCCTTAAGTTCTATTACGTATATAAAATTTGACAACACGTAAATACTTAATTTTTCTATCGAATCCATCCCTACTTTTTCTTGTAGCTTGAGAAGAACCCGTAACAAACCTTATACGTACTCTCAACTCTTTAAGTGAACCATAAAATAACGCGCAATATCTTGATTCATCCACTTAAATAGGAAAAATACTACCATTCAAGGTAGTTATCTTTCAAAGTTATGTTACAGTCAACAACGATCTTCCACGGCCACAAAATGCGCACTTAAAAGCTTCGTATACGTTTGCGTACGTTTAGAATAGCGATACTTAAACCACACTATTTACGAACAGATAGACAATCTCGTAAATTGAAAGACTACGATCTGCGCCAGCTTCAGACGCTCAACTAGTGAATAATAAGCGCGTGATCTGCGCCCGCGCATATCACCGCCGAATAATTTCATAATACTTTAATACCCATTCTTTATTACGTTTACCTTCGTATCGTAGATTAGATTTCACCGTGACCTTTCGCAGACCTTTCTCGTGTAATCGTGTATCGGTTGCATCCTACACGGTATATCTCATAAATCCAAATCGTAACTCACAACCAATCCATTTGGTATTGAGCCGTAACATAAAATACGTATTCCGCGGAAATAATCTTCACCGTAATTTTAATTCCCGTTGCTGGATTCCGGATGTTTATGCAGATGCATATTTTTTTATAAAGAACAGGTGGAGCAATAATGATTGGACAGAAAAATATGTTTTACAATTACGAAATTCTACAAATTTATTTTATACTTTGCCCTTTTAGCATAATGCATATATGCTTTTGCGTTTTATATTTAAATATTATATCGTATGTGTTATTTGCTGCGTATATTGGTATTTCAGAAAGAAATTAAAATACAGGTTTAACAAAATTAATAAAACTTTCAAATATTTTAAACGATGAGCTTGTACATGGTCCGATAAATGTACGAGAAACCTGCTGTAATAAATACAAATGCGCATCGCCTATACCGCGTGACATGGAGCGATCGTTTTTTCGATGTGTAGTAATTTTTACAGCCACGCCAATTCGTCAATTAACATCATCAAGTTTGGAAAAAAATGCTTGTCAATTATTGTAGCTCGAATCACAATGTATCACAATAATTGTTAAATCTAGTATTAATATTGTATTATTTTTTTCCCATGCATGTTAGCATATTTTTGTGCATATTAACGTATTTTTCGAGGATACTCGCATACTTATCATGCATAAATGTCACGTGTTTTTCTTTGCATATCTATCGTGCATAAAAATCCCTAATCATTACTGATTCACGTTAACATCTTGTCCATCTTTGCAACATTTCCCTTATTTTCACTTCATTACGTGCATATTAATTTCAAGCTGATCTTTTTTACGTCTAATTCCTATGGAAATATTACAATAACTCGAACGCTTCCATTTTGCTGTTCACTATCGCGTTAGGTTAACGGCCTTCGTGTCTCCTTACGTGTACGTCGATACACCCATCGAATTACCGCCTCTAACGACTTCGCGTAACCGTGCACGGTTGTATTAAAATTAATTTTATGCAACCATTCCGCGTTATCTTACGAATTAGGTGTAACGTGACCAGTTTCCTGTGCCGGTTTTCTTGTCGGGCCGCACGAGACAATAGTCTCCAATTGGATTTCCATAAAACCGCCTGTATCGGTATAATTGTCACGTTTCACGTCAATGCCCCGTATTCAACGAACCAAGCGTTTCCGATCGACCGCATTAACTCCCTTTGCCTACGCGGAACTTCCATTTAAGAAGAAATACACGGATGCATATGTTGACCGATTCCACGTGCTTAATTTCGCTTCTTTATGATCTGCCGATCGAATTCAATCCTCCGAAATTCGGTACACCTTTCGGAAGCAGTCTTTATAAATGATAAATCGTTCCCGAACTTCGTCATTAACCCTTTCGTTATGGTAAAGTTGACCGCAAGTGTGCTAAAGCTGCACGAGACTAATTCACTTGCGAGTTTACGATATAATATCCACCATTTATGCGAATTATTACTTTCTTAATTGAAGCGAGCAAATTTAGTGGTATAAATGCATAATTTGGGAAATGTTGTACCATACTTTTCTCAATTTCAATGGCGTATCGCCGAAATAAAAATAGTTGAGAAATAGATACGACAGAAACATAAATTGTTAATAAGGATAGGGTTCAACAAATACTAAACCGACTATTAGCCTTGAAATATTAAACTAAATTGGTATGCTCAATTATTCTTAGAAGAGCTTAACGGGTAACTGTAGTCACCATTGGTATCAACACACTTGAGGAGGAGTAAATAATTATGATTTTTACTGGAATTATAGTTGAGGAAATGATTCTCGACTTTACAAATTATTAATTTCTTAATCAGTAATTAATATTTAACAACTGCTAGACTATCAGCCTAGGAATATTAATATATATTACAATGTTCAGCTGGACTTCTTAACTAATGTGAAATTTCGACGGGTAACTATAGTTACCTTCGGCATACAGGAAACGCGTAATGGTAGGTAACTGTAGTCACCCTTATATCAAATAGGATACGGAGGAATACATAATTAAGATTCTTGGTAAAATTATAGCTTGGCAAATAATTCCCGACTATGACAACTAATTAAGTCGCGAGTTTACATAGTAACATCTTCAATTTTGCAAATTATTCATTTCATAATCAATAATTTACGGTTAACAACTGCTAGACTATTAGCCTAGGAATATCAATATATATTATAGCGTTCAGCTAGACTTCTTAACTAATGTGAAATTTCGACGGGTAACTATAGTTACCATCGGCATACAGGAAACGCGTAATGGTGGGTAACTGTAGTCACCCTTATATCAAATAGGATACGGAGGAATACATAATTAAGATTCTTGGTAAAATTATAGCTTGGCAAATAATTCCCGACTATGACAACTAATTAAGTCGCGAGTTTACATAGTAACATCTTCAATTTTGCAAATTATTCATTTCATAATCAATAATTTATGGTTAACAACTGCTAGACTATTAGCCTAGGAATATTAATATATATTATAGTGTTCAGCTAGACTTCTTAACTAATGTGAAATTTCGACGGGTAACTATAGTTACCTTCGGCATACAGGAAACGCTTAATGGTGGGTAACTGTAGTCACCCTTATATCAAATAGGATACGGAGGAATACATAATTAAGATTCTTGGTGGAATTATAGCTTGGGAAATAATTGCTGACTGTGACAACACATTAACACTAAAACTACCGATGACTAGAGTATACTTTCTTATACCAAAAGAATAAAAATGGTAGATAGTTGCAAAACGTTCGTAATTGATGGGTAATAAATCTTCATTTATGTTCTGTACGGTAAAACATGAGATATTCTAAAAAATGAACCGTTGTAGGTTTATGTCATTTTTATGGTAAATTTGTAACCAGTCATTTTGAGTGGCTTGGTAGTTCTAGTATTAAGTCACGAGTTTACAAAGTAACATCTTCTATCGTGCAAATTATTAATTTCTTAATTAATAATTGATGTTCAACAAATGTTAAGCTATTTGTCTAGGAATATAAAACTATATTACTATCTTTATCTGGATCTCTTAACTAATGCCAAATTTTGACAGGAGATTATAGTCGCCCTTAGTATCGGAAAGGTTAAGGATGGGTGCGTGACTAAGATTTCTTGTAGAATTATAATTTAGGAAATAATTCCTCACGGTGACAGAGGAATGAAGCTTGAAGAGAGAACAGAGCTTGTGAAGATCTTGTACGTAATACTATTTTTGTGGAATGAGAGTATACGTTCTGGAATTCTACTTTGCCCTTCTTCATTCATGCTTCCATAACCTAATATTTGCATCACGCTACGTGGGTGGGATAATTAATCCACGGTCCAGGTCTATAAATAGAGTTCGAAGAATTGCAAACTTAGAATTGCAAAAGATAGAAAATTAATCGATATAAAATTGCTAAATCCGTATACGGTAGATTTATAGCTGCATTAAATTTGACAATCTTTAAAACTATACTTCGCTGACTTATAAGAAAGTTACTTGGAATACTTTCAAAATTGCAATTTCGCTGCGCAGATATTTTTTTAGGGATCACTACATGGGTTGATAAACGTTTATAATGAGTTTAATATTGTAGAACACGGACCTGGAAAATCTGTCTCGAGCCACACCTCGGTATATTGCATAGTGCGACAATAGGTCCCATGAGCGGCTGACAAACTATAGGTTTATTTCCCTGCTATGCACGACTGAGGACCACAGAGACTTAAAGTTTACGACATAGAAGCTTCGTTCCCTCGTTTTAAAATTTCTCGCCAAATTTCAATTTCCTTTAAATAACACCTGAATATTTTGCAATCCATGCTACTATAAAAAATATTACTTTGTTTGGTAAATACAGTAGAGCTTCCCGTATCCGGATTAATAGGGAAACACGTGTTCGAAAAAAAGATATTTTCCGATGATAGAACAATCATTTTTCTAATACTATACTTCACTTCCTTTACCAACCGCTTCACAATTAAATAAACTATTCGTTGTTTGCATATTGTATCACGCATAAACTATTAAAACATGATGATATGTATTTTGTATTCGACGACGCTCGATCTTAGGAACTAAAATCAAAGTTCGAGTTATAATTAAGCTTTATCACGAATAGAATCTGCCTTTATTAGATCTACTCGCTACTGGAATAAATTTCTATTTCATTTCTTTCCTCTTCTCCTACTATAGAAATACTTTATTTCTTATTTCACAACTTTTCAAATATCTTTCTATTTTTCCAACTAATTCTAAGTTTACCCGTCTAACTATATATTCCGAGAGACTTTCAATTTACTCTTGCAAAGCATTGACTACTTTTACCCTTGCAAACACGTGAATTTTTAAAGTCTATGTTTCCCAAACGTCGCAGTCAGACAGTTGGCGGCTACAAAAGTTTTTCAATGTTACGTATAGTATTCTCACAGCTATAGAAAGGCATAACGCTAACATGTGATCGATCAAAGAGGCAGAAACGTTTTATGGTCGCTTACAATACTTTCGTGGAGCATATATTTTCGATGTTGCGAGACGTGCAAAGCTTCGGTTATTCAATATTTTTCATTCGCATGAAATGTCACCGTATTCGAGTTCTGGTATCTTTCACTTACTGGTACGAAATTTGAAAATGGAACAGAAGTTGTGAAAATTCTGAATAAAATTTGAAATATACAGTACAATAATTTGACATCTTACAGCACAACGGGGGACAACTCCACTTTTGACAGTTTCAAGTAAATTGAAAACAAAAATTGTTTATAAAATTATTGACTTAACTTAACATTAAAAGGAAAACAGCAATTGAAAAAAAAATATGTTTTCGTATAATAAGTAGCAGTTATCGTGTTGATAAGTCTTTATTTCAATTTTTAGCGAACTTTTTAAACCTAGAGCTGTACCTGACTTGCACCAAAGTGTTAAAATTAATTACACTTTGTAATCAACGCACAATAGAAATCACAGTTTATTAATTTATTCTTGTTTTATTAATCAGATATAGAAGATATACGTTAACATTTTCTGTTGCTAACAATAAAGAACATTACTCTGCGTTCATTTTGTACAAAACAGTAATGGAGGCAGGTCTAAAATTTGTAACTGGTTACTAATTTTATATCAGATTTATATCAACTTGCACCAAACGACGCAGAACGTTTATCGACAAATATTATACATACATAACTTCTTAGTTAATTCATAAAAAATAAAAGGGTGTCAAAAGATAGTACAAATTTTAAGACGATATACTATGTTCATGCAATGTAACGTAATAATGCGTCATTTATTAGCAGAAGTGTTACGGAAGCAATCAAATTAACAAGAATTCTATAGGTCGTAATAAAAAATTCACACATTACCATAGCGCTCCTTTATAAACAAATAAGTACCAGTCACGCTAACCAGATACTTCAATCCCTTTATTATCATATCGCACTCTTGATGCGTTTTTCCGCGGGCAAACAAAAATATCCTTTAACTCGCACGTTTGGAACAAAAATTGTCAAGAATTCAATTTAATCGTAATATTCCTGTACATGAATATTCTAATCTAAATTTTTTATTTTCCCCCCAGAAATTAAGACGGTATTTCTAATTTCTTCGCAACGTATAAAATTCTTACGTGTTAAAAATATAAATTTGCCATTACGTTTATGGGGGGTAAAATTTTACGATACTCCTTCCACTGCTATAAAAAGCGTATTATCTTAATTACAACGAATCATTAGCACCATTGTGTAACACTTGTAGCATCCTAATAGAACCGCCCTCTGCCCCATTAATTTATTTGTGCACGGCACAGTGAAATGACGGTCGAACATGCTAACGCACGCAACCTGCGAACACGCATGATACCAGCCAACGATGTTTCTCTGCTTTTTTCACTCTCTCTCTCCCTCTCTCTCTCTCTCTCTCTTCGTGCAATCGTTGCGCAGATAGCATGCCGAAGATAACGTGCTGCTATTTCCGTAATTGGGTCTACAAGGGAATGCGACGCGACCCGATTGTACCGTCGCGCACGACGCGACGCGACGTGGCGGAAGAAATACAGAAAAGCAGAGAACGAAACGCAGGGAAACCTGTCAACGATGGAATTGTCAAAAAAGGATTATCTCTAATTTCAATCCTTTTGCCGTTTCGTAGGCTGAAGATGTTATCGGCAAAGAGATATTTTTACCCGAAAGCTAGAGCAACGTGAACCCTCTTTCGTTATTAGTCAGTGGAGCGAGAAAAGGCAACGATCGCACATTTTTTGACAAAACTCGACTAATTAGCAAAGAAAAAACCTTTGGCAATAAAGAAAATCTTCGTGGGGTAATTTTGAACTTTAATGTTTCTACTTTTACGTCCGAAAATTTTAATTTTCCTGATATTCATCTTACACCAGGAAGCGATTGAAAAGTTAACGATGATTTTCTAAAATAAAAAGTTAAAATATTCAAACCGGTCACAATTATTCACGACATTGTTTACGTATTCGAGATAACCATAACTTTGAATATTGAAATCTCCCCTTTACGACGAATTTTCCGCAAATTTTAATATTTATGATACTCGTGATGTACGATGTCGGTTTTCTTTTTTAAATTTCTCTTTGTTTCCTCCTTCTCTTTTATTCAGTAGCGAAGAAGAACAAGGTGGCAATTTCTAGCAATTGCTTTTATCTTCATTAAAATCTAAATTACCAGAACAGTCAATAATGGTGGAACTAAAATAACGAAGAAAAGAACATTTATGAAGGTATAAACTTTTATTTCTGTATAAAAAGGAGAGAGGGGAGGGGAGTAATGATGGGAATTAATGCTGAACTTACGAAGTGATTTGCATAGTAAATCAAGTGATAAGTTGCAAAGTGTAAAGTAGTTTGAGGTCTATTTAAAGCTATAGTTATAGTTATTTATATACTTAAACCGAGGCTAATGGCAACTAGCATAAAGAAAGAAAGTCACTGTGAATGGCAGTTGTCCTTAGCAGGATCGATACATTACGTTACTCAACAGAGTAGACCTTTTGCAAGTGTTTTTCTTCCGTGATATATTTCTCCTTGTAACCTTTAGCCAATTTTCGATTATGTATTTGAACTCCTTTCTTTCAAATATAAACCCCGTCAAACTAATTTTTTCTTCAATTGATATTGAAAAGCTCTTGCGATTTTCATTGTGAATTTACGAAGAAAAGTACAATTTTCGATATGAAATATTTGTTGCAGATTTTAAGAATTTGTTCTTTGGAACTTGATCATTGAACGATTCACCACGGAGTTGTTTACGAAGATTACCTTAATTTTATTTTAAACATTTGTGTTGCACAGCTTTCAGAGCTTAAAGCTTTAATTGGCTTCTGTGTTCGCCTGATTTAACAACATCTTTTTCTTTCTTTGGGATATTTAAAAAACCAGATGTATGTTAGTAAATTACTGGATCATCTAGTAGCCGAATCTCATTCGGAAAAAAACTGAAGCTTTGAAAGTAGACCACAATCGTAATTAAAGTAAATGTTATCGAAAGAGATTGTTCTTGTAGAGAGGAGAATGGGATTAATTATATAGTCTAAAAAAATTTACGTTTTCTAAACTTTATCATATAATAGAATGTTTAGAAATGATTAAAAGTCTAAACGATTATCGAATGTTTAAATGGGAAAGCAACTTATGAACCCCTTGTATAATAAATTCATTTTAATGTTCTTTGAAATACATTACACGTTTATGTAGAGAGTGTAGTGTCGAATGGGCACGAACCGTGGGATATAAATGTCTTTTCGATGTTGAATATAAATGTGATGTATAATGGCAAACTGTGAAATCGAACGTCCACTTTAATGGACGATTTACATAATCGTTAACGTCACTGTAGTGCATGAAAAATATAGAATTATTGCATAATGAAGTATTTCGATACATATATGTATGTATGTCCATGAAAATAGCGAGATTACAGTATAAGAACATTCTTTAAATCTTTCCTATCTTTACCACTCACGAGGAAATATTTGGTAGATGAGCTTGGATTTTTCTCAGTTTTCCTCCTCACAGCTTATACTCAGCTTGAAATTGCTACTCCACCAAATCCTATTCTTATCCATCTCACAAGATATATAGAATCCAAATAAATTTAGCAATACAACTAAAGAAACTTAATTCAAAATTTTGTTAAGTTACTTAAATGAAAACAAAGATCGTACATTTAAGTAAAATTATAGCAGCGTAAAACGAATTAAATAAATAGATAATAATTTTAGTAAATATATCGGGAAGAATTTTTATGGTATTAATTAATTTCTTCTATGAAAAGGATACACTAAAAAATAATATTATAAATAGTACCAATAATAATTTGACTACGGATTTTTACGCATTTATGAGAAAAATTTGCAAAAGAACCACAATAAAATACAAGTTACAATATTTAATGGGTGAAATAGATTTCTATTAAAGTTCCATTTTTTTTTAATTGTGCTCGTATATAATATAAATATACTAAAACTAAAATTTAGTTTCGAACTTCAACCCTTTAAGTGAGTTAGAATTCGAAAGAATTATTACGAACTTTGTTATGTCAAGATTATACTTAAAAAAATAAATATATTAGAATGATGGTATGCAAATTCAGTATACGATAATTTGAACTTCAAATGAAATGAAATTATTAAAGTTAATCCGCAAAGATGTATTCGCTCTCTTCGCTTGAGGGTTTAATATCGTTTATTTAGCGTCCGTAAATCTTTATCGCCAATTTAAACAACAGCGTCGAATTTTAATATCATTATCAAATATTAGATCACCAAATATTTTGTCGAAGAAGGTGAAATAATAAAGGGAATGGAGGAATGGAATAATACGCATATAGCAATATCTGAAACCCTTGACATTTAAATACTAGGTCAGAGTTTCGTGGTACAGATAATCTTCCGAATGAAATTGGTCCATCGAACCTTCATCCCTTTATCTTATCGCGTTATTTAACTCTGTTAATTTCAATTAACGGTCGCAACGAAACTTCTCCCGGCATTCCCTTCATTTTACCGCGCTGCGCTGGTCCCGTTTGTTCCACTCAGATAAATTCTCAATATTCACCGTGATATTTACCTTGGTATTTATTTTACGAAAATATTTGAATAAATAAAAATTATCCAGAAAGTCGGAAACATGGATCAGCATTGTTTTGCTACAAGCAGAAACAGAAACAAGAATGTATTACATTATAGAGTTCAATAATAAAAGTTGAATTATTGGGTGCATGCAGAAGTTTTAATGATTTCGTTCATAAATGGATAGATTGTGTTTTTCGTTGCCAGCAATCATTTATTTAATAAATTAGACAACCGCTATTATTTTCCATAGCTTGTACAAATTATTCTGATCTGAGAATAGAATATTCATTCGATATTAATATAAATATGTAATTTATTTAATACGTACAGAAAATTTTGTATTTCGTATTTTCTGCCACTCGCCGTTATAAATAATGATAGTATAAATAAATCATTAAAAATAAATGAGAATGCTGTATCAGATATCAATTTCTACAACGCTCACACATATCTTTCGCGCATCAGGTTTCCAATAATCCGGACCGTATCTGCTTAACACCCATGTATTCGTTCGATCGGGAGGGGTACGAATTATATTCATAACCGATCACCATAAACGGAAACGTACGCTGCGTCCATTTCCCATTGATGCATTGAAACGCAACCGAAGCTACAAAAATAGATACAATAGTGGCTAGGAAAATGACCAGCGTATCAACGACGAAACTATAAATCGGTCAATACAGTGCAAGGTTGCGAAGTTTTATTTATTTGCGAGTTTCTATTCATAGTGCTCGAAGACTCGCGGTATATAATTAGCCTGTACCGCGACTGCACGTTAATGGGGAAAAAAAAAAAAAAAAAAAAAAAAAGTAGTCGCCCGTTTGAATTTATTGCACGGGTGTGCACGCACGATTTGTATCAGTATTTTGCCCCCTGTCCACGTTCGCTTATGAATTATTTCGAAATTTTATAGCTCCAGCATACCTCTGGACTTAGAAGACGATCGATAGTTGATGTAAAACTCCCACGTACTCGAAACTCCCTAGGGTTCCTGTTTGCCGTGGTCACGTTGACACTTGGGCGCTCCTTGTTGCCGTCCAGCGACCTTTGGCTGCCACTTGGCGAAATTCTACGCTCCCGTGGTCTCCCTTTCGCTGATTTTGATGTTTTATGACCTCAAAGTTCCCCTGAATGTGGTTCACAGTCTCGATGAAGTCTTCTGACGATGCAAATAGTTTCAGCCGAGTCCAACGCTCTCGAAGTTTTCATCAATGGTCTATTGACTCGAGGTTCTTAGCAAAGTTCGATAATCTTATGATGTCCATTGATGAAGTCCGATTACGTAAGGGTTTTCAGTGATCATGCGGTGCCTTTCTGTGGGGTTTCCCTTAATCAAGTTGTACGACCTAGTGGTCCCTTTTGATTAATTCCCATGACAATTGAGTCCCCCTTCTTGTGGTGCAGCCGCGTTCGAATTACATTTCCTGTGGCATCTAGGATGTTACATTTCTTACATTTCGACATTTTGTTAACCTGTTGACGTACAAAGATGTTTGGGATACGTTATTTGTTTATTATCTTATTTTAAGCATTGACATATGTGGGAAGATTAACATTTTACACCGATTAAATTAGTTTCTACTGCGCATTTTCAATGAAAGTATGAACATGTGCAATAATCTTTCCAAATGGTTTCATTCTCTACAGAACTATTAAGTTATTCTTTATTAATATTAAAGTATCGTATAAGTATGAAGTATAGTTATCATAAGTTATAAGTATAAAGTATAAAGTATAGTTATCATAAGTTATAAGTATAAAGTATAAAGTATAGTTATCATAAGTTATAAGTATAAAGTATAAAGCATAGTTAGCAATACAAATTTTCAATGTTTTTGAGAACACATAAACGTTAAGTTGAGATACATTGAATGATAATTTTTTAACGCGTCGAGTTTCATTTTACTTGTACGTCAGAGGGTTAAATATTGACAATGTTTTTCAAATATTTAACAATTAGAGACGAGTGAGCCTTAACGTAGCAGTTCAAGTTCGGTTTAAGAAAAGCATTTAAACTAGTAGACTGCGTCAACTGTACCTACAAAACTACCCACAGAAATGTAAACATAGTTACCCGAATGTTCAAATTAAATATTGCTACATCTGAATGTTCTAAATATTGCTACATCTGAATTTTTTAAAAATTGCTTGGTCTGCCAGGAAAATTTCAAAATTCTCAGACATGTATTCCACTGAATAAAGTGTTCTCAATTTTTTTCCGTAACTTTTCGTACGATAAAATGAAAGATATCAACTTGTTAAACTATAAATCATGTTTCGGTCTAATACCATTCTAAAAACCAAGAATAGGGAGTTGAAATTTAGTAGAAAGGGTTATCCTTGAGATCGATTAATATCGATTAATATACCACTGGTTTAATTTGATTCTTCGAATTATATTGGTATTGCTTTCTGGTATTGTAATTTCCTCGTTGTACACATAGCAATAATTACCTGTTTCCCTTGCATTTACCTTACAATGTGGTTTACAAATCTTTAACTTCTGTAGCACTGTTTCGCACAGGAGCAACTTTCTTTAAACTGCACACTGCTGCCTACAGTTTATACGTGTTACGATTTCGTTCGCTTGCGAAACCTTTGCGTGTACACAAAAGTTTGACGAACACAATTTGACGGTTGGCTGGAAACTGTTTCCGCCTAGCGAATCGAATCGAACAATCGTTTATCCGGTGGACGGCGGAACGCGCAAATTCGGTGCACGGTTTAATTTAATCATCAGGAACGCGTGGATATCGAAACGCGATATTTTGCACCGGATAAAACGTCTCTTTGTGTACCGATGGTTTAACTGTATGTTGGCGTCGTGTATATTCAGCGAACGTTGATTTCCGCCGATTAACAGTTGCATTCATTCATCTCTATTTATCCAGGATCGTTTGGTAGAACAATTTTTTCCTCGAATGTTTGCGAAGTTACCCTTTTTTTTTCGACTTGCTTTCCCATACTCGCTGCGCGAATCACGCAGAGTCGAGTTAATTTCGAACTCTTTATCGAGTGGGTGACTTTTACGCGCGGGGTAAAATTATTTTGTATAACATAATTGATCGGTGCGAAAAATTGCAACTTTGGTAACTTGGTCACCCTTTTTTCCAAATTCAGCTTTTCTTTTATTAGAACACTTTCCATAATATCATTCGTGTCAACATTTTCACAACATTTGAAACATAGTGGATAATAAATGAAATTATTGGCGAACTTTGTTTAATGAATAAGTTCACAGCTTATAGTAATTTGCTGGTTGGGAACACTGTAATATGTTTTCAGTCTAAGGATAGAAAGTGTTATTCGAAATTATCCAAATTAAAGCCGAAAAGGGTTGAGATGAATTACATTTAACGATAAAGGTCCATTGCACGAATATTAGTTAATAATATTCCGTTACATTGCTTATAAGAACACTTTTATCAGCGTATAATATCAATTGCAATGTATAGAACTAGAATTCCAGTTTGGAGGGAAACTTTCGACAATCATTGTGCATAGTTGTGACGTTGGCTATTCCGGTCCTTTCATTGTTTCCTAAAGAAAACAGTACGGAAATAGAAATCGTGGAGTTAATATTGTCATTGCTAAATGTTTGGTTAAGCGAGAACAGATCGATATATCGCCGAGGGGACGTCAATCAAATAGTTGGAAACACGTACTAAGTCCTTGGGAAATTCCCAAAAGATGAAACGTCATCTAATTGACAACGGAACGGACGTTTTGTTAATAATTATGCAGCTATTAATTTAATGTTGATACAACGGATAACATTATTTCGCGTGCACAACACGCTGTTCTCTTAGATTAATGAATAAGTATTTCGACACAGTTAACTTTCTGATCGTAAACGTTAGATATACAGCCATTTCTTTCATTCATCTTAGGCGTATTTAACCATTTGCGTAATTTGAAAGAAATGAAAAATATTTGGTAAGCCTTTCATACGAAATTTAATTTTATTAAATTTAATTACAAGTATCTCAAAAAGTATAAAAACAAACTTAATATTTCATTAATTTGCGGAATCTAAACTAATTGTTTTGTACAATCCGATAGGATTTGAAATGGTCAATGCGTATAATTACCTGGCAGATTTCTTTGCTTTTTTTTTATTAAGCTATGAAACCCCTTAAATAAAAAAAATGTTATATCAAATATTGTTCTTACTTTTTCGCGTAAAATCGTTCCCTGCTCGAGTGTATTACGATTTCGGCCCAGCCTGTGCACGTTAATGATGCAAATGAAGTAATATTATATTCTTGTAAGTCACATGAATGTATTTAATGCCAGATTTTTCGATCGCGTGCTATCATTATGTAATACGTTCGTATGAAATAGGAATTCAAATGTCAGTCGAAACGTTGTTTACACGCGAATCAAATTCTGGTAGTCCACTTGTTGCTTTGTTTGCTGCAAATCTTTACCGCCGATATAAAAATTAACAGATTACACACCAAAAATGAAGCATCCATTTGCGCAAAATAAACAAACAGTATTTATTAAAATACAAATATAAGCTAAAATGGAGTACTGGATGTAACAGAGCAAAAACACATTAGCGAAATATTTGGCCATAAAACATATTAAAAATCGTACAACGAAACAATGCAGTTCGAAAGTACGATGTATGATGCTGCAGAAATATTGTAGAACTTTATAGTAGTATCATATGTTTGCTTTCATTAATTTATTACCTCGATCAATCCTTTCTCGTTCCGTTTATTGTATTACAAAAAAACCTATATAAACTCATAACATTTTCCATTCTTATGATGTACCCTCCACTTTGGACATTTTGTACATTTCGCAGTTTTCTGCGCATTTATATTTCCAACAAATACATAAATATTCGTAGTCTAGTTCTTAACGTCTTTAACTATAATTTAGAAGTTTCCTAAAAAAAAAAATCTATAAGTTTGTGGGTTCTTTTTTCGTAAATAGTCTTTCATTAATCGTCACATATTTATGAACGTTCCCTCAAAATTCTGTTACAATCCCATACTAATTTAAATTAGAACCAATACTTACCGTTGAATCATGTATGGCTGGACTCGCGTAGCACGTGAACCTTTGACGTAATTTACTTAACTCATCAATCATTTTGTTTTACGATCCCCTTTCCCGGAAACCGCCTGAATTTCTTTTTCTTAATTATCAACCACATTCATTCGCCATCTGTTACACGATAACGTTAAGCGAATCATTTAAAACTACGACTGATAAGTACACAGTTATTGATATCGGGAGTATTAACTTTAGTTAAAGCCTACGTGGATGGATTAAGGCACGAGGAGGGAAAACAGTTTTTACCAGTAACAAGATTTATTAAAAGTAATAGATGATAAGTTCACAATGTTCTTTCGCAACTCACAACGTCTCTCGCTCGACACCATTACGCGCGCTTTTCATACATTCTATATTATTTTACGTATTCACTCTTCTTTATTCTATTTCTCCGTACTTCAGATATTCCTAGTATACAGTCAGTCACGTCCACTTAAAATCTTGGGTAGCCACGTAACCTCCGTTTACGGGCTAAACTCAAGCATTGCGTCGCAAACATTCTTCATTTTCTCTGGTCCAAAAATTCCTAAGCCACGCGGCAATTCATAAACATTCACACGACATTTTGTCTCCTACAATATTTTGCCCAGCGGTTAATATCTTCTAAAATTTATTACAATTCTCCAGGGATTTGAAGCGTTTCAGTCTACGATTGCCCGAACGCTCCTCAAGCAATTTCTTTATTAGGATATTTCAGTGGTGCACTAATATATTAGTGTAATTAATGGTGTGATTAACTTTAATCTTTTTTTATTGGCGGTATTAAAAGGTTTTCCTTTACTCTACCATTGCTGATGCACCGTAGCGTATTTGTTATTGAGCGCAGTACTTTTGATTGAAACTTTACTAGTATTTCAATGTTTGATACGAAAGTTGAATTCCGTATGTCGATATCGGCTTCAGTCGTCAATTTTGTTACGATTTCGAATCAAACCAGCCGCCATTCAACGCGTTTTCCATTCAACCGTGACTCCTATTCGTTCATCCGGTTTAAACTATCGAGATCTCAGATCACACACCGAAATTAGTTCTTGGTTGGCCATCGATAGCCATCGTCTAAAATTGCTATCGTCGATCTTCCGTGAGTATGACAAAGTTCCTCGAATCCTTGAAGCGTCGCTCGAAGCATGATAGCCGATCGGAGAGCCCCGGGGTAACGATGTTACTCAATCGTAAGGGTACACGTTGAACGGAAAGTTATGTCGCATAGTGGGTCATTCCTAGCGGATCGATGATACTGCAGGTAAAAGCGATCGACGGCTAAACAAGCTACGAGATTCGAAACAGCCGGTTCGCGGTTGCAGATTGCATAATTCATGCAACGATGCGATAGCGGACAGGATGCTCGGGCCAGTGTGCGTCCCGCGGAACCCTCGCTTGCTCAAATTTCCTGCCGATATATAAAAGCATTTACGATCGTCAGGTGGCTCGTAAATATCGCCACGGGCCGCGTATAACGTATCGTCCGTCGACTGCGCCCTACCGATTCCAGCTATCGTGAAACGTAGCTTGGTTAGATGGAAGAAACGATCGATATTGGTGAGAATCGAACGGAATTTGTTAATACGAGGGTCGTTAAATAGGTAATAATTCGGTAATAATTTTCCTTTCTTCTTTGGTAGAGGAAATTTAATTTCTCTGTCTGTACGCATTGTTCATTTGGTGACTGGTTACTGTTACGGTTATAAACGTGCATTAAAAACGCACGTGTATACGTGTACGTATATATTTGAAGTGCATTGTACTTTAGTACGTGTCAGGTTAAGTACACGTGTACCCGTGAGTCACTTCGCTTACATCGATGCATGGTTGTTTCAATGCGTGTAGTATTTTTAAAATATTGATATTAATTTACGCGCGGCTACTTATCGAATAAATTTTGTTTAAAAACAAAGGTGATATTTTAATTAATTTTGTTTAGCTTAGAAACTCGAAAGTTATGAAACCATAATCTCGATTCGTAAATTGTTATTAATGATCTAATGCGTAATTAACGAAATTAAAGTAATAATAGATGTATCAACATAATGATGCGCTAACGCACGTGTAATTAAATACACGTCGTTCTGTATTTAAGTATGCATGAAACAATTCACGGGTACTCGCGTATTTAACTTTGCTGCGATCCTCGCGTCGTTCTTTCACCCAAACGTGTTCCTGTTTTTCCAAACATTTGGTATCGTTAGGAAGAAACGGTTTACAACGGCGGATTTGAATGAAATGTTTGCGTACTGCGGTCGAGCGTTAAGCATGCACGCGTGTGTGTGTAAGGGTATGACTCTTCATCGAGGCGACGAGAACGACCGTTGGAAGAGCGAGAGTCAGTACAATTAGAGATTCCGAAGCGTGCGTTTAGAAAATAGAGAATAAACAGCAACTAGCGAGTGTGTGTTCAAAAGAACCGTATTCTTTTTTTGTAGTGCGTCAAGTCTTCGTGTGCAACATCGTAAATTGTTTATCTTGCGAAATATATCGTCTTCTTCTTTATCATTGTTTTACGTCGCATCAACGTCCTGGTCATTAATAATTTACGGTCAATTATTTAGATTTTGTGGAACAGATTGGCGATCCTCTGAAATGTAAGTGTTTCTTGTGTGTTCTTTTTTTAATACGAAAATACATTCTCCGTTCTTTCTTTTGCGTCAGGTAGTTTTGAGAGGAACGTAAAACAGTTATGAATATTCGTGAATCGCAGTTTCAGTTTCTCTATTGGTGTTTCTAAAGCAAGTAATAGAATGCAATTGAATGGAATACAGCCTTAACCCTTTGCCCTACGATTATTTTATCAGCTGCTTAGGCTAGCATTAATCGATAACTATTTTTACATTACGTCATGTAGAAATCATTTAATCATCATAGGTAATCTTTATCTAACTACTTCCCATCTTATAACACGAAGCTGATTATTATAGTTGAAATTAAACTTCTTCTTAAACTTAATCCTAGACATTTTTGTTGAATTAGTACCATAATTCATAAAACGTGTGCGACTCGTTATTATAGGCGAAAGGGTTAAAGATCGTCGATACGATGGTCAATACGATGCGTACCGAAACACGTGTGAGTACCTGAAATACACGTGAAATAAAAATCTCTATCTACAATCCGATGTATTCAGACAACATAATTAAAGTCAACGACGTGAGTAGTTATTATTGGTTTAGAGCTGGTTATAATGACGACAAAACTTGAAATATAGTGTCGGGTTGAAATTCGCCCCGTAATTCGATTTTTATAGACCAAACATGTGTCTTCCACTGATATTCACAGAGGAGGCAATTTAACCCTCATTCGTCCCTTGTGTCAATTTGACGCATCGTTCACGTGAAAGACTACATCATTCTGTCAATTTTAAAACAATATGTTCGACACGTCCCTTCGTTCTACGTGAAAAGTGCGATCAAGCTACACTGTAAGCACTGTAAATACTTATTTCTCTATTTCGAATAAAATAATTGGCTAAATTAATTATTTTTAATCTTTACATTTCATTGATATTTTATCATCGTGTTAACTTGATACGCACGTTAAATTGTGATAATTAGGGACGAATGAAGTTTAAGAGAAGATGCTTGATATTTTCTTTCGAAATCTTTTTGACAAAAAGAAATTGGGAAGATATTATTCATCAGCTAATTTTTTCATTTGTAGTTAATTCTAAATATGATTGTATCAATCGTTTGGTGTAGTTACTCAATTCGAAGGTTTTATGCGTGGCTAGACAACTACATAATTAAATAGTTAAGAGAAATGATAAAATACGTAAAACATTTTTTGATGCAAGTAGTACTTTCTTAAATTAAATCGATAAATGTCTTACTATAGAACTATTGCTAGAAGATAGTAAGAAAGATGTTCAATATGGTAATATGAAAAATAGCGAAAAAAATAAAAATTATGGAATACTACTAGACACTCTAAACCCAGGGGACATGTCGAATGTGATTTACAATTGAGAAAGTAGCCTTGAGATGAAAGTCCTTGGCCTCTGTAGTAATAGGCCTAGTTAAGCTGAAAAAAATCTATATCACTGAATCAATAGTTAGGTGAGAACTTACCAGAAGTAGCAATTGATTGCAAAATTTCCAGAAGAATATCCGAACTTGTTTTCGCAGGAACGTCACACGAAATACGTAAAAGAAACACCTTCACCAAACAACCAATGAATTTTTTGCAAAATAGTATCGTTAAATGGTATGAATAATAGAATAGCCTAACCTTTTAACGGTGGAATTTTATTTTGAAAATATTTATCTACCCGACGAGTAATCCGCCATTAGTCCGCGAGTGATAATTTCTATACGGCGAATATACTTGTCAAACACCGTTAAGGGACTAACATTAAAAAGTTATTATCATTTTTTAACCCTTACAAAATTCTTTTACTAGAAGGAAACTCGAAAATTTGAAACATAAAAATTTCCTTTAAGTGAAAATTATTTTATTATATTCTACTACATTCACGTTTATTAAATTTGAATCGCGTATAAATAAAACTCTGCACTGCGTTTTGTAAAAATTCGAAATATAAAGCCTGCAATAGAATTTTTCTCCGCTACTCGGTAGCGAATATGTTAACCCTTAACTACTATTATCTGTCTGTGAGACCGCTATTAATTACTTATCTATCTTTAACTTCCTTTCTACGTGATTTGCAAGCTTCTCAATCTGGATACCTTCCAATTATAGTGTGAAGCTGTAGAGAGGGGATATGATAGGAAAAAGGAAGGGTGTTGCGTTTCGTCCTGGGCCTGCTAGTGGACTCATCAGTAAGGCTACCTAGCAGGCCCTGCCTTAGACTTGGGATATTGGAAGGAAGGTTAAAGGCGGTATATATATGGACGAGGTAGTTGGAGCGAGTACTTTCGAGAACGTCCTATTTCGTATGTCCCTCTAGTGGTGGGTGCAGGAGAGCCGCCACAATAGTATAATGCGTAATTACCGAAATCAAGCTAGGACCCCTTCATTACCACTGTACAAAGTAAGGACAATTGAGTTCGATTTTTTATTCGTCACTTTTATGTCAATGATAACGCAATTAAAGCGGTCTCAAAGACCGCTAATAGCGGTCACGTAATTTTAACAGATACAGTAGTTAAGGGTTAAAATATAACAAAACTCTTTGTCCCGCGCAATAGAACTCGAAACATTTTGTATCTCGAGATTTTGAAATGCCGTATAATCCATCCCTGGTTAATCCCCATTCTCGTAGCACAAAACGTATATCAAGCTGTCCATCTGTGAGACAGGATGAAACGCGATAGTTAACGTTCGAGGGGTACGCGTATCAGTTCTATCCGGATTCCAGGGTGTCGTCTGTGGCAAGGCGTAATCCACGGCGTACATACAGACCGGAAGCGATGCTTTCGAGGCAAGACGAACGTCGACCGGCAGCTTTCGAGTCGTGATATCCCATCTATCTGACGGTGGCGCGGCTTATGCGGCAGTTCGCGTGACGTGCTGCTGCACGGGCGTTCCTTTACCTCGGGGGCATTAGCAACCGTTAGCGCGACGGCTTTACGGGCCGTTAATACCTGACGAATCTTACGTGCAACGGGGGAAAGCCGCGTTATTACCGCGACGTTGCACGAAACCCTCTGTGTTCTCTCTTTCTCTTACTGCAACCCCTAGCCTCGCTGTTGTAGAATACGTAAAAGCATTGCGGAACAGCGAGCCACGCTTTTCAACTATCGAAGATCCGTCCGCTACGGGAGCGCAGCGTCTGTTCCGTTCAAGATTGTTATGCAACGCGTCGTTTAGAATAACAAATTTAGGTTAAAAGCTGCCTTCGCGACAGTGCCGGAGAATGCAATGATAATTCCGCGCGAAGGCTGGTTCGTTGAGCTTCTGGAATAAGCAAGGATTAAGGATTAAAGGTATGAACAGCTCGTTGGTTGATCTTCAGTTTTCAAAATTTACGTAATTCTTTACTTTGGATTTCGAGGAATGAAGGTTGGAATAACTTCGGACGGGAGGTTGTAAGTCTGGGGAAAAAGAATGCGCGGTGTTGTAGAATTGTTGTGGGCGTGGACAAAGGGGTTGCATGCAAGTTCAGGAAACTACCAAAAGGCTGTTATTTTCACGCTTTTGCGTGGGTTTATTGTCCTGTGAGAATATCGTGGGTGGACAAATCAGGATCTCAGAAGAGATTTCAGTAGTTAAGGAAACAAATGGATGGATAAATTTTCATACCTTTGGCATTATTATTGTTAAAGTAGAATTGCGTTTGGAATTCATTTGAATGAGCTCCTTATTAAACAACAGTACACGTAGGTGCATTTTTTTTTTTAATCGAATGACAAATACAAAAGCATATAATCCGTTTTTGCGGTTTTATCCTAACTTTTACCAAATACTGGCCTCGGTATCTATAACAGCGAAATGCATCCAATTCTTCGATTTCAATAAAATAAACTTTTTAATTAATTACACTTTGGCATACAACAATTAACACCAACGCGAAAAGATATTTACTTGAATAGTGCTAAAAGTGGTGAAGTTCGTTTCTTCCAAAATATATCTCATAATAAGTATGAAAATTAAATCGACTGATATGATGCATTTTAAAAGAATTATTCTTTCAAAATTGGAGCAGAATGCTTTAGATTTGGAGAGGTGCCAACACTTTTGGGGTTCACTGTATGTTCATAGTAATTGGTCTAACAGTTAATTGTTTTGTCGAATTCACCCGCGAAATAGCAGAAATCTGTTGACTTTAATACCAAAGTTCATCACCGAGATATGCAATGGACAGCGTGTTTGCTACTGACAGATTTTGATTTAGGATACGCATACCCGCGAGAACTTGAACTTCGCAACTGAAACCTAATTTTCAATAACCAGGCGGCTTTAACAGTTCATCAACGATGAAACAAAATAGATTTTTTATTTGATTCTATTTAATGTACACTTTTAAAAACTTAAAATGTATTAGATACACCAGTAAGTAATCCACAATTTATAAACGGTTCGGTGAATTTATTTCATCGAGAGGTGAACTTTTTAAAATTGTAACGTCAGTGCAAAACAAGTACAATGGATTATAGAACGAGAATAATTACATTTAAGATAGTATGCATATCTGATTTTCTTAAAAATAAGTGCTACATTTAACGAAAAGGTGGATTATTCATTGAAAGTCGTGACGAAATCTTTTTATTTGCGGAAATAAACTTAATTGAATTATATTAACACATTCGTGGCCTCTGACATAAATTCACGTAATTTCGGGTCCCGTTTGTGGTTGCCTTGACGCGAATCACGTCACTTCGTAAGCTTTTTTTTTATTACCGCTGTGTTATCATATGTAACGATTTAAAATATTAGGTCTAGAAATTAATTCAGTGCCTTTATACTATATCACTTATAACTCTGAGTGAAATGTAAATATTTTTCCATCATTTCGTGATATTCAAATGTTAACTTTCACAGTTACGGAACACGAAAGTAATCGCGATTATTTCCAAGAATAAAACGTGTATCGCTTTTTTTACGAATAAATGGTAAATTTAAAAGAAAAGGCAACTAATTAACATCTAGTCTAACATATTCCACAATTATTATCCTTGTATCAATGACAAACTACTTCGGCAAACAGCCCTCGAACTTGTTTACGTTAATCAACTTTCAATAGTAAAAAAAAGTCGAAAAAATTACCGTCTGCGAATGTGTTGAAATGTAATGTTTATTCAAAGACCAAATCTAGAGTTACATTTTGAAACTAGACCAAAACTCGTATGAATTTTGTACGTTAACATGTTCCAAATATCGTACTGTAAATATACCCCCGTAAATTTTCTCAATTTAACAAGTTGCTGTATATATATATATTTCTGATTAAAAGCGAAACATACCACTGAATCACGGGCGGAAGAGTAAAACTTTCCAATGTAGCAACACGTTACTGTAATGCGAACGGTTTGCCGCGATATGCTTTTGCAGGCAGTGGCGGACTGAGCGTCCTTGGTCTCGATAACGAGTAATAAACGTCATGTAAACTGCGAAATTACGCAAAGCTAGCCTGAAGCTCAAAGCCTAATGAAAATGAGTTTCTGGAAATTTCGTGGTCGAATAGATGCGGACGGGGTTGAAGAGAATACAGCAGGGAGGAGATCGTCGTGTTTAAAGAGTCGCGTGACAATTTCATTAATGCAGCCGGAAGTTTTGAACGATTTCCTTTATTAATTGACGAAGTTTAATGAAGAATTAACGCCCCCGGGGAAGTGATCAGTAGAAGGAAATAAGTTTCCCTTAGTTTTGGTACTGCGAAATTATGTATCACTTTTATAATTTACTTCCAATGAATGCACTCTAATGGTTATTGTTCGTGAGATATTTTTAATCTCGTTGCGGATCATTTAACCTGCTTCATTTTAAATTAAAGAATGTTTACAAACATGAGCTGCTTTATAATCCTGCTTCGCTTATTTTATTTTACGGTAAAGTTCTTAAATTTGTGGTTGCAATGCAAAATGACATAAGTCACACGTTTTCACTTTCGAGATAGTGACGATTTAAGTTTTGAACAAAGTTGCTAAATATTGGACTTCGAACAGGTTGCAATCATTCTTTGACTCCGAGATATTTATTTTCGTTCACTTTTTTTTCTAATAAACACATAGATTCCATGAGCTAGAGTTTAATTAATATACAATGAGAGTCAAAAGTAACTATACACTTCGTAGGAATGAAATTATACTGTAATTTGATCACTGTAAATTATATCGTAATTATATTATGATTTATTTATCGTAAGTAATACTATAATTGTGTTGCTACTATATTATACAATATTTATTTACTTGCTATAAGTAATACTACGATTATACCGTAATTTCATTTTTACTATAATCAACACTATAATTTCTTTTTTCTTAGGTGTATGCACACTTTTCATTCTCATTCTAATCTGTATGAGATGCAAAAGTATAGAAAATATCCAAAATACAGTGGGAACCAAAACTAAGTATCCAATTTACAAAAGAAAGATTATGGTATATTTTATTTATTTTAAATTGTATCGCAATTATATACTATAATGCATTTTCTATAAGTAATACTATAATTATATTATTTTTGCACAATTCTTGTCCATTTGCGACAAGTGATATAATAATCAAACCTTAATTATCCTATAATTCCACTCAACTTCATTTTTGCAAGTTGTATACTTGCTTTTGATTCTCACTGTATGAATCCTAATTCTTTTGAAAATCTAACTTACGTCATTTTGCCTTACAAACCGTAATTCAAAACAGTGTCCGGTCATAGGTGTTTATACGAGTCTAATAAAATAGATCCGAAAATGCAAAGTGTATACAAACGCGCACTGTAATGTCAACAAGTCAGGCAGCTTCGAATTCAGTCTAGAAAATAGACATGATCCAATTGTTAGACCAATTTAGTGATTTTCAGTGGCCCAGAAAGTAGAAGTGGACTCTTCAACGAGTTAAGAGTGTGAGTGTTTGTTAACTTATTCGAAAGTGGAACTCAAACATTCTTTACATCGTACACATGACAAAAATATCACGGAAACTTCAATAATTCTACGTACTACATCACGTATCTTTTTTCTACTACATACTTTATTAACGAAAACAGTTTTAAATTAAATTTTGAAGTTAAATTCAAGTACAGCTCGATTAAATAACAAAGGAAGATAGAAATATAATATGTAACAAAACTGAATAATTTTCGAAATGTTAGCTAGATTGAACAGTTATCGTAACACAATAAAATTCCTTTGCGTCCTTCTGCGAATTTAATAATCAAAACTTATATAATTTGGCACAAAACTTTATCTCAATTTAAACATGGCCGTAAAACCCAATCTAAACTCAATCCAAACTAGAATCATACAGCACTAAAGTATAACCATCTATAACACTCATGCAATGTAAAAGTTATATACACGTACATATAAAGTTGAATTTTATCTTATTTGAATATTACTGTAGAATAAAAAACGTTCGTGCTCATTCATATTACATATTAATATTCCTTCAGCTGTAATTTTATTCTTACAATATCACCATTGCTATAACAAATTTGGTAAATGCTATAAAAATTCAATTCAAATATACTTTTGATAAAAAAAATCAGATGATTTATACTAAAAGATTTAAGTAGTCTAAGGTCCCTTCAAACGTAGCTTCATTTAACAACAAAATCTTCTTATGACGTCGCTCTTTTGTTATACTAGTTTTACAAAATTCTACAAAGATTTGAATACGTTTTTAATAACAAAAACGCCCAAACTTTTTCCGGTACCTAATAGTTTTTTCCGGGTTGAAACGAAACATTTCACTCAATTATAATTAATTTCTCTAGAAAAGTACATAAAATTCAGCTTCGAGAGGATTAATAATTAAGAAGAACGTTGATTTCACCACTGTTCTGCAAACATTTTGCAGACATTTTTGAAGAATTCCAAGATTCGGGTTTCTTTCTGGAATTCAAAAAAAAAGAAAACAATAAAAAACCCCGATCCTCGTCTCGAAAGTGTGCGGCATCGATCTGTCCGAATAAGGGAATAGAGATAAACAAGCTGTGACAAACGCGGCGATAGGAAACAGGAAGGCGAAGAGAATAGACGGGGTACGAGAGCGTTCCCCTCAATTTATATAGATTGCTCCGAGTGGCGTTTCGGGTTCAAGTAACGAGATACAATTCCGCTGTTGGACGAGTATTTCCTTCCTGAAGTGGAAAATCCATTACGTGGTCAGCCGTACCGGCCGCCGAAAGGAAAGTGGATGATGCGTGGATATACACTACTGACAGAAAGTTTGGAAGCACATTTCAAGAACTGTTCAATCAAAAAAGATTAAACAAAATATTCATTTGCGGTTCCTTTTACATAATACACTGCGCAGCATAACTGTAGCACTATTGCAATTTTCGAGAAATTCGAGGATTTTATTAGTAATTTTTGAAAGTTGAAATTATTAAGCCAAAAGGGGCTAAAGAGAAATATGATAATAATGATAGCAAAGTGGACGTAATATTTATATAAGACACGATATAACAATAACGTAAATATTTTACAGGTACACGGTTATAGCGTTATCGAAATTAGGATGTAATTACGTTAATTAATTATAATGAAGCGGTTAAATCATAATTTGAGTACATGGAATGGGAAATTTTAATAACGAACGGGACCTGCTTTCTTCTCTATTAACTAAAAAATGCTGGCGATTAGTTTTTTCAAAATTTCTTCATTAATTTCGCTCTATAATTCGATCACAGCTTTGTTTTAAGTACGTATCACGATACGCGATTAAATTCGATCGGAATACAGTACTCTTAGACGAACTTTAAATCTTCCGACACTTTAGGCATCCTAGGGTTAATTCGTGAACTGAATTAATCATCTTTGTCAAACCATAAAAGGATAAAATATTCCAGAAAAGTACACGTATAACTAAAATGGAAGGGGAAAGTGGAAATTAAATACAAAGATAAGCGTTTTGAATTCGATCCTTAAATATTATACGCGTGATTGTATAATCGCGTGTAATTAGCATTTAAGAGCTTCAAGAATTTATTCGAAGTTGATTAGATGTTCGCAGCGAATTATCTGTTAGGCAAAAACAGCACCACCGAGACACGGACGGTGCACAGAACTCCGAGAAAAGAGTTTTCAGAACTCGTTACTGCGAATTGACCTTTTAGCGGCGACCGAAACGGGAGCGTAGTCATTAATTTCGTTAGAACGAAAAAGTTTCACCTTTCCTTTGATTGCTGTGATTTTGCACATGCTAATATCCGCTCTATCGTGTCGCTTCTTGCAGATTATTTCTCTTCAATGCATATAAGTACAGCTTTTGTTCTCCGACTATCTGTACGCGGAGAATCAGAAATTGTCTTCCATAGCTTTAGTTTTAAATTTTATTCCGTTGGATTTTTGCATAAATCCCTAGTTCATATTTTGAAACAATGTAAAACGTTTTCTTTTGTATGTCTTTCTTGTGCAAATCTGGGAAATTGGACGCGAAGTTACAAACGTGCGTTCGATGACGCTCTGGCATTACCAAGGGATAGTGTAAAAAGAAAAAAATGGTCAGTTCGCATTTCGTGCCACTGCCGTCGTTTATTTGTGTAATTGCTGGTTTTTCCCCGCAGAAGGGTACGTAGGTAAAATTTCCCTCGGCACAGAATATACCAAACCGCGCTCTGTTACCAATTCTGTACGAGCACTTCGAAAGAACAGTTGCTGAGTTGACAGTGTCGCCCACAACTGAACATTTATACATAGTTTTTTTTTCTATTTTGTATTACTTTAATAAATATTCGTTTTTCGAAGCGAACTCTGTAATTATTCAACATATTACGCGTGCGTGATAATATTGCAACATAAGGAAAAGCGTAAAAGAACAACAAAATGAAGGGAGAAAATATAGAATGGAAAATTTTGTTCTTAAAAGTTCTCAATTTTAAATATCGAATATCGACACATACTGGAGCTTCCTAATAATTAAACTTTTAGTTTTCGATCAACATTTAAGCCTCTCAGAAGTCAAACTGATTAACTCCACTTTTTTATAAATAACTCGATTTTATTATCATGGTGCATAATTAGCGTTCAACTTCTCAAATTTTATGTGGTTGGCCAATTTGAATTTCGAGTGACTCATTTAATCTGACTAATATTGGCAGAAATGATAAATAATTGGATACGCAAAGCAGGGAAACGAAATGGCAATACGAATACTAAATCAGGAACTCTTGTACTGTGACTTGGCAATCCTAACGATAAGTAGGCAGCCTGATAAAGAAATGAGATTCGCAACCCGGAATATTTCAGTTTAAAGTCGAACAGATTGATTCAGCTTGAATCGGGCTTTAGAATTCACTCACACGTGCAGATTGGTCCTACCAACTCTGAATTAATTCGGAACTCTCCAATTATACAGCAAATGCCAACGCTCTAAATTCCTAAGCCATATTTTAATTAAATATTGACAGGCAAATTTCGACGGGGTGGGTTGCCGCCTTTGGAACGTTACTTCATGGTTTACCTATCGCAATGTTCAGACACCATCATTAAACGGTAACGCGTCACTATTACACAAGTATACAAAAATATACTTATATCAATTTTGTGTACGTAGAGAATTTCACCAATTAAAAATTTGTCCAATTCTTAACTTTTACGATACCAAAGTTTGCGTATTTTTTAAAGTTTGTTTAAAACAGAGTTAAATAGTTTATGAAAGTATCGCCCACACTGTACCAATTAAAATATAAAATATACTCGTAAAATTTGTAATTACGTTGCCACATAATTCTAATTTTTAATTGCCTTTTTCAATCGGCAAATAAATAAAATAAGACTACACAATTAAACGTTCTTCGAAATATAATACGGATAAAAATGTACTTTTATTCTACCTTACGCAACAAATGAATTGAATTAATTACCTTATTACATTCGATTGCCCAACACTTCAAATTTTCAAAGCGCCGATTTTCCAATGCTTCCAATTCTCAAAGTTTATAATTCCCAGTACTTCGAATTCTCGATGTTTGAAATCTACGCAAGAAAAATGCAGAAAGTTTTGAACGTTTTTTTCAACCATCACCAATTCGATAAACGAATGAATTAAATAATGCGAACGAGCTATGAAACCATAGAATAAAATAAAATCGCGTTTCCACTTTACAGATACAAAAATAATCCCTATACTATTACAATCGCTTCTTTAATTTCTATTTGCGCTGAAAATTCACGAAACCCATCGACGACTTTCCATAACAAATAACTCACCCTTCCCGGGCGAACAATCAACCCTCTCAATCTAGCCAGTAAAAAATCAATTTACCACCCCAGTTATTCGCGTTCCAAAAGGAAAAGAAGCAGTCGATATACCTAACGAACGATTTATTCGCACTTTCACGCCGTCAGCGTTGAAACATTATCTTGATCATTCTGTCAAGCTTCTTATCCGTCCCGTGAGAAGCGGCAAAGGTCATCATTGGCTCGATAAATCAAGTAAAACGGGACCGTGGCAAAAAGATTCTTATATACATACGTCTCTGCAAAAGAATAAACGTACACGCGGATCGATCACGTTGGTTGCCGACGCGTTAAACGGACTTCCCTGTGCGGCGATATCACTCATGGCTGACTAATCGGGTTTCGTCGGTGTGCCCGATGCACTGCACGGCGCAATCTGACCGAAAGTTTCGGGCACAAAGGCGTGCGTCGAACGAAAGCATGCAGCGATGCGAGTGTTCACTATTCCCAATTTCTGGAACGCGTTCACGCGTTCCCCAGTGTATTCCGTTACGCTCGACACGCCCATCCCTCGGCGAATAGAATAGATCTTATCAGAAGCTGTTGCCGTAATTAGCCTGGGATGTGGCGTGGCTCGATTCTTGCGCTCCGAAATGGAAACGAGCGTTGATTAACCCTTTCAGTCTTAAATACTCCTTACCGCCGCGAATGCGTTGCGCTAAATTCTTTTATTACAGTTGATACTATTGGGTCATAATGGAACGTTTCTGCGAACAGGAAGATAGCAAAAAATTGTCATTTAATTGTCGGTCTTAATACTTTTTCAATTTAGCAGATCTGGATGTTTATATACAAGGTATGAACTCGTTTGTCGTATAAGGATCAAAATAGATTTAATATAACGGAGCTTAATTCGAATAAATATCTCCTCTTTCTTCTTTTTAATCTTCCATCTTCGATAGGGGAAAACCGGGGTTAGAAATTCCGTGGACAAATTGTTTCGACGGTTATTATATCTCTAAGATGAGAGGGGATAGTGTTGCGCTTTCAATTATTTTTGACTCGTTCTATTTCTTTAGAATCACCGGATACATTTTTAACGGAATTCACTGCAAGACTAGATAGGAGTATTCAGCAGTGAGTGACTTTGCTCGGCCATAGTAATGAAAGGGTTAACCATTTCCTTACTTCGACCAGAGTGTCCAGTTCTTTTCACGCTGCGGCCCGCTCGATTACGCCAAAAAGCGCAAGCACACACCCGCAGGGTGGCTCTTCGAACACAAAGGTTTCCGTTGAGCATCCCTCGATCGTCGATCGGTCGGAGAGTTCGTTCCGTGCGAATAGTCGTTGTTGAACGTGGGTCGTGTTCTGCCGTGACGTTATCTGGGTCAAAGAACCAGTTCAACAACTCGAAACGATCGCGTACGACAGACGGTCTCTTGAATCTGCCATGACGTCACGCGATGCTATTCTGGACGACGTCGAGACGCGTTGACCGATCGGTAAAAATAGCTAATTCGATTTACGAGCAGCCGCGTTAGCGATCGACTGTTCACTGGAATCGGTTAGACGGTCTCGGTTGCAATAATAATGGGAATCGTTGCTGCTAAGCTGGATACGATCTATCGAATGCTAATGGCAGCCGTGTAACTTAATAATGAGAACGTCTGTCGACTCTTGGGAGCTTTCTACGCGAACAAGTTTTATGAAAATGCGTCGAACCGCGATTGTTCCGCGCTACGTTCGATGATCTTTTTACTCGTGATTAGTGGAATGAGGCGAGGAGGGAGGTTGAAGTTGAATTGGGAAAGTTGTAACTCTCGAAGGAAATGTTCGTTGCTATATGATTCGTTATTGGAATATTAGCGGGTTCGTTCCGAAGAATGGTAAATGAGACTGATAATGAAAATTGTCTGTAATTACGGTAAAGGAATTTCTTTGTGGTTTCAGTAATTAGATGACAGAGTACAAACAAGATTAAAAACAAACAGATTAAAAACAAATGACAGATTATTTGTAACTGCATATTGCTTAACCCTGCCGTTTTCTTCGCTTATTCTCCACATTTGTATCCCTTCGAGTTATAGTGAAATGATAAATAAAAAGTCTGACGTTTTAGGAATATTAATGGTTGAATGAGACCTATGAGAATTTTAGATGAGTTGAATGTAAAAAAGGAATGTTTAAAGTCATAATACCTGTTAAAACATAATCTTCATATCGGGTCATATGAGCTTAATAAAGTTAATAATATTTTTGTTATAGTATCGATATCAAATGAACATGGTTTATCATACTGTTAAGGATAGATCCTGATTTATCCAACACCGTTTAAAATAGTTCTTTAGCAAACTTAATCAAATTATTAATTAAGTAATTGAACTATCGAGAAATTAGAAACGTAATTAAAGTGATATTTGTCAACTAGTTTCTTATTCATTTTTAAGCCGATTTTAAAGTGCTTTTAATCATTCTCTAGGGCATTTTAAAATTAAAAGTGTTCTCGCTGCATAGTCGAGAGCAATTTTATTATTAGGTGTACCAATGAGTAATCTATTTATTTTGTTAAATTCAATTTCTTCTTTAAAGAAAATTAAACACTTACCCTATATTAAATATAATTGTTATTCTGTAATGCTTTACGAAATTTTTCAGGCCAGCTTCATTTTTTCACAAAACGAATTCGTCGATCCATTTAAAGCTAGTGATTTACTTATTGGTACATCTAACAATATAGATAAAGTATAAACATAATTATTTGGATACCAAATATTGTTAATTATAGTGTAATACATAGGAATGGTAATAGAAATAGTACTGTGTTATAGATAATGCATATATATACTTTTGATAAGTGATGGCCTAGTTTTGCGAGCGTTATATACAATTATTGACAAAAGTTAAGAAACATGGTACGTATTTGCGAAGCTTTATGTCATCGTTCGCTTTTGAAATACATGGATTCGAATTAAAAGTAGAAGCACTTATTGTTTATTGATGTATGTAATAGTATAGTTTTATGCTATTGTAGATTCTAAGCTATGAATCTTAGAAGCGAAAGGATATACAAAAATTCGTAAGTGACTAATTTGTTTTTTAACTTTTGTCAGTAAGAAAGAAAGGGTTATTAAGTGACGATTAGGATAATCTTGCTATAAAGCCCAAAAATTTCGTTTCCATTTCATTTGATCGTTTTCAAACAATTGATCGTAGAATTATGTAAATGTTTCTATCGCGTAACAAATCTCTATACGAATGTCACAATCTATAAGTTTATGTTTAAATCAACGACGAGGATGCGCAAGTTGAAACGAGCAAAGGTAGCTTTAATAATTTCGAGCTTACAATGTCAAACACGCTCGAGATTGAAAATTTTTCAATCTTGATACTGTACACAATACTGGATTTGCTTTCAATTATTGGAATTACTTAACCTATGATACATCAAGTAATAACTGTGATATTTTATTTTTGCTTGCAGAGTACGCGTCGAATATTACGTGAACGAGAATACGTTCAAGGAACGACTTCAGCTGTACTTCATTAAGAATCAACGTTCGAGTAAGTATGTTCAACAATCTTTCCTACTCGAATCGAACATGCGACGAGTTGAAATAATTACTTTAAAAATTCGTTAAATAACTTTCCGTTACTTCCATGCAAATATGAACAATCGCACAAATATGGATCGCAATTGTATAAATAAACCCGACAACGAGTAAACCTTGATATTCGAAATAAAACGTTTCTCATGTTAGTTTATTAACGAATTCCATATTCTGATTTAGCTTATTTACAAATGCATGCGTTCGATATTTGATCGCGTTCATACATTTCATGTGAAATGCCATACAGTAGTAGTTTATACCGTCACTCGCAGGCGGAGTTCACTGTCGCAATTTTAAATAGACCTTTCGATCTAACGCCCAATTTTCACGTTATGTCGCTGCATACGAATATAGCCATTGTGTCAATGTCGTATCGTAAATCTTGTTACGTTTTTCCTCTACTACACAATACGGAACATCCAAAAATGATCGATCACGAACCGTCGGAACAATTGAACGAATAATCTAGTTTTAATGGGTCCATTTCTCTATCATTATTAGTGCAAAATAATTTTGGTCATTGTATACACTATTGGAATGCTACGGAATACTTATAATGGCTGCCAAAGGTTTTCGGTCAATCTATAATTGTACTCTAATTAAAATTATATATTAATGAAATCTTTAACACATTCGCCGCAGATCGCGAACTAAGGAATCGTCCGAATAGGCGACATATATTTCTTACCTAAATGATAATTACATTAACCCTTTATACTCCGTTAGCATTGCTATGGAGACGCGCTTTAAATTTTCTTAAAGATCAAGATTTAAGGTTTTTATTCATTTTCGCCAACTCAGTTCCCACTTTTTCAAAGCTAAGCAAATTAAAGGCAACTTTTATCCTCTCTGAAATATGCAATACTTTACATTCTCATAGGAGCCATAAAGTGTGTTAGAATTACCACTATATCGTACTGTGAAGGGTTAAAATTTCAGCAATATTTTTTTTTTCTTTGTATTTACGTCTTTGCTGGACTTTTCTCTAAATGGTTTATAACGCGTCTGCTTTCACCGATGTGCAAAACAAATATTCATAATGAAACACCAAATAAACGAATCCACCAAATGGCATCATTCGCAGCAAACTTATTGATGAGATAATGTTCCATATGTTATAATATGCAATGTGTTTATGCAGCGAGACATTATTGTTAAGTATTCTTCATGTTAATAATATAATAAAATTACATTCTGGTCGGAAGCTTTGGCAGCTACTATATTTATTAAAGTACTACAAAATGCGTTAGGAAATTGTTTATCAGGATACTACGTTCCAGATTCTTTTTGACACTAGAACTACCAAAGCGACCAAAATTGCAATCGAATATGAAAACCGAAGTAATCGTTTTTAAAACCCACAAAAATCCAAATCTTAAACTTAGTGTTCGAAATTAAACCGTAAACAATACGTCGAACTTCGTTCAAGAATTTCTATCAATTCGTGCGTCACTCGCTGCCATAAGATGTAAAGGTCTATACTATACTAAGCGTGGTCCGTGATAAAATGAACACTCGACGAGTGCGGGTAGATCCTTTTGGCCTGTATCGAGGCGCTAGAAAGGAACTCCGGGCTTTTGATCGCGAAAGAGTTCACGGTGCCGGAAATTCCTTTCGAGGACACGTCGTTGCTCGTTGCATGGCAGAAACGTAATTTCGGGAACGCCGTGCCACCGTGACAGCTATGTAGACGTCTAGCAGCGAGACATAATCTTTTGAAGCTGCTGGCACCAGCCGATAACGGATATCATGCCGATATCCACAGCTCGATCTCTTTGCGTATCGACCGTTTTGTATCTATCTGCACGCCGATCAAGAGATCAATGCTTCGCCGTGTTTTACAACGCTACAAGGAAACGATTAAAAGCAGCCTGTTCTAGATCGTTGGATATCGATAAGCTTCCAGCGGGACAGGTTTTACTCGCGACAAATTTTACCGATTTCCTTGAACCTTTAAACCATCGACGTTGTTGACGTGTTCTTTGAAACGGTTTCGATAAAATTGTATTTCGGGAAGATATACAGTGTTGCCTTGGATATTGGCCGAGGTTCGGGACCGAATCTGGCCAACATTGAAGGGAGGTACACCTTCCAGGAAATCCTGAGTGTCTCCTTGGTCATAGAGAGCGAGTGAGATAGAGATACACAGCAGGGCTCATCGATATTTCACGGTAGATGTAAAAAGATACGTACTTGGCCACCGGGACAGTTCCAAAGCCAGTTCCAAGAACTGGTGGGGATAGCGACCGTCCAATATCCAAGGCAAAACCCCGGCCAATATTCAAGGCAGTACTGTAATTAGACTACGATTATTCGTGCAAATACAATGGAACATCGATCATACGAATTATGTTCCGTCCCAAAGGAACATCCTATTTTTTTCAACTGTACTGGTAGAAATACGAATTTGTAGAAAAATTTGCAATCTATTTATGAGTGACCGAATACTTATGAGCGGTAGCGTGTATTACACGGTATAATATCACCTGAATCGATTTTAACGAAACGATGAATGAGAAATTGTGGAATTCCCGCCCAATCGTATGAAATATTCCTGTTTCGACATTTTTGGCTTCTTTCATACCTGAAAGCTTATAAAAACGTTTGATGATGTATATATACATGAGGTTTTTAGCGTAGAGCTGCTTAAGAAAAGTAGATGGAATTTGTTTCAGTGACTTTCTAATGTGGGTTGATTTGTGTTACAGGTTTGAGGATACGATTGGCTAACCTATTCTTCAAGCTACTAACATGCTTCTTGTACATATTCAGAGTCGTCACCGACAACGACCCAACCTATGCAGCATGGTGAGTTATGGTTCAATTACCATTCGGTTGTTCAGTAAGTTTGTAGCGTTTTACATAATATGAAGTTTGGTCGTGTAATTGATAAAATTGGGAGGAAGTTATTATTTACGAACTCTTGTTGAACAATAATGTTCTTTTTTTTAATAAATATTGCGTACATTTCAATCACGTAAACGTAACAATTAAGAAACGGCGCCTAAGATTAATTAGAAAGAAAGGTTACGATTTTTTAATAGACGAAACCAGATTTTATGTTTCGGTAAGGGGCAGCAACTTTTTGTCAGACGTTGATTGGAAATGATCATTTATTGTAATAAATAGAATATCCTAGGAGTTTAAAAACATTAGTTGCATGTATTTATTTTAAAAAAAGTTTAAAAAATCTTCTAAAAGAGGATTATGTTAAATATTACAGGCAAAATTATTCAACAAAATGATAATTGTACACATATTACCTTTAAGTATTCCTCAAATATCGCTACGAACCTTCCGAACAACTTAATAGTTTCAAAAAGATTAACTCATTATGTTTTTGCTTTAAACGTCGATCATTTTTTCCCCTGTAATTAATTTTACCCTTAAGTTCCACGGAATACTTTTTTCACAAATAATTTCTTGCACATTTACATCCGAATAATAAGAATAAGTTTCTTAAAAGCATCTTTCGAAGATTCTCGTTCAAACGAATGGTTTTATTGATACTTTAATCACGATGGTTCTACTGTGTTATCGAAATATCGTAATTAAATAATTATCGAATTCCCTATGAAGCAAGAAGCAACAGTTTTTTTTCGAAAACTGTCTTCGTTTGCATTATCGGAAACATTACGCAGTGACGCGACAATGCTGAAGAATGCTTACTCGTAGACGAAAGAAACCATTTCGATTCGCGGTTCGAGCATTCATGGAGGATTGCGATATTTCGTAAAATGAGCGTAGCGGCAGAAAATAAAACGTAGATAAGACTTCGCGGCTGAAACGATATCACCATTCTCTCGCTGCAAGTATCTAACAGTTGCGGATACTCCTTAGGGAATTCTAACTGTATTCCACCCTGTGGACTCTACTTCGCCTCTATGTTATCTTCTATCTTTCATATTTTCTAAATTACTGTCCTTCCGTGTATAATATTTTTCTATACCCTTCTTTATTTCTTTTTTCTGCATTCTCTCATTTCCTTTATCTTTTGGTTCCCACATTTTATAGAAACTTCGGTAGTAGAAAATACTTCGAATACTAACACACGCGAATTACCGTACCCTTTCGCTCTCATTTTTAATTTACTAAACGGCTGCAAGCTATAACGTCAAGCTTTACAAAATTGGATAGCTGGGCTGATATGTTTAAACTTTCCTATTTTAGTAACAATAAGTGTTATTAGGACACGATCACTATTCGTCAGATGCTGCATATTCTGTTATCAGACGTGTCTTCGTTTTAATTAATAATGTTTGTAACGAGTTTGCACGATATTATTTTATTCCAACTGTGAAGACGCAACAGTTACGTGAACTGGATAAAAAACGAATACGCAATCGGAGCGATAGCAGTAATTACAGATTACAAATTGATTCGGTTACTTTTCGTAAAACTCAATATGTACTTTGTGCAAAGTCAAATGCAATTATAACGCTCAAAATAATCTTTGTTATTCAATCTTCATCATAAGCGTATTATAAATTCCATTTTAACAAAAACGACGACGGACTTTAGATTAATAAAATCTTCAAAACTGCGAACGTAAAGGCACCGAATTAATTTGTACGCGTATTAAATTCGTTTCTTCGGTCTGCATTTTAACATATAAGCCCAACTATTCCAAACTTCGTAATATCGATGATCAGATTTACGAAAAATTCGAACGAAACCGGGTATTTGAGTAAAACCAAGATTTTCTACTATTTTTAAAACGGATCTAAATTTTCCCGCGGCGTTGCAGTGACATATTGTCACGATGTGTCGTTTCATCAACAAAAGATAAACGCGATATTATAGTACTTACTAAGATTACATTGCCTCGTATATTTTTAAACGTTCTGATCTAATTTTCGGTCATTAAGGAACTTCGGTACCTTTAAAATTATTCGAGTAAATATTTTGTCGTACGAATTATGTTAATTGTCGTATATTCAAGCGTAAATAACTAAAAGGTTTTGTCGATTGAAATTGAAGATTTGCGCGATGCGGTATTCGCCTTTACCCTGGCCATGGGGTAAAACCATAAAAATCGATCATCTTCTTAAATCATATTTTTGTACCTGCCGTTTCATTAAAAAAAAATAGGCATATACTATCGTTTAACAATAAGCTTACTCCAATGAATACCAACCGCAATTTTATTTTTATACCATTAAAAAAAGTATGAGATGTCATCCTCAGTGTCCCGATTTCCCCTAATTATAACATCCATTAAGCAACTTTCCCCTTCTCGCAATTCGATCAAGCTCTTTCAAAAATTTCTCTCTGTAACAATTCCTAAAACTACATTTGGTACGCTTTCAAAAAGTTTCCTTTGTCCTGCGAAGCTTTTTTAAAAAAAAAAAGTGTCTCTTTATGGTTCTTTTTTAGTTACGGTTGCACACCAGGGAACAAGACCGAGTTCCTCGTGTCGCAGAACCTTACGGAGGAGGAGTTTCAGGAGCATCCGACCATCAATTGGGATGCGATTTTATGGGTGAGGAGGCCCTTGGAATTGTGGGTCGTCCAGGTGATCCTGGCAATAGTGTCGCTTACGGAAGCGTTGCTGCTCGCCTATCTGGGTTACAAGGTACGCATCCTTTCATCCCCGGGAAATTTCATTTCACGCATTATACTCGATTACGAGACACCAGACCGCTCGTTTGTTATACCTCGTTCTTCCATTGTCGCACAGAATCGTTCGGCCAATTCTGAATCGAACAATATTCGCGCTCTCTGTTAAATATTCAGTCGACAGCTTAGAATGCACGAGGAGATCCCATTGGAAGATACAAGTTTCAATAGACGAAAAATTAAAGTAGAAGTGGAATTTTAATGTGACTGATTTTTTTTTAAAAAGATAGGACATTGGATAGTTGTCATAGTAATTTATTTGTTTGTTTATTTAGCGGATCGAGACCCTTATTGTTGCAGCGGATATAAAAAATATAACAGTATAGCGATGGATACAGTAAATATAAAGTATAACATTAGAAAATTAGTATATAAATAATGAACAGACTATGAATTTTTGTGCATTTATTGGAAATTTGAATGAACAAGTAAGGACAGAAAATATTCAAAGCAAAGAGTACATTATAATATTTAAAGGATGAAACAAATCTGTATTATCGTTCCAAATTTTTTAATTGCGTTTGAAAACATATGAATCTCCATAAAAATCCATAATCTAGTAGTGAAACTAGAATAGTAGTGTTAAGAATAGTTCCGTAACAGGAATAAGTTTTGGCGTAGTATAATAATTTGTATTTCACGAAGTTCATTTGATAAAATAGATATTGCTTTTGGAAAAGAATGGAATATAAGATTATAGTTTTAGAAATTTGGGTGTTAGGTAATGATTCGTTTATAACTATACTTGATTGAGAATATACAAATTCTAATCCTTTTAATATTGAATAAAATTCCAATTCTAATGTCTTTGATATTGAATAAAATTCCAATTCTAATGTCTTTGATATTGAATAAAATTCCAATTCTAATGTCTTTGATATTGAATAAAATTCCAATTCTAATATCTTTGATATTGATTACAAAATATTTTATCATTTCAAGTCATTCTTAACGATTCTGATCTAATTCCATAAATTGCATTTTGTTTGCAAATCATTTATTCACATATTTCTGAGAATATTGTAGATAGACATGAAACATAATATAAGCATAGCTCTGTAAATGAATTCAATCGCTTCTGCATCGTAATTGAAATACAAGAAGTACATTTAATTAAAGGAATAAATTCGGATATGCAATGAAATCATGCAAGCAGTATATTTCGCAATTAATCTCAAATATTCCATCATTTTAATATCCGCGATAAGATTTTTACATGAATCATACGCGGATTTAATCTCTTGTTAACACGAAATTAACATTTTATTACTATTAGTTAAAAAGTAGCTATTTCCATTATTTTTCCACATTTTTCCCGGAGAATTTTCTAAGATAAACACATATCGAAATTTTTGTTTTATTTTTAAACTTTTACACTTTCTACAATAACACGTAGATCAATTTTTCACATATTTACATAATTCCGCTAAGAATGTTACGAAACGTTAGATTTTAACTGAATACAATATAATAACAACTTTCATTCGTCAAGTAACTGGGAAACCAATGAAACATCTAAACGACTACGCGATGTAATACATATTTATTTGCAGAATATCCGTCGATGAATTCCATTTTCCTCGAGACTTTTCTGTGCGACAATAAAACAGCGAGTTACTTCACGCGGTGCTGTCTCGCTTTTGTATATTCTTCAACGTGCATATCTCTTTTCGTAATTTTTCTCTCTCTCTCTCCCTCTCCTTCTCTCTATCTCTCTTTCTCTGTGCTTCTCCTTTTTTTAAAATCGTTCTTCGCTTCTGCATGGTGGTCGCAATGCTCGCCTAATCGATGAACGTTTCGCTGGCTGAACGAATAAGAACAAAATAAATCGGAAGTAAAATGATCGCCATTGGCTGGCCTTGAATGACGCGAGGTTGCACGAGTTACGGAGTATCGAGGGTCAAAAAGTTGTAGAAGCTGGTTAGCTGGCTAACGGAAGCTTTCGCGTCAATTTACAGGCTTCATAGAGGCTAGATTTTTCTGCTTCGTTGCGCGGCACGCGGATTATAATTTATTTAACGCGTCCGTCGAAAAGTCACGAAAAGCCCACGGCTGAAAACATTTTCGTCGGCGAGAGAGATTTTGTGTCGCGAGCGCGAAAAGTATCTTCTGCTTCGTTACGTATTCTTGGGCGAATGAAAAATTCTTAAGAGCCTTGGCTCCACTTTGTGCGCAATATGCAAAATTCGTTGCTAATTTTGCGAAGTACTTGAAATATCGTTTTTTCAGGAGAAAGGTCACTGCTCTAAAATGTACTCCGTTCATGCTACGAAATTCTCTTTCCAAACATGAAACATTAAAACGGCTCGCAGACGCATTATTCGCAAGCTACTTAGAGATTATTTTGTTTACAAAATTTGACAGGAAAATCGAATATAAAGATTTTTTGTGACGTATGAATCGTTGATGAAAATTTGAATCGGAAACAATAGAACACTTTATTATTATAATATTTTCTAGTAGAATTATATGTGTGGATTATTTACAATAATATATTTGAATTTGAAAAAGTAGAATACTTTATTATTGTACTATTATGTAGTAGAATTATATGTGTAGGCTATTATTTACAATAATATATTTGTTGTATATTTGAATTGAAAACAGTAGAATACATTATTATTATCGTAATGTCTTATAGTAGAATTATATGTGTAGGTTGTTTGTAACAATATGTATTTATAATAGTTGTACTTGTAATAATTAATTCGTGCAATCTTTGTTTTTATTATCGTGTGTGAATTTTTCTGATTCGCTTTGCTGCTTTTCGCCCCGCTTCTTCGTCGTTCTGCAGTTTCGTCCTGATTACTTAGAAATTCGGCTAACCCGCGATGGAACATCTTATTATAAAGAAATAAATACACGTCAATGGGAAACGACATTTCCGGCTGCAACGCGGAGCAAGTTAGAGGAAGCGTGCACGAAAGTTTAGGCACGGTCCCGACGAAATATAAAACCAATGCAATTTCGCAGGTGCAATAAAAAATTTTGCCAACTTCTGCCCGACTTGCCGGTAGTCACAAAACACGCGTCTTCTATACCAAAGTTTTCCTCATTTCGCTTCAAAAGTACACCGGAAAATCTCTGGAAGACTTACAAACGGAAGTGGAAGTTCGTCTTGTGTAGTTCCACCTAAACTCCAATTTCATTTCTGACTGCCACGAATAAAATTACACGAATTCGAGCAATTGTACGCCGTATTAACTATTCGGCGCCTTCCTTAAAGATGCAAAAGTGATTCCGTACGATTCAGCGTGACACACGTATTTTTTCGTTTCAAATTGATAAAATAATGTCGTCGTTATCTTTGATCTTTGGTATTCATGTCTATAGGGGGAAAAATTGTTTAATATAGAACTGGGTAGAAGGAAATACTTGTACTTCTGGTTGCGTGTGATCAATTTTGTTTCGATTGGAAAGATAAGGAAGGTACACTAGATGTCACGCAAACGTTATCACTTTTATTTCCTGCGCAGTTGAAACGAATTTAATGCGGAAACGCTTGATAGATTGAGGTCTAAGCGAGTAGGTTTTGTAGGAAACAACGTAAGTGCCAAAAATCTACTTGCTTAGGAGGAAGGAAAAAAATTGCTGGCTCTTGATTATTAACCAAACTTGATTTAATTTTATCGTTACGTGTAAATAAGACCACAGTAACTTACAATCATAACAACATTTTCTTATTTCTTGCATTAATAGTATATAAATTTGTGAAAAGAATATTGTTTTCGTAGAAAAGCCTGTATGTGCTACATTTTAGTTGAAGGAAAAACTGAAAGTGCTATTCGTTTAAACCTGTAAGCACTGTAAGTGCCAAACCTGTTTGCTCGTAAATTATTTAATAATATCAGAATGTAGATAATATAAGAATCCAAAAATATATTTCTTTAATATGATCTTTCCATTGTCTATTAGATTAAGGATTGCAAGAATTTATTTTATTATATCTCAAGTAAATTATTGTAAAATTCATGATATCTGATATCCATATCCATATCCAATTGAGTGACGCTTGCATTGATACTCGCATTGTTTTTACCGGACAATGTATAAACGGCTCTAAGATGGTATAGAGTCCATAAATATTTAAACAAACTACCTACTTTCTTGGTTCGCATTTATGTAAGCGAAGTCTGGTATAAAAGAATGAATTTTTATCACATTATCCAAAAATTCCTTTACTCGAATATTTATGTCTCCGAATTACGCCGGATATTTCAGGCTTCACTGTATTTTGATCTTTATGGCGTAGATTTAATAACAATTTACAAGTTACAACTTTTATAAAACTTTAAGTTTATTAACATAGAGCAGACTTGGAAAGTTTCGATTTTCTTCCGCGAAACAATTTGAAAAGTAAAATTTATTTACACCCATTTTTGGTTCAAATGTGGTTAAAAATGTGGAATTCGTTCGATCATCGATTTACCTAAGTTAGAGTTAGAACTATATTTTTTTTCCAACCGAGCAATTCTAAAACTTATCCGAACAAAATACCAAGAAACGCCAGTGGACAATTTTCGCAATAAAAAAGAAAGAAACGTTCAATTTGTAGATCTGGGTTACACGTATCATTACGGCAGGGGAAAAAACTACGCTAACAAGAAGTTGAACTTGTTATACTTACCATTCAACTTTTTCTTTCACCCCCTTTTCTTTTTTATTTTTAACCAAACTATGCGATACGATCTACTTTTACTTACATTAATCCCACTTTAAACTGCAAAATCAATGTAAAAGCTTCCTACTAGGCCGTAACACGTTTATATCGCTTAACAAGCAAACGTATTATTTAAGAAGCAAACGAAGTGTCTAAATCATACCGATTACATCCTATCGTGCGCCGATTAGCATAATATCAGGCTACCTCAAAATCCATCCCCTTAAACCGTACATTTCCCGTTGCCACGTGTGCAATAATAAAATAATTGACATTCATAGAGTAGAACAAATAAGATTGCAAAAAAAGTCACGAGTCGCGACTCCATCATCCTGCGAAATTATTGTTCGTCCGGCGGTGACGGATTTTAACAAACCGGTTGCTTTGCAAGTGCAGGATCCACGATAACGATCAGCAACGTGTAGCACGCCATTCGCTAATCGAGCATTCCGGCGACCCGATTCGTCACGTTGTAACAACCGACAAACTCGATAACGCCACGTTGATATCGTGTAAAGCGTGATAATCGAGGCTGCTCGTACCCGGTTTACCGAGTTGTAAAATTTCAAAACATTCCCACCCATGGATGCCATTGATTTCGTCGCGCGATTTAACCTACGCCACGAAAGCTCGATAGGATTCGGAAAATCGGTTTCACGATGCGTCGGTGTGCGTGTAAAACGGCATTAACAAAAGAAACACTTGCTCTTCGATAGTCTTTGAGCCATTCCTTGTCCACGTTATGGTGTTAGCATACTATTTTAACTCCATTTCTTCTCCGTCTTCTACGGTCTTCTTCCGTTCCCCAATTTTCATGGTTTGGAAGTGTCTTTAACGGTATCGTCGATGCTGTGTCACCGTTATCATGGTTAGTGTTACCATTTGCCGTTATTGTCAGCATTCAGAGTTGATTCTCTCACGTGCGTTCGATTCTCTATGGTATAGTTTCGTCGATACCGTTCGTTGTTCTCCTATTGGTCCCTTTGCTTATGTTTAATGGTGAAGTTTTACGGAGCGTTGCTGTAATACACAGAGTTATTGGTAAAGTACGGATTGTTAGGTATTTATGGGAAATTTAATTTTGTAAAAATTAAATGTACAATATATGACGTGAAAGTATAAAAAAGTAAAATCACGTCGCGTGAAATCACATGTTATGTTACGTGTGATAGATTTAAAACATTCAACATGAAACACTAAACTTTCAAAGGTATAAGACTAAATTTTTGTTATTGGTAAAATCGACTTACAAAATAAATTGATGAAAGGATATCCAAATATTGAAGATTACTTCAGAAAAATAGTTCAGGGGAATAAGGGGAAGTTATTTTATAATAATTTACGTCGAGGAAGGTTTGATTATTTGAGTAAATATAAGTTAATAAGATTATTGAGTAAATTAGTAAATATAACTAATTTAGTATAAATCAGCGTAAAAGATTGTTTCAAATAAATGAATGTCATTAATAATCATAGGCATTGCTTTCACTTTTATATCTTGAAAATGTCCCATGGTATATATAATATTTGTTGCTCAAAACGACCTCCTAAACATGTTGGCAAAAATTGTCCATTTATATCTGGTACACTGTGTATGTTAACGTAACGCGAAGGTAAGGTATTTGTCTTGTTTGATGAACGTTAGGTGTTCAACATGAGACACAAATTTAATTTAAACGAGTCTAGTGTAATACATCTTGACCGAAATTTGCATGTTACTTGAAACAGACGTCACGTGTTACATATGTTAAGCAAATATGAAACTCCTGCACAGTATAGAAAGTACAAATGTTACCCAAACGTCTGATAAATTTTACAAATAGAACAAAATCGCTACAAAGAAAAAGGAAAATATATTCAGATCGCAAATACCCACTGAAATTAAAAATTTAAATGCAGCATGAAGAATTCGAAAGAACAGGTCCGCTTATACAATATTTGTGATACCAAGCGTACAAATTTATTTACAGAACGGAAAAAAACGACATCAATTATCATTCGAAACTCAACGCAATGAATATTATTAAGAAATGAACAAAAAAATGACCTAATTTCGTCACGATTGCGGGGTACAATTATTAAAAGAACAATACGCTGATTCTAAAAGGGAGAAAATTACCGGAATCCCTATTCCTAAAGGTCTCCATCGCTTTAAATAAATTTGATTTGATAAAAGGTTCGGTAAGCGATCTTTAGCAGACGTACAACGCTCTTTTCATCAAAAATCCACAGGTCCCTCGACAGTTCATTCTCAGAAGAGCGGTTCTTTTTCACGACAGCGTTTAATACGATGAAATCTATGGTTCAGGAGAGCAACCTTTAAAAAGGTATTCCTTTCGACGTAGCTAAGCGTTTTTTATCAGAGAAATTGCATTCGCCTAGTATTCGTAAATCTCTACGGATATTAATAATTGCAGAGTCCTCCAGGAAATGTTCATCCAGTTATCGTGTGGAAACACCGCCGCTTGATTTTTATCCTTTGATGAGGTTTCAAGGAAGTAAATAATTTGGACGATAAATCTGCCGGACTTAGCTATTTCGATGTGATTTTAACAAGAAACCATTTATTATGAACGGTATCTATTATTGTACCAGAATAAATATAATCATTTTATCTATAACCTATATTTTCAACTTTTTGAGCAACTTTTTATTCGGAACGAGACTGGCGTCTTTCTTAATAATTACACGCGATATGAATAGAAAATTGTATCGTACGTTGGAACACGAAACGTAGATTTCTAATGGTTCGGTTGCGGGTTTTTATACCTAAAAAGAAGTCCACGTTAATGCATCTAATATGTGAAACTAACTTACGATTAAATTCTATTCTTCTGCTCGTGTTTTTAACCCTTTAAATGCTTGTTAAAATTATAAAGAGCACTCGAAACAGACACCTATTCTTTTAACGAAGGAAATCGTCTCCAGCTATCGTATGTGACATGGAAATATATAGTTTTGTATATTTTTCCCGGATACTTTGTTTATTTTCTTGCTTTTTTCCAATCCGTACAACGCACGGGCTAAACATTTCAGATACATTTCGTTTTGCCCGCACGACATACGGATCAAGCACTTGACGAGTTAAAAATATGAATTTGTATAAAAATCCGCAATCTGCTAATCACTAATGCTACCAAAAACATTGATTGCCTCATATTTTCGCCTTCAACTTGCACCTTGTCAATCGTTGGAATAAAGCACACAGAAGGTCATAATCCACAAAGGAAAGAGTCGTTGTTGCACAATCGTCTCAAGAAGATCTTTTCTTCGAGACCCTTCAAACGTAATATTGCTCGTAAGGGTTGCCAAGAGACGCCTATTGTAATAAGGCTGCAGGCCTCGCCGCAAATCTCAGAATATGCTATTTTCTCGATTGTTTCTTTGAACCCCCCCCCCCCCTGCGCGTCAGAAAATAAAGGGAAAAGCTTGAGGTTCGAGAAGCGTACAATGTAACAATACCAGAAACGTCGTATGATAATTTCAAACGATACGAGAGAAATTATAGGCGAGATAAATCGGAAGCAACGTCGTTGACGTAACGGAATTCGGGAGGCATACGTGACTCGGTTTATTCTTTCACGTTCGCCTCGTTAGACTTTCCTCGATCTCTCGCTTTGAGACCCCGGCGGAATCCACGGAAGCTTTCCCCGATGCGCGTGACAAAGATTCGAGACCACGACAGCTTGACAGAAAAGAACCGGAACGGAAAATGTGTGCCGGCTCGAATACGAATGGCAGATTAGTCTGCGCTGAGGCGTGACACAGTTTTTCGGGAACTTCTGCCGAGGAAGGAAAGTAGAATCCGAGGGGCACGCGGCTGGCTCTGTCAGCGTTTCGCTATTGTCTGTCTATCAGCAATCGAATATTTGAACGATATCTATCGCGATTTCTGGGGAAATCTTTTTGCCTACGAATTCTGCGGTAGAACGTTTCGTGGGATCGAAAAGTGGAAACATTCTGGATACATTTTATTTGAATCGTGGATGAACAAATTTAAATCGAAGTTGATACATTATGTTACGTAAGAGTTGAGAGAAATTGCAGCATACTTGTTGTCCTGTGGAAAAGACAATACAATTTCTATTACTTCGCTTAAAAGAAGGAGAAAAGGAAAAGATTTTTGCGCATTTTTAAGCGACTGATTAGTAGAAGATGTATTTGTTATACTATTTTAATTTTAACAGGGAAAATAATTTAATTGAGAAATTTTTCAACGACGTTTTCCGGCAATCATTCATTTTAATATTCTTTAGTCTACGAGAGTAAAGCTATCATTAAGAAAATAGAATTAATACATTTATTAAGAACACTCGAAATCGTCTCTCAATTTTATTCGTGTTTATTAATTTCTGACAGTATTTCACGATTTCACAATGGTTAACGCAATGCTGAAAACGCATAATTAACCCCACTCACGGTAGAAATATTTTCAGATTAAGCACGGATTCGTGGAGGAAGGAATTTCCTTTGTGCAAATTCAGTTCAACGTCTCCAATTTCTGCGAGATTTCCTTAACATTGGTACACTTCCGAAATACCAAGCAACGCGTTACAGAGTGCATACAGTCTTACCATACCGTACCTTGAGTTAAATTAATTCAATTGAGAGTTTAAAACGGCAAAGCAGCAGTAACTTTTATATTGCCTACAGTACAAACTTCATCTTTTCCGTAGAAACGATACGAAGAATATTTTCAACTACCATTTTTAACTCAGCAATAAAGACGTGGACAATTGTTTAAAAATTAAATTTCTTTAAAACAAATTATTACACACAAACGGAGGAGAACAGAATAGAGAGAGGAGAATAATAAGAATCATAAAACAATAGAATAATACAGATCTCGCATAATCAAACGTGCGATAATATTCGGAATAAAGAAATAATTTAAATTCTGACAAATTTAATCCTCGTAAAACGTATATTTGCCGCTTCCGTTTTCAAAATTTCGAATTGTTCTCAGCGAACAATTAACTAATTACAAATGAGCACGAAGTGTGGAATTACAAAACGCCGGCGCAGCATTGGAAGTAATTCTACTAAAGCGAAGCCGCGTAATTACGGTATTTGTAGGATGGTTTAATTAATATTTACCTATGCGAGCCAGTTTGCTAAATCGCAAATTCAGAGAGGGTATCGAATTAGTTTTCGGTAATGAAGCAAACACCTGTTGATGTAGAGAGTAACATTTTGAAATTCGTTGATAATGCGCCCTTGCGCTCATTACGAATGTAATGTGACCATTGGAGGACGCAGAAAGTGCAGGACGGCTGTTTTGGTGTTGTTCGTGGAACGTTTTACCGCACTCTGCATTTTTCTTAAAATTGTCACTGGGTTTTTTGAGCTGTCTTCGTCATGTTCGCAGGGAAACGTCTGGCAGCAGCTTCTCTCTTTCCACTTCATCCTGGAGCTGGTCAACACTATCCCTTTCACCATCACGGTGAGTCACTCACTTTAAAATTCCTTTTTTCGATCAATGCAATGTTCCCTTCTTTTATTCTTCTATTATTAAGTAACGGAAAAAGTTCAGAAATTTATTCAAATCGAATTTGTATAGCATTCGACAAAACTACTGTAACGATGGTGGTGACATTAGAAGATTTTATCTATCGTTTGCATTGTTAAATATTATAGAATCGTTATTCAAAAGAGTTTAGACTACTTAAATTTTATAATGTAAATCATCTGTATTTTCTATCAGAAATATGCAAAAATGGAATTATAATAACCTAATGTAGGTTATAGTAAACCTAATATAATAATAGCGGTATTGTTAGAAAATTCTGTCCATTTTTTCCAGTGTAAAATGAAATTATATTTGAAAGAAGTTTATATCACTTAATCTTGATTTTCGATCAGAAATGTATTTGAATAGAGTTTTTATAGCATTTGGCAAAGCTACTACAACAATGGTGTCATTAAAAGATCTTGTTCATATTTTACATTGTTAAATAAAATCACATTCGAAGGTATTTCAGTTCGTTTAAATTTTGTAGTACAAATACGCATGAACTTTTTCCGCCACCTAATAAAATAATTAGTAGATGTATTAGTAAACTAAATTTATGCATGTTAAATGAATTATAAGTTTTCGATATTTCGTTAAGATATATCAGGTTGATGGAGTAAAGTTGGATAGCAGATCATTATGCAAATTTATATTTTTAAAAAATATAAACAATGAAATGAAACTTAAATACAAATTTGTTTCACACCTTAAATATTACAATATACTCCGTACTTTGAATATTTTGTATATCTTTGCATGTTATATGCATTCTCTGTCTTCTCGCGTGTTTAAATTTATTATAAATGCATAAAGATCCGCAATCTATTTATTATGAGACTTCGCGTTCTGTAAAAAGTACGTGTCACAAAATACGTAATTATTTCACATATAATTCTAGAGGATAACAATTTTTCAAATTTTCCATTTTATTTATGAAAAACTTCCTGAAGCTTTTATTGGAAAAACCTTTACAATCGAGCAACAACAATAAAATAAAAAATATATTAGAAAAGTATCAATCTAAGCATTGTATGTTTCAACATCTAAAGAACTTAGCTAATTTAATCGTATCGCAAAGATCGTTAAGCAATTTGCACGTTACGTTTTCAAAGCATCACGACTGGAGTGTATAAAGCCATAAAACGGTTCATTAAGACAGAGCTTGATAAGAAAGGCCGGTACAAAAGGTTTCCCGAGTGTTTGGACTCCGCAGCAGGGCAATAAAATGAATTATATAAGCCCTGTGATTCCTTCTGAATTCTATTCCAACAGGCAACCGATAGAAATCTGCGCGTTTTACGTTCCTTTGGCACGCAATATCAAGAAGGCTCTAATGGAGCTTTATTTCGTCGAACCTCCCAGTTACAATTTACGGCCGAACGGCCTCGGTTCCGTTAACGAGCCACCATAGCGAAAGAGTAGAGAACTTGTTGCTTTGCATTGACTCGAACGAATACATATATAGAATATGTCGCTCTATAGGTACAGACACACCGGAATTCCATTTCTCTGAACTATGCCAAGCTGAACGATTGTAGCGTTTCTCGATTGGAGATAAAAGACTTGTTGCATTCGATTAGGAATTGGGTTAGCTTGGTATCGTTGACTTTTCATACCTTTGTGATTGATAGAATTCCATGTGATTTATCGTGAGCATTTTTCTGCTGTGTCTTGAACAATTGCAAATAACTTTGAACAGTTGATTATAATTTTGCTAATCCGAAGGAGACGCGCAAAGTTCTATCTTGGTAGTTTTAAATTTATAAACTTTACATAACTTTTTCTCAAACACCATAAACGATATTGTAACTAAATTTTAAGCGCATGTTCCTGGTCAATAGGTAGACGAATTATTATGCGAATTTTACTGAATCTTATTTTGTTCGTTAGTAGCAGCAGCTTTTAGTGAAAAATGATAGAAGAAAATTAGGTATTTTTCGAAAAGTTGTATTTTTGATTGCAAGCAATTTTTACAAATTTTGAAAAAATTGGAGTACATAACAGGAGCTACAAAATATATACCTAAAGTTTTGTTGTTGTAACTTTTATAGCTTTTGAGAAACAGGTACACAAAGTAGACCCTTTGCTCTTTCGTAACGTGACGTAAGTAGTACAGGTCAATAATTTGTCAGACAGTGGATGCAGTAATAATGGTCAATAATGCGTGCCTATAGTAAACGACCATAGATACCGTTTCCTTCTATTTTCCAGTATCTAGTTAACCTTTATAGTCCTACAATTTAACCTTCTTTTATAAATTTTCGTCATATATGCGACATATATATGTAATTTTAAGTTTTATAAAAGAAAATGTATTAAATACAGGGATCGTTCCCCTATTATCGTATAGTACTTAAATATCTTGAAAATCTGGAATAATTACAGATCGTTAATACCGTGAAAACTGAAAAGAAGACTAATGAAATAAGTAAGCTAGGAAAAATAAAAAAAAACTAGAGAATTGATAGCGGAAAACAAACGATTTGCGTGGACGTGTTTAGAAATTTACGAAGATTGGGTTCAATATTTAACTCGCAAATAACGGTTTCAAGAAGCGTGTGTCGATATTTCAGAGTGTTCGAATGATTATATTATATGTAACCGTTGAAAATTATTTTGTTATAAAATCTTTTCTATTTGGGCCACTGAAAGTTTTTTACTTTAAAAATGAATACCAAAGTTTCACGTTAATTTATAACGGTATCGTGATAATGTTGCTTATTTCCTTTCGTTAATTTTAATTTCAATGACTTTGACTTGAAATGAACGAAAAATAAAAGGAATTAAATGTCATTTTCTTTTTATTCGTGTAAAGGAAATCTTAATTGACCGGTAATAAGGAAACTCACCCCCAAGACTACTTAAGCTTTTAATTTTGCCGGATAAAGAGCGTAGTATCTTTTTTGTCTCTTATACGACAAATTACACGTGATCTTGGTCTATCGACTTTTATCCTATCGAGACCTAGCCTGGTCTGATCTAGAGTAAGGTTTAACAGTATCAGGGAATCGAGTTACGGAATTTAATTGGCTTCGTCTCATTACTTTTGCGTCACCTTACTAGAATTCGAAGAGAACCTTTAAATCCCAGGTCATTCCACTTTGTAACCGCTTGTAAGCCATTTATTCTGCGGAACATAAATAAATTTGCTCCTAAAAAAAAGTATACGCTGTTGGCCATACAAGTATGAAACGTTAAGGATTACTTTTTGACGTGATTAAGCTGTGTTCTTATCGGTAGTGAATAGTTAACGACTGTTTCAAAGTGATATAAAAATAAATGCGGTTTTGAACATTTATTTTCTAGGTCAGCATACGTGTATTGCGTGAAAGATATATTCATGGTTTATAAACGTTAATTATAGTTTCGAACGTGTTTTACTTTTACGAAGTCTGTCATAATGTTCTCTTTTTAACTTTGCGTTAATGAACATTGACGATTATGGCCACTTAACTGACAGGCTGTAGCTATAACTAGTTCGTAAGCTAATAGCTCACGAAGTTTCTAAACGATCACGCACCTCGACAGTAATCACGTCCTATGCAAGTTCACGTGATCTTTCCCGTGTTAGAATTGACACTGCTATTACAGATGCTAGATTCGCGTTTAGATATTGAAAGCACCAAGTATAAGCTTTGAATTCCCAAATTTTCTTCCATTCCACAAATTTCCAAGTTTCGAGAGTTTCACGTTCTTAAATTTCCAGACGCTCAAAATTTCGAATTCCGAAATCTTCACCTGTTTAAAGTTCCGAATTCTCAAACTTTCAAATTCAGAAAGTTTTGCATTCCCAATGTTTTGATTCTTGAAACGTTCAAATTCTTAAAGTTCCCGATTCTAACATTTTCACATTCCCAAGATTACCAATCCTCAAATTTCGAAATTTCGATAGTTTCGCATTATTAAGTTTTCGAATACCCAAAATTTCGTATTCTGAAATTTTCATATTCTTAAAAATTCGAGTTCTCGAACTTTCAAATTCAGAAAGTTTTCATCTCTCAAATTTTTGAGTCGTCGAATTTTGTTGTTCTGAAATTCTCAGAATCTTACAATATTTCTTGCGTGTTTCCTTTCTTCGAGTAAAGCATTACGCGGAAGTGTACCAAGCTTATGTGTGTTAAGGAAACATTGACAGACGTGAACAGGCTTGAGTCCAGGGCATGTTTGTTCTTTGGCGTGAACGTCGTAGCATTTGATGTTAGGAAAGCGAGAACAATGGGCAAGCATATCGTTCTTGTACACATCTACAATTGCATTCCCGAATACCCAAGATCAACGGAATGCAATTTGGACACTTCAAGCAAAGCGGAAATTACTGCAAACCGTTGTAAATTGTTCACGTTCAAGCTGTCAATGTAAATTGGAACGCTCCAAGTTCGAACGAAGTATTTCCGTAGTAAAATTTCCCGTTCGCATGCTTTCCAACATATCCAACGATTATTGGACAAAAATATTGTATTAATATACGAAACTTTTGAAAAACAGGGTAGATGTCTCAATCCCTGCCACTTTAAGTTTATCGCGCAACTTTATTTCATTATTTCAGAAGTTATTTAACCCAAAAATCGTTTCGGTTTGGAGCAATAACGTTACTTAACATCTCTTTTATGCGTGAATATTTTTTTATACGTTGAATATGACGAATCAAGTTCCAATTAATTGAAAATGTACAACGAGGTTAAATGTCCCTTTTACCGTCATTTAAATGATAATGATTATTACATACATATATTAGCAATTCAATTTTGTGTAACAGATATAAGATGAACAGTAAAATTATCGCCCTTAGGTAGTAGGACATCTACTCTACATGTGGAAAAATGTTAAATCGTTGCATAATTTTTGTCGTATTTTTCGGTAAAATTTAACCCACCGTAATTTTCGAAAAACATTTAAAAGACGTGTAAAATCATGAACACAATATCCAACAATAAACAAAATACATTCAACAGAAGTTCTGCTTCCATTACTTTAGCGACTGTTACTAAACGTTGAAAATATTATTAAGAAATACAACACAGAAATTATGCAACGACTTAATTTATTAGCTTAACCACATCCTCAATTGCAATATTTTTATTGTTAACTTACATGAATTATTATTATAGTAATGTTACTGTAAATAATAGGTATTAAATTATGTTTCTAGCTACTTTATCCGCCAATGCGAAATCTGTTCATTCCGGTGTTCCTAAATTGCTGGTTGGCAAAGCATTCTTTGGAAAATATGTTCGTAAGTAATTGATTTATACAACTTGCCTTTTTATCGTTATCCTTCGTTACTTATCCTAATTCGTAATCGACTCTCCTGTTCCAGAACGATCTACACAGAGCTATGCAGAAATCCCAATCAGCTTTAAGTCAGCAATTGATGATCCTTAGTGCTACGTTACTGTGCCTTGTCTTTACTAGGTAAGTAGATTTGTCAAATTATGTATTTCAAATACCTTTATTACCTAAAATCAGATTTGCGGGTTTCGAGAAACTTTCAGAATTCATTGCTTTCAAATAAATTTTGAATGTTATTTTGAAAAATAATATATCTTCGTAATAACACCATTGTTTCACGAAACGTTTCATATGAAGTATGAATGAATGTATTTCTAATTAATGATTTATTTGTCACATCGCGAAATAAATTACTTGCTATTCGGTTTTGACGAAAATAATTTCTTAATATGGATTAAATTAATACGAATTAAATTCATAAGTTTTACAAATATTCGAACATTTATAATGTGGAGTAAACCTTTATTTGACTTCCATTCCTTCAATAATGTTTACAGAAATTTGCATTTGCATAAATATCGACAGTCCATATATAATCATGCGTGATGACGCAAAGCAAAAGTTAATAAATAAGATTGAAACTGAAGCATCGCTTTAAAGAAAATATAAGCTGACAGTTGGAGAGACGAAGTTTCACGTAAATTGAAGTTATTTCAGAAATAAATCGTTCTCTATAAATTGTATTTCTCACTTCAAACGAATCTTTAAACGTGAACATTTCAACGGACACGAATTAAAAGAATTTATTAATTCGATATCAAACATTTAGTTCCCTTGGCCACTTATCGTTAGTACCGGAACTTCATAATTAATGTCGAAGCATCGAATAAAGGTAAATAGATAAATTGCACTTCCACACTGTATATTTCTTTTCCTTTCATCGAACAAATTCAAGTACTGCTCCGTACTTTACAGAAAATTAAATACAACCGAAGAGAAAAATAGAAATATATAAAGTATAGGAATAAATTTTTAACATCATTTATTTTTATAAATATTTCGCGAATTTCCATAATTCTTCTTCTTAGTCTGATAATTGTTATCAATATAACCAACAAATACACAATGAGAGTGAAAAGTAAGTGCGTATACCACATCACAAAAATGAAATTATAATACAAATATAATGTTTATTTCACTACAAATGAAATTACGATATAGTTACACTATTATTTATAACAAATAAGTAAATGTACAATAGTAATACAATTACAGTATTACTTACGATAAATAAATTGTAATGTAATTACTATATAATTTAAAGTGAACGAATTATTGCATAATTTCATTTTTGTGAAGTGTATACTCACTTTTGACGCTCACTGTAATTATTTGCCTGTAATAATTTCTGTGTTCCGTGCAACTTTCAGTTGACGGAATAAATTAAAATTCTGCCTACGCGACGGTCAACTTCTCTCCGAGTTTCTTGTGTGCACTGTTCTTAAGCACTATTGAAGTTTACATAAAGCGAGTAATACGTAGCTCGCATGCAAGTCGTATCACATTATTCGAATAACGAGGAAACTTTACCAATCTGAACCGACGCTTTCATTTACTAATTCGCGAATTGCCCGAAGGGTGTTACAATTTCGGCGCAAAAATAGTGAATCCAGGTAGGATTTTTTCGATTCAAAGTTTCCCGGGACTAATTCGTGTTTTTATTCTTAAAAGACTTTTTATCGTTAAGAAACGAGGGTTTTAAAATTCAAGAATTTATTTATACTAATAGATAACAAGATTCGATGTTTAACCTTTGGGATCCGAAATAGGTGTTTGACATTCTTTGAAAATTTATGCCATTCAAAGTTTAGATTAACCTTCGTATTTGTAAAATTATTAACCTTTCGCGCTGGGAAACTTTTTCGGAAGCGATAACAGTACAGTATTTGTACTTGAAAGTTACAATTACTCGGTTATTATGAATAACAAACGTTACATTCTATTAATTATACGTTAATTTATTAATTTAAATTTACATTTTATAATGGTTTAACGAGCAATTCAGTGTCCACGAAGTATTGATCGAAGTATTTGGTATTTATTTACGGCAGTACTGCTGGTATTTCGAGTGCAAAGGGTTAAGTGACTGAACTGATTGTCAATCAAATTGAAATTTAGAGAGGCTTTGTCATATCGGGCACGTTTATTTCATTATTATTATTTTCCTTTAATTGTACCTTAAAAAAAGAAGAGAAAACAAGAAAATTAGGAAATTCGAAAAAAAGTTGCTCCGATTTCAAAAGCTTATTTTTAACCCTCGCATTGTCAACTGGAAGATTTACAATTGCTCGAAACTTTAATACTAAAAATAGTTCGCATAAATTCCTATCTTGAAAGTGTTAATCGATATAAGAGTACCTACTCGAAAAATTGCGAGTCGGAACAATTCTGCGATGATTTCGCAAGAGTATAAGAAAATTGTTGAAGCAAATTATAGAAGTAGGTAGCCGGTTGCTCACAGTTATGAATAATGAATGCAAATACTATGAATGGATACCCAATGCAAATATTCGTCAATGAATTATGGATGCAATAGGCTATTAAACCATCGGCTAGATAAGAAGATTTCGTCTACTTCAAAGTCTCAGAGTTGGGCTAATTAGACTAATAGAATAACATACCGTCGCGATAAAACTATTTCTTAGAAATCGAAAAGTAAGGAAACTCGAATTAACCTCTAAACGTGTCGATAATTACAAAAGTGCTATTAATCGAAAGTAAAAGGAGAAAAGGCTTCCATATCTTCGTGATAGAAATCAGCGTAACGCAAAATAAGTGTGTATATAAATTCAGTTCTTTTTTTAGATTTTTGACTTACTCCACTTTCATAATCTCTTGCACAAAGACAGTCGACCAATTGTAAACACTAAAAATAAGCTTGGAATTGCCGCTAGAACTGCTCCTCGCATAGCAGGTGATTGTTTGATCGTTTCTTCTTCTATATGTGGAAGGAAGTTGGCAAGTGTGTCGCAGTGCGATTCGTCGAAAAAGCGCGAACTGTCGATACACGGTTGACCGTCTTTGAAACAGAACAGGCTACTTTTAACAGCGTGTCAAGGTAGTGTAACGATTATGTTTGATGTGCTGCGTGTATCTATTGATAAGATTGATCAAATGATAGAGTTTATTATTAAAAAATCGGAAATAGATTCTAGTTTAATCCTAGGATACAAAATTATTGAACGTTATTCAATAACAAAGTAGGTTTACAAATTGTTTCGTCGTATCATCCTTCATTAATTTCACTGGGCTGATTGACTGGAAATTATAATCTATAAGCCATTTTTTATCGAACAGATAAATGTAATATTTGTCGAATTCTTCAAATTTGCCTTTCCTTAGTATTATCTAATAAATTTATATTTTCAATTACTGTTTTTATAATTAGGTATATATTTATTATATTATAAACTACGTTTAAACGCGTTTGTTCGGATTAAATGTTCGAGCAATAATCGCATTATAACAATTGCCATAGCGTTTGTTGGTCTTCAAAATTTTTGATTAAATGAAATAGCAGAAATTGATAAGAGCAAATAATTTATTTTACAATTAAAAAAATATTATCTATGCCTATAATTTCTATAACATTTTTCCGTTTCCTTTTCGGTAAATTCTGAATTAGTACCAAGCATAGAAGAAATAATTATATTTAATGAATCCTCATTAAGTACACGGGAATCGTGAATGAAGTGCACAAATAAATACACGTGTGTAATCTAAACTAAAACTAAAACTAATTATATTTCGCTTAATGAGTGTTTAAAATCAAATACAAAATGTGGGATCGTTGTTCATTTTCGGATTAAATTAGTGAGGAATTGAATTATTCCATACTTCAAATTAAAGATATAAAAATAACCAAATTATGAAATCACAATTTTGTTTGAAATATTTTAGAAGTAAGTATAAAGACGAGAGAAATTAAATCGGTAATTACGAGATATATACTTTAGGTTTTCTCTATTGTTAAATTTCCAACCAATTAATTACCCTGAAATTTATAATTTTGCGTATAGAAAATGAATTGCAGGACTTCGAATCTGGAAGCAAAATTACTAACATGTAAGCGCAGTCCGGTTTCTATCAAATCTCGTTACATCGTTCTAAAGACTCGTTCTAAAAGCTACACGCGATGGTGGAACTTAATATTCCAGAAAACTCTAGAATTACCTATTAAAATCGAAGAATAACTACAATTTAACATACATGCCGAGCCTTTCGGATTTCTCCTTTCATATCCTGCTTGTTCGAGTCCACACATCTTCGTACAATGGAAACGCGTTCGCGTTCGTATTATTAATCCAATTTTCCACAAAATTGCTGCTCGAACGTGACATTTTCACCGGTCCAGACAAATGTCGCTTCCCTTGAACTCTCTTAACGACACGCTTTAAAAACCTTCTCTGCCCTTCCGGCGAACGAGTGCAACTTTCTTTAACGAAGAAACACTTGTCAAGGTGTTCTTTCTATCAGTTACAATAACACACTCCTCAAAACAATTAGAGCAGTGTCCCCCAACCTTTTTTGAGTCGCGACCCCCTTTTATAATAGTTAAGTCATCCGCGACCTTTCTCCCGCAAATTCTTCCCTATACAAGGTAAGACAAATTTAATAAGCTAAAGAAACACAACAAAATGAGTATTTCAAAATACACTCTTAACTCAATATTAGGTGTTGGCGCATATGAAATGTCGTTTTTTTTCGAAGTAAAAACATTAAACATAAATAAATCCTTCAAAACATTCCGTACGTGTATATTTAATTAAAGTAATTTGTGCATGCTTCTATACACTTTTCCCCGATAATTAAATAGTTTCATTAATATATATTTATGGAAATCAACAATTTCAAGATTGTCTGATCTTCCTGCCAATTAACTGTCCAGTTAAAAATTATCAGTGTTAAATTTTGCAAATGACTGTTGAAGCATTCTACTACCTACGCACAGCGTCCAAGATTTTAACGATCAATCTTTATCAGCGTATACTTTGAATCTATATAAGAAAAAAGTGTTACATAAACAAGTGTCGTTTACAGCTTTATTCAAAATTTATGATGCAAATATGAAATAGTAATGAAATAGTAATACTGCGATACGGTGTGGGAATACATCAACAATATTTACACTTAGTCTGTCTCACATGCAAAATACAAACACGTTGCGAGCAGTATTTTTCTCTAAGAGAATCAACATTGAAATTCCTTTACAGCAGCACTAGCACTTCCGTTTAAGTAGCCATAAACGAAGCGTATATTTGTATATTCTTGATTCGTAAATACCCGAGGCATTTCAAAGTTCAACAGCTTACTAATAGTACTAGTGAAAATTGCGCTCATAATGTTTGACGAACTTAAAAGTAAATACAGCTGGCTTAAATAGAGATTGTAAATGTTTACATTCAATCTATCTTTATCTAAGCTGTATCATAGTATTACTATTTCATCACTATCTCATATTTCTATCATAACCTTTGATTATCGCTCTAAATGACATATGATTCTACAACATTTTCTTCTTATTTAAACCCAAAGAATACGCTGACGAAGTTTGTTCGTTAAAATCTGGAACATTTTGTCTAATTTTCTCCAAATCCCAGCTTTAATCATTTTCGTGGTATATTTTAAGCCAAACTTAATTGCATCAAAGAAAATTCCATAAAGAGTTACTTAAATTTTCTCATTATTCATGATGTCAAATACTGGAGTTTTCAAAATTTTATTATGATACAGCGATGAGAACTCGCAACCAACAGTTGATTAATATACGAGGTATCAGAGTTAATTCCGATACTTTTTTAACAAAATTCAATGCTTATTTCCACTAAAATCAAATACGTCTTTAACTTTGAATGACTATTGAACTTTAATTGACTGTCTGACATTCGCGGAGCAACTGCAAAAGCACGGAATTAATTTCTCCACCTAATATTTAAGTATTTAACATCGCATTCATTGCGGCCTGTATGAAATATTAGCTTTCCAATTGACCTACTAGAAACCAAAGATTGCTCCTCACTATTCCAGAAGTTAATATCAATATACTTTAAGTTCAAACATTTTTTACTCAAACGTTTCTTTGAGTTATCTTTAAGTTATCCAGATCTTTAAGTTATCTGGTTCTTCGATGTTTACATTCCCTAGGATGCGTAGTGTGACTCCAAACTTTCCACGATCGTCGATCGGATCCGATTCAGGAAGATTAATCTTTCCATCTCGTATGCGTATACCGAATGTCCCGAAGGAAGATTACGATCGGACCACGAATGAGTGAAACTTGCCTGATTGACCCAGATCGCAATGTGGGACAGATGTTAATAAGTAATCGTGGCGGTTCGTGCAGATGGATTGGTATCGTCATCGATCGTCCTGATTCATTATTTACGGCGTAATTCTAGAACGGCGTACTTGTAAGCTCGCCCTTGCCACCGCGGTTGAACTCGCGGCGACAAGGGTGGCCGGATGTCCCCTATCTTCTGCCCGATCTTCGTATTATTCGGAAGTCATTTCTCAAACGGGGGAACGAAGTAACGTACACCCGTACATTGTCACGGTTCGGTTCTGTTCTATGCCGTTCCACGGTAAAATATTTCGGGTCTCCGATCTGTGCTACTAGGTTTAAGGGGGAACGGATGCTAGGTTTAGAGTAGGGGTTTTTGGATTAGGTACATGGGAAACAGCGCGGAAAGTTTGTGAATCGCGGTGGCACGGTTCGTTAAGCTCCTCTACGCTGAAGTATTTTTGAGAGAATAACTGAGGCATTCCGAATTTGTAAGTTTCTTAATCATGTGTATGTAATACGCGATGCGCATAGGGTAGTTGATAAATAAGGCTTCGGATCTTCTCAATTAATTGGTTCAATGACACGAAGTATTTTTGGAATAATAATTGCAGTCCGGTAATTCTTTCTTAATCCTCGACTTACTTTCTTCTTCTTTCGAAGGGCGGAGTTCGTCCTACTACATGTTATCAATTTTTTAAAAGCAATATTTTATTTCCTCAGAAATTCTTAACTTTCTAAACGTCGAAACTTTCGCATCGAAAACACTTTATTTCGTACTTTCATTCGAAACAGTTAAACTTCCCCTAACTAATGTTGACTACTTTTTATTAATTATAAATTTCACGTGTAAACATGATTTTGGCTAAGAAATCACTAGGTTAACAGGTTAAGTGTAAAATTTGAAATCTATCAATTTGACGGGTTGCGTAAATCTAGCGTTAACCGAAGCATACCTTTTATTTTTCACTTTTAACAGTATATAACGAGAAAGAGAAGCTTATGATAATTTGCATGTTAAACATGACTTGAACTATCTAAACAGCAAAGACGATACACCCATTAAATCGTGTACAAATGTCATAATTGTTTTTAGTAAATGGAATTGAATAGTGAACATTTCTTAATCTCTATGTAATATTATCAGTCGGTTATTCTTATCAAACATTGCAAGTCCCAAAGTGACCGTAATCAACAAATTCCAGTGTATTTTAATCTCCGTGCTTTTAAGTCATAACGAAAACAGTCTCGATCCATTTTCTGTCTACCGCATGCCTTGTCGTTCGTGAAACAACGAGTTTGATAGCGTTAATCTGTTAACAGCGCGACAAAATTGTGCGTAGAGTTCGCGTATACATAAACGTGTAAATAGCACGTGCGGGTTAATGAGCGAAATTTATTATCTTCTGGTCCAGTTATTGTGTCGGACCAGAGGTTATCTATTTCACTGTCACCGTGAAACTCGCTTGACGTTCGCCTTACGAATGGCTTGTCGCACTTACAAGATGTATAGTCGCCGACACACTTAATTACAGCGACTACTTGTGGAGTTTACAAGGAGCACTGTCTACCGTAATCTGTGTTCTCGAAGTTGAACGCTTCTGTGCAATCAATATTGATAATGCGGTACAGTTACTACGTCTGACGTACTTAAAAGTAGACGAATTAAGTGAGACATACAGTGGCGTGGGAAAGTATCGATTAATGCATCTTTTTTGTAATGCATTTCAAACGTAAAATTATCCAAGAAGTTTGTTGACCCTTTCGCTACGACAATAGTTTTACACGATACTTGTTTATACGATTTCAAAGTTACACGATTTCCTTTAACCCCTTGACACAAAAACAAAAGGGAATTTGATATGTCTTAAAAGTATCATTTAGCATAGTACGTGCAATGGTTTAAAATTGAGGAAGAATTAGAAAGTAGGAAAAATAAATAACTTATCTGTTTCAGAAAGTTATTTTACGGTGATAAACGTAATAAAGATATTAATCAGGATCGCAAAATTAAGGCATATTCGTAATATCTTGTAAGATACGTACTTCTCGTAAAATTTCGCAGATCTTACACCAGAAATCATTTGATAATCATAAATCAAGAAAATCGTTTCCCCGCGAAATTTAAGAAGGGCGAAATGCGCGTTAGCTTAATCTTCTGAGAGCTTACCCTCTTAAATATACTGCCGACTTGCTAGATTCACTTAGCCCTTTAAAATTTCGATATAGACTGCTTAGTTGATACAGCAATCGTGAAAGTTAAGCAAGCATGAAATTAACCGGATTAACCACGAAACGTTTTAGTAGAATAAAAACAATGACTGTTATGTTTATTACTCTGTTCTGATTTCATTGCTTTAATTACGATTAGAAAAATACGAATTGGCATAATGATCCCCAATCCACCTACTAATAATAGCAACGCTTCACCTTTTACGATTTCTTAAATACAAAGTTCCCACCATTTCTTTTATTTCCATCTACTCATATTACTTTTTTATTTTATTTTATATGCACTATATTATTTTCTATTATATCTTTATTATATTGTGTCGCACATCCACGTGCCATCTATATACTTCATATTCATTTTGTACTTCTAAATATAACAAAGTTGTGGTTGTAAGGCAGTATAATACGAAGAGAATAATTTTTACAATATACGAAATTTACTTTCTTTGATAAACACATAGATATTATCCTGTAGAGCGCAATTAACGCGTAAACCAAATATTTTTGAAAATGTAACTTACGTCGTTTCGCCTTTTACAACCAGTGAAATATATTTAACCAAAAATGTTGCGCATGGTTGTGGAACGAAACTATTTTAAAAGCTATACAATTATGGAACACAATATTTTTGCAACCTTTTCCATCGTGAAGTCATCATTTTATCAATTAAGTATACAAGGTATATCGACTTAACTCCGTTACAAACTTAGCCTACATCGTTCGCAGAAAATTGAATCGAATAGCAATCTTCCCGGTTCGAAAATAAAACTCCAATAACATTGAATCGTCGAGATATGTGACCTGCCTCTCGCATTTCCCTCGATCGCAGTAAAATTATACGCGTAACGCCTTCACGGACACACGGTTACTCGCAAAATTGAGGGTACACCTATTTTGGCAATGAAAATTAGCTGGAAAGTGAATATAAACACGCATAGGTATTTGAAAATAAAAATGCAGTGTGCATTTTATTCGCGTATTCTAACAGACGTGAAAATTCGTAACTAATTTTCCGAATAAAGTAAATTATTTATCCATATTTATTAGAAAACATAAAGTATAGCTATTTTACTGACACTAAATTAAATATACGTATCGATATTTTCATTATAATACATACGATATACTTGGATCAATATTTTGTCGCGAAAACATTTATCGTAGCATAAAATTAACTATTTTTCTTTTGTAAAACAATGCAACATATCGTCCCATTCTCCCTGAAATTTCATTTCGAAATCTTCTCTGTTTGTTAAATTATAATTTATCATTTTGAATTTTAATTTTTCCTACACATGATCAAATGATTGGGGAGGATTAACAGTTTTTGTTACATTCTATATTAATCTTTCATTAACTATTTTTCATTGCCCACATGCCTGCACGCTCGATTTTCTGAGTAACTGCGTGTATGTATTTATAGCGTAGCACAGCTAGGTTCGTAAAAATCTTCGCGTTGCCTTATCAAACTGTAATCAATTTTGCGGTTTCTTTCGCTTCGCTAGAATTTCCGCCAAAGACACCGGGACTCGATAACTGGATTCATTGACCTTCACCGTGTCTTTCGCGAAAAAAGCAAAGCTGTCGTCGTATTAGCTTGATTAACGCCAAGTGATCCGTGGTATCGATACGCCGCGGCAATAACGACAACCGTAACAGGCGTGCAAACGATTTCGAGAAACGATACGCTATCGAAACGAGAGACACGTTCGGGATAGCTGAGAACGGTGCGGCTATTTTTTTTCGCGCGCGTCCACGCAGTCGAACGCGAAACGAAAAGCGTCCAATTAAAAAAGCAATATCGTTCCCCGTTTCTCGCTATTCACCGGCTTTTTGTTTCCTTTTTTTTTTCTTTTTTTCTTTTTTTTTTTTTAAGTTCGGTCGACTTGTCCATACGGTCGCGAGGACGGGGATGAAAACGCTGAATCGCGAATTAGACCGTACGATCGAAACTACTACGCGCCATTCAAACGTGTTTTGTTTCTTTTAGATCGGCGTGAAGATGGCAAAAGTTGGAGCGCGTTTTTAATTGAACTGGCACTCGCTAAAAGGACTCGCGTGCAATTGAAGAGTTGATAACAAAAGAGTACCGTTACCAATTTCTCCCTTTTTGCCGGAATAGTGAAAAGATAATCTAGCGTATTTAACTTTCAAGTGGTCACCACCTTCTTAACACATTACCGTACGGAGACATAAAAATATGTTTTTCCTTGACTGCTAAATATAAAAATATTTGCATAAGCAAGTCAAAAATTGTTTCGTGTGATGGATAGCATTAATAAATATGGTTTCTGGTGAGAGTATACTCAGGTGAAAATTTAGTTATTTAGCACTTAGAGCAACTTCAAATGTTTTATACAATTTATGAAATAAAAAATTGTATTCGAAAAAATTTCACTGGAGCCCTTTTTGCTTCAAGTATTTGTCTGTAAAAGTAGAGTTTGCGTTAGTATATTGCTTTGATTTCGATTTATAGAGAGATCGTGGTCAATTCAAAAGTTATTCAAAGAGTGAAAAAATAGAACAACAACGTGGGTGAAATAAAAATTTGGTTATACCTTCAATTAAAAATGTGAACAAGCGAAAATTGTATAAATAAAATTTCGTACAAAGAAATGCTTGTTAAAACGTTTTTTAAATTAATTTAAAAGTAGGGAGAATCATATAACGAATCTCCAGTTACGCAAGCATAAGCTTAATTTAATTTAACTTTTAACAGGACCAATGTAAAAGAATTGCGATGGTATAAATTACACTTGACATAAATGATTAATAAACAATCCTTTTTAAATTACTATAAATTTATGGAAAATCGTATATAATAAAAATTAATAATCAAATAAAATCAGGAATTATCCAAAAATGAGTTTAATTTTATTCACTTCTAAATACAAGAAATATAAAAACTTGTGATAGAATTGTAATTGTATAAATGGTACTTGATACAAACAAACGCAGTAATGAATACCTGTCAAATTAATACACGATAAAATCGATAATAAAAATGAGCAAAAATCGTCCAATAAAAATCAATAACCATTTCATAATATCTTCCGTTACCCAACAATGTCTTTGATTTATTAAATTTCCAACGAAAGAAAGTTTTCGTTACACGATCACCCAGTTATGATTTTACAAAAATAGTTACTCGAGCATCGTAGGGGAGAAAAAGCAAAAGCGATACAGATACGAAAACGAGGCCGCATGCATAATGGAATTCAGTCGTTTGTAAATGTTCTTCGTTAGGTGAACTTTCTCGAGTAATCCTCAAAGTTTCCATGATCCTTTGCTCCTTCGAAGATGAAAGGATCTCCGATGATGTCCCTTGATCTTCCAGAAAGCGACTAATTGAACGATCGGTTCCGTCTGAGTGCGAATCGTGTATTCAACTACGTAAACTCGAATCACTGGCTCTCGCTGGCGGCTATTTCAATAGGCGGCAAACTATAATCACGTTATTCGATACGGAGCATGTTCCTTTTTTCATTTCAGCGTATGCGGGATCCAACACTTCCAAAGAGCGGGGCACAGGCATCTAAATCTGTTTCAAAGCACATACTACGTTGTAGTCACGTTTTCTACGGTTGGTTACGGGGACTTTGTACCTGATATTTGGCCCTCGCAGCTTTACATGGTCATCATGATCTGCGTTGCTCTCATAGTGCTACCTACCCAGGTGAGTACCATGTCTTACAGATTTCAATTTTACTGTTATTCCTTAACACACTCGTTGCCTGCGATTCCGTTCGAAATCGATCGACAACGGTCAACAGATTAGAGTAAACCATCCTAATCTAGACACCCTTCTAATTATTCACATCAATTTAAAAATACAGATTATTGGATTAATGTGAGCATACGGAACATCATAGTAGAAAAAAAGGTTCCTCTGTTTTAGCCACCGAGTGGCAAAATCAATTAAAATGCGATTAAAGACGCGTAAACACGTTCGATCATCAATGGATTAATATTTCTCTGAAATATTTAAATATTGTAATTCGCAGTTGTCAACAGAATTTATTTAAATCTAGCAATTTTTACAACCGATAAATAAGTATAATGTACAGTCGGATGCATAATTATAAGGATAAATAAAAGTGCATAGGCACAATTGAAATCAACAATTTGTAGGAATATTAGCTTACTCTACATTAATGAAGGATAACTTCTACGTTTTTCATTTAAGTTTTATATAAGCGTGTACTTTCTTCTGTTTAATTGTACACTATGCCAAATACAGCAAGTGGACGAACGCTTACGCGGCTGACTATATAGAATTAGAATTATTATTTAGCAGTTATCTTACTATTAGTTAAATATATTAGTTGGATAAAGCATTTATATTGCCAATTCAGTTGACGCAGTATCTTTGCGAGACGATTGCATCGATCATTTTGATGGTACTTGACACGATCTTCCTGCAGAGGCAGGAAGTATTCAGCTATTGCTTCCTGCTATTCGCTACCTACGTAACATTTATTGCTCCGAGAATTACTGATCGCATAAAACTTTATCCCCCTTTTAACGTCGAATTCTACGAGAGAAACGACGCGTGTGTTCGCCGACAATCGTAAAAATGCTATCTGTTCTCCCCTGATCACTGTCTTACGTTTTTGTAAGATGCATGAATAGCAGATGATGACGTGGGACTTTTATATCTCGGAAACTTAATAGCCCGGAAGTAACCAAATATACCAATTATGATAAAATGCCTATAAAATGATTGAGACACCGCACAAGTACTATGAAACTCAGTTTTAGCATCTACAACTTTTAGTGCAAAATTTTATCTACGTATGACGTCTTTATCACTAGACTGCGGATGTTTATGCATTCGTGGAGAATTTGAATATGTAAAAATATTATGCATGAACAAAGTAGGACACTCGTTATAATATTTGTAGAGTACAGTTAATCTCTATTTTGATTGTAAAAATATGAATTTCCATACACATCCGTAGTCCATTTATCATATATTTTACAGATGTATGAAATGAATATAATACAGTAGAGACTCCCGTATTCAAACTATTAGGGGGACAAAGGTTGCTAGATAATAGTACAGTCGCTTCTTTTATATTAAACTTCAGTTATTCGATCAATTTACATCCTACAAAAGAATAAAAAGTATCGTATTGTCATCAACTTGTTTGTCTATTAAGTCTAAGCACAAATATTTCAAGAAATATTGTATTAAAAACTTAATATTTCAATGATTTGTGTGGGATGAAAACGAAGAAAGTGGTTCATATATACATACATCATGTCTCGATTATTTCATGATAAGAATACAGTGCTTTGTAATAAAAAGAACAATTAAGAAAATAATTATGTGAGATGAACAAAGTGTACACATATACGTTGATAATATCGAGAGCAATCTAGATCAATTGTTATGTACAGTATGACAGTATTCGAAATGATTATTCTTTAAAAGTGTTCAAATTCCCTTTTAGGTAATAGAAAGGAAGATATTCTTTCGAAAATTCTGACTTTCTTAGATGTCGATATTTCAGATCATATAACACGAAGTCCTACAAGGTGATAGATGAATTCTAGACCTTGTCTCTGATAGAATCTTTGTATATTTATATATTCGAATAATAGAAATTCGGAAATGCGAGTCTCTACTGTATTATCCTCTTTATATGACCGCGAATGTAACTTGTAAACGAAGGACACAGTTGCTCATTCTCATAAATGACTTTACCACTTTAATTAGCCTATTCTCGTGAAAACACATACGATTACACGCAGTGCTCATCGTCAGTTGCTCGTCAACGATTCATAAGATCCTGTTTATTGAGGGCGTTCAGTAGTCTAATTAATGCACGTCGGTAACAAACGCATAATTAAATCCCTCGGTGGCTAAATCTAACCCAAATACGTTATTAGGTCATTGACTAATCGCAGTAAGTGCTATCAAAGGTCGCCTGTCAATCGACGATACATATTGCGATGACAGCGATAACTATCATATTCATGTGTCGTACCTATCGATAACACGTGACATAGGAATTCTCCGATTAAGAGTATCACTGATACCTTAATTACACGTGCAACGAATTAAGCTTTGTCCAATTTTGCGAATGGATATCTTTTGTTTTTTTTTTAATTTTGTCACACGGTTCACGGATAATTTCAAATCGAATCATTATTGTATCCGAATATTCGATTTCGAAAGATACGGAATACGAAGTATTCTATATAAACGGATGGTTATGCAATAAGTGGGCACTACGAAGTGACGTCCATTATTTTTCTAATAGTTCGAACAGCTGGCTTTCACGTGGATGGAAAGACAGAAGCTAGGTGGCTCGTATTCCTCGCACAGAGCGCAAAGCGAGAAACACGTGGTGGTTTGCAGCACAACGCTGCAAGCCGACACTATCATGGATTTTCTAAATGAATTTTACGCCCATCCTCTACTGCAGGTGAGAAATTAAATGCTGTAATCACCCCTTGCCAATTTGATACATTTTCTCAATTGTAAGAGATCCGATGTTGTCATTTTATGTTCTTACATTCTATTCCGCGCTAATTGTAAGGGAAACCGGGACAAAGCCAGAACGCCAAGGATAAAACCTTATATCTTTGACATCGTTAATGTAAAAGTCAAATTGCTGTTGAAATTTATTGGAATAAAGTACTTATTAAACAACAGTATACGTCCATTCTTTTCAACAGAATGACAAATATAAAAACCTAACAGTTTAAAACTATTGCTATGAAATATGTATGAAATTAATCGTTATATAGAAAGTGGAAGATTCCGATTTTATCTGTGCGTTTTCCCTGTATTTATAAAAAAATTGGTGTGTACTACTATAAAAATGTTCCACGTACTATTATAAAATTCTAAGTATGAATTTTTCATGTAGCATTCTTTTACGTATTACTTTAAGATTAAAAATTATCTATATACTATTATAAAATTCATTTAATATCATTCAAAATTAATAAAAGATATTAAGTCAGTTTCTGGCAGAAGTTTGACAAATCCAACTATATTTAGGATTATTACGTCGTGTTACTATCACCCATGGAGCTAGACACTACGATGAGAATGATTCTACAAGTTCCCATTTGGGCACAAAGGGTGATCTATATTCAGGGATCATGTTTGAAAGATAGTGATCTCACCAGAGCCAGAATGAACGAGGCAGAAGCCTGTTTTGTTCTTGCTGCAAGGAATTATGCTGACAAAACTGCTGCTGACGAACACACGATACTTAGGTCAGTTTAATTTAGAATATTGTAAGGATTGCGTTACAACTAATGTACATTCCTGTCCATAAGTGACTGGACAGTTGTCAATTATCAACCACATGTTTATTGAATTTAATTTTTGGTAACATCTTGAAAAACAGTACGATTTCATGTACTTCTTGATGTAAATTAGCAAACAGTGGCTTCATTTTGTAGTTGTAACATAAATTGTTCTCTATATTAAATTTATCAAGTGTCGGATGAATTATGGACGGGAGTGCGAGATGTAAAAATAATTTTGATGCTTATTTGCGTTTCTAATAATTGACAATAGGTCGTGGGCAGTGAAGGATTTCGCACCAAACGTTCCTCAGTACGTTCAAATCTTCCGTCCGGAGAACAAGCTTCACGTGAAGTTCGCAGAGCACGTAGTATGCGAAGATGAATTCAAGTACGCCCTTTTGGCGAATAACTGCACGTGTCCTGGCGCTTCGACTTTGGTTACTCTTCTCTTACACACTTCCAGAGGACAGTAAGTCGAAAAATGATTGTTTGTTACAAGTATATTATCACGTTAAGTGCCGCGTCAGTCATCGATTTTCGACAATAAATCTGGGTCAGTTCTCAGCAGACTGCAAAATTTTATGCAAATTCATATTTTCGTAATGAAATTTAAAGAAATAGGATCTCGATTGGGGGTTGCTTCACCGCCCCTTAAATATCATAACTTCTGATGTACATTACATATTTTGTATAATTTTGTAAATTATACGCGTTCTACCTCTGCTTGTGCCTTTAACTGTCCAATAAATGGATAAAAATCCGCGGTCTAATCATCAATCACTGATGACTGACACGGTCCAAAATGATAAATCAGTGCGAAATGTAAAAACTACCTTGTTGCTTTTGCTTTGAAATTGACATGACAGGTTTCGAAGAGAGAAATGTACAAATTATTTTTCGGAAACATTAATAAACGCAATGCAACGACGTAATTGTTTAAATTCATTAATACATTTAAATGAATTATTTTATATATTATTATATGTGTATTATCATTATTATTATTATTGATATTATATTATATTATATTATATGATATTATATTATATTATATGATATTATATTATATTATATTATATGATATTATATTATATTATATTATATGATATTATATTATATTATATTATATGATATTATATTATATTATATTATATGATATTATATTATATTATATTATATGATATTATATTATATTATATGATATTATATTATATTATATTACATGATATTATATGATCATTAAAATCGCTAAAAAAATAAATACATTAAAATGTATCAATGAATTGTAGTTCCAAAATCGTATCGCGTTTTGTTCATATCATTTCGCGAAGAAATATTCAACCTTCGACCATTTTTCCTCTCTTCGTTTGCAATTTCTGTTCGAATCTTCGACGTTTGGATGGAATTGAACAAAGAACAAACTTTAATCCGACGTCTTGGTCTTGTCAGTAATTATTAATAAGTTCATGATCGACGCATTAGTTTTTTTCGCACTATTACATTACGTAGCTTGGCACTTAACGCGTTAATGAACTAGTATATTAATATAGGCCATTAATTAACCCCTTGAGCGTTGCGGTTAATTATTGAAAGTCTATTCCAAGGTGGCATCAATTTTTTGCTACTAGCGTACACAGATACGCACGTGATTTCCGCTATGAATGGACTTTGGTCATGACGCATATATACGACATAATCCCTTAAGGGGTTAAAGTTAATCTAACGATAAGAAAGGGGTGGCGAATTGACTGCACACGGGCCGTTTGTGGCCTTTGCTCCTACTTCATTGAGCCAAACCCATTTGACTTCCACTCTGTACAATTCCACACGATGTGTGTAAGCTCTGAAGGTACATTGAGTGGTGATTAATTTCCTGTTGGTGGTGAAATCGGTTGATCGAGGATCGAGCTCGTGCGACCCGTGGCGGGGAAGAAATTCGTTAGACCTAATCCAAGGTCAAATGATTGGTTTTCCTTTCAGAGAGGGACAGCAGTCGCAAGAAGAGTGGCATAGGCTGTACGGTAAATGTTCCGGAAACGAGATTTATCACATTATACTCGGGGATTCTCGGTTTTTCGGCGAGTACGAGGGCAAATCCTTCACGTACGCGTCCTTCCATAGTCATCGTAAATACGGCGTGGCGCTGGTCGCGGTCAGACCGGCTGAACTTCCGGAGTTTTACGAAGATACCATCCTCTTGAATCCCGGTAACTTTGCTGCATTATGTTTAGTAAATCTACAGTAAGCTCCATACAGTTGTTGTAAAGTTATTAAGTTTAAAAAAATTGTAACGACTATATGAAGCTTACCGTAGATTCTAACGTGAAACAAAATTATTGCATATTTGCTTTTGAATCTAGTTAACCCCTTGCCTTACGAATTTTTCAACGATTACACCTTGTAGCATTAACTACTTATTCGTTTAATACTGTGTCAAGTATAGGACACTGAAGTATTAGACATTTACTACTATTAGGCAGCCACTGTAAATCTACAAACGCTACAATATACGAACAGCAAAATATATCTGTGGCTGTAAAGCAAAACGATGTAAATTGCATTTTGAAAAAAATTGGAATTTGTACATTAATTGAGCCCCAGAACATAGAACCTATGTATTTATCAGACAAACATGCACAAAAATAAATTTCTTATGTTCAAAAATGGATTGCTATTCGATCGAAGTTCGATACTTAACACTCATATTCAATACTTCGAAATTGAGAACGTGTGACTTACGTCGCTTTGCCTTGCAACGACAAATATACTTTTGCAATTAAATACTAAACGTTCTAACTTAAAATGATCGAAATGATCCTGTATTCATTCAAATATTTGAAATTTACAAGCGTATATAGATGTTCGTGAATGACTCTATGAATGTTCTCCCAAAATTTCATTTCAACGTTACGCCAACTGAGATTAGGACAGTGCTTATTGTACGATTGAACTGCCGTAGCACGTGAACTTCCGAATCAATTCGTCAATTCGTCTCGCGAGCCCTTTCACCAGAAAAGCTTCGTCGATTAATTCTCTTCAGCATTATACAATTTATCTTTATCCGCTACAAGGTCCCCGCCACATAATGAAGAAGACGGACACCTGCTACTACATGAGCATCACAAAGGAGGAGAACTCCGCGTTCGTGGTGGCGAACAACCAAACCGGAAGCGGCACGGAAGGAACGCAAGTGGTCGTCGAGACGAAGACTGACGGGGCCGGAAACGCGAACAGTGGCTCGACTAGTAACACAACCACCAACAACACCACTACCACGATGAACTCGGCCGTAGGGGCAGGCACGACGACCACCACCACCACGATTTCGACCAGCTGCACGATCGCCGGTGGTGATGGGAACGGTACAGCAAACAAGCCCGGTGCTAACGAGCACCGTTATTCCAACAGTTGTAACAATGCGCTGAACGAAACAGCTTGCTGCAGACAGGAGACGACCTGCACGGGGCCCCGTGGACAGAACGTATATGGTACACAAGCACACAGGGCCCCACAGGTTATTTTGCAGGTCCTCCCTAGCACGCCTACACCACTCGAACACCACAACATACTCGCATCCGATGTCCACCGTGAGTGTCGCATGCGCTTCTTCCCCTTATCTTCTTTTATTTACTCTAACTATTTTTCGTATCGATCCATTCTTCTCATCTCTTCTCTTCCTTTTCTTTATAATCCACAATACGTATGGTTGTACTTTTTCGTACAGTGATTTCTTTTCCGTGCAGGGTTTGATTTATGGAAGGTAATGTGGAAGTTATTAAATAAAAGTTTTTGGGGTAGAATCTTATTTATGGTTGGAGTTTATTGGAGACAAATCATGTTATACAGTAGACTCGGTTCTGACGCGATTAGTTCGTTAAGCGTTGTACGAAATCGTTGGATGAATTATGGAGGAAGTGCAGCGTATTTGGGATACTGTTGGTAATTTGGAATACCGAAGTATCTAAAAAAAATACTACTAACGTTATGTAGTTTATCATACTGAAAATATTTCTTATTCCTTTATTTAGTAGAAAAGTCATCGGTATATCTTTAGCGCATTGCAGGAATTCGCGTTATACAAGAGTTTACTGTATTTGAATGAGTAGAAACATTTATATGATAATTTTGAAAATATAGTGATGTAACGAATGATGTATAAAAAAAGTGGGATTGAAATAATAAATAGTTGTTGGGGTAGAGTCTTACTTATGGTTGGTACTTATTGAAGAAAAATTGTTATATTTGAATGAGTAGAGACATTCATATGATAATTCTGAGAGATATATAATAAAGTTGGATTGAAATAATAAATTTTAGCAAATACAATATGAATAACATTTAGCCAAATATAATTTAAATTTACGCTGTGCACCATTTTAATAATTTATCTTAATCAGTATTGGTTCCCGTTTCTGTCGCATCGTAATTAATTTGCAATCTTGCATGCAGTAGTTCAAAGTGTATGTATGGAAATAGAGATAACAATATTTATATTACAAACATTAAATTTACATTTCAGTAGTTATAATAGTTAATGCTCTAAGAGAAAAGATGTTTACTTTCTCATTTATTTTGTCACACTGATCATTTCATCGAGTATACTTCTAGTGACAATATTTAATGAAAGGTTGAGCTTAAGCATGGCTTTATAATTTATCGCAATGAATAGATTTTTTCTTTCGTAGATGCTGTAATTGTATGTATATTAAAATTGCGCATGTATAATATTGAAATTTGTATGTAGAAACCTTTTTTTTACCGAAATAATCTTGGAGGAAATTTTAAGTAACAACACAGTAACATTTTGTGTAACCCATTTATCTAATAATACGGTGCATATGAAAGTTGAACAAGAATGGTAATCGTGTTATCACCAAGTAGAACAAGGACCTTAAAAGTAAACCTTAACGACACATAAGCTATCAATAAATGGATTAAACAAATATACACAACACAAAACAGCTTTAAAAGTTAGAAGAAGGAAGGACATCAGTTTGCCATAATCTTTGAAAGACGTGAAAGTAGTCGCCATTGCATTGCATTGAAATTATTAAATACGTAGAGAAACACTATTTGCCCGAAATTACAAAATATTAATTTTCCTTTCAGTACTATTTGCATTACACCAAGATATTATTGAATACAATTGTTTAAAACGAATCGTTCACTAATAAACTGTAAATAAAATGTAAACGGCATTTGTAAGAAATTAAAGTTGAATTTCTTTTGTAGTTTGGAAATGTATTGTTTTGTACAGAATTTAATATTTCTTGCGAAATATTTTCAGAATAAAATGTTTGTATGCTTCTCTGTTTAAAGTTAATGATGGATCATATTTTTACGGTTCATAAATCTTTTGGTATTCTCGGAAAGCCGGAGTGAATGATTTTTACTAATGGATCTCTAATTTTATAGCAACCTATTTAGATCCTGGAGGATTCGGAGATTCGCGGCAATGCTTAAAAGATGGAGGATCTACGCCGCAGACGCCAATCACCGGAAACCATTTGGACGTTCCGCGTTCCCTCGATCCGAATCCTAATCTACTCAGTCCTGAAATTCTTACGCAAAGAAGAGGTAAATCATTAATTAAATCATTATTTTCATGTATCTATTTATGTTTCGCTGTACTACCAAACAAAAATCATACAAGAATAACTACGATGAATGGTGCAAGTAGTACAAGTCTATCACTATCGATACAAAATAGATATCTCACAATTTCTTAGAGAATCGTATGATATATCCTTAATAAGAAATCCTTCATTAATTATCATTTGTGTCCTAAAACGCTGGCATACTAAATTAATAACAAATATTTAATTCAAGTGACGTTCAAACTGAAAAGTTGACAATTCTTTCCTTCGCGGCCATCAATTGATCTATGCACATCATAATTGTTTTTGTGATGTTTATTATATATGTTTTATCATTTAACTATAATATTAAGAGTGTTCTCTTGTTACCAGTAAACACTATAAATATCAGTGATTCCATAAAGATGTTCATAAATGCATCCATATGTACGCGATGTCCCACGCAACTGGGAAAAGGTATATCATTCAAACTATTCAAAACAGAAAAGAACGTCATAAGTAGACTGCGGATGTTTACTCATTTATGGGAAATTTAAATATGTAAAAACGTGCACTGTGCATGCGATATGTGAAAGTATACAAACTATCTAAAATAAAACACGCGCCGTAATATTTAGATGGTGAATCGAATCACTGCTTCCATTTCTTTACTTATGCTTAAAGAAATTATACTCCTAGCTTTAACAGTTTTAAAAATGTGACTTTTCCGAGTCGCGTGATACACCCTGTATATCAAGATACCAACTATAAGCCCAATACACAGATTTTTGCATTCAATTCATTGCAGGGAGTAGAAGGCCAAGTATCTTACCGGTCCCAGACATGTTAACAAGCTCAACATTACATCTTCCGGGTCAAGAATCTTTGGACCACGAAGGGGATGAATCTGAAGACGAAATGGACGACGATGTCCCATGGAGATCTCCTAGCGAGAAGATAGCGTGAGTATAACCAACTCATGGTCACCATTCATATCATTCTCTTCCATTCAAGGTCGCAAGGATTAAAGGTACAAAGTGTCCGAGTATATGTGAACGCGAGGAAACGGATCGAAGATTAGATCATTATACATTTCTAGAGATATTCATTAGATAGGCAAGAAAGCTGGTTTCCTCTCTTTGACCAATCTTTTTGATCTATGTCCTCTAAAGCACGATCGTGAGAACGTTTACGAGTAAAACGATCTTGCACTTGTCTCGTGCACTTGCATGGCACGGTCTCTTGTGCATCGGACGTATTTTGTGTGAACCATTTACATATTTCTCTATATAAATATCTATATGTCCGATGAATGTATCTTCCTTGTCACTGTTTCTCTTTTCTTTTATACACAGTCAGTCACAAAAGTCTAGATATACCTATAAATTTCAAAGAATTAAAAGAATACAAGAGTTTCGATCACTTCAAGATGGTTAATTTGTTTATTAATTAAAATTGAATGTATATTAAAGAAAAAATGATCGTGTCTTTTCCATTCGTTTATGGAAAAAATGCACATAAATCGAGAACATGACTATACGAAAGTTTACGTACAGTAACGCTTATAATTATTCGAACGACGTCTGAAGTTGATGGACGTTCCAGTTAATACAAAAGCTTGGAAATTCAAAGCATTTAGAAATTTGAAAGCTTGGGAATTCAAAAGCTTGGAAATCCACAAGCTTGGAAATTTAAACGGTTGCGAATCCAGAAGCTTAAAAATTCAGAAGCATAGAAATATAAAGGCATAGAAATCCAAAGGCTCGGAAACTGAAATGCTTGGAAATCCAAAAGCTTGGAAATTCAAACGCTTGAAAATTCGAGCGCTTAGAAATCTAAAGGCTTTGATATTCAAAAGCGTAGTAATCCAAACGCCTGGGAATTCAAACGCTTGGAAATTCAAAAGCTTGGAAATTGAAGTGTTTGGAAATCCAAAGTTTCGAAAGTTGAAGGCCACGAAAACTCTGTCCTTCGAATAATTATGAGCGATACTTTACGTGCATTAAAATATATGAATCTTATTGCTATAATCAGATTTATATATTATAAAAGATTTTAATGCATCTGTAAAGCGTTATAAATCGTTTAGCATAAACAAAATAGCATCTTTTGCACTTTTACGAGCAATTTTATTCATGTAATTAATGATGCTCACTTTATAAAACGTCATATAAAAATCGTTCTCATGTGTAATTTTATATTTCATGAATTTCCGCACTACTATTATTCTAAAATATGTCCTACCATGTGTACCTCTTTCAAATTTAGAACGTGTATGTAGACTTCTGTGACTGACTGTACATATATATATATATGTACGGTATTTAATTTAAGAAGACAATACTGGCAGTTTGAAATATTTAATTTTCCGTTATGAAGCGGCATTCAGAAGTATTTAACTGCAACACGCACGTACATTCAATAATAATTAAAATCAATCATATTCCTCCGTAGAATAACACCTTGATATTAATTATTCTTCTTGAATTAAAAAAGTTTCTATACAACTTCACGTTTAGTATTAAATTATAATAAAATCGTAGCTGGTTCTGCGGCGTGATAATTTTTGTCGACACTGTGAACAAAATTGATTAAATTATTAATAAAATTATCTATTCCATTAGGTGTACAAATGAATTCGGAGCTTTTACGCAAAAATCACTGTACTATGTTTACGGAAAATCAAATACAATTTTGTTGCTCCGAATAATGTCAATAGTTCAGTCTCCATTGTACTCAACTTTAATTCCACCTTAACAAAAAAGATGACGGTTTTAAGTGAATAAAATCTGTAAAATTTTAATCACGAAAGCACCGAATTAACCTTTTCGATAATCAGGGTGACTATGATCACCCACCACTAAACGTTTCCTGTATAGCAAAGTTGGGCATTACTTGAATAAAATTTAATTCGAATAACGTCTCGAATAAATTACTCGAATACATCTTTATTCGAGCAACATTTCGAATAAATTTTTCGAATAACGTTTTATTCGAATAATCATCGGAAACGAGGTATCAATGAAACGTATTTGAAACAAGAAAATAACTGACGTTACGAAAAACGTAACAAAATATAAAAGCATATTTTATTCGAACAAATTATTCGAATAGGGTTTCATCATAATTTATTCGAGGTGTTAATCGAAATGTTATTTGAATAAAATTTTATTCGAATAATTTACTGGAATAAAATATGCGCAACTTTGTTGTACACTAAAGATGACTATATTCACTCGTAAAAATTTCACATTAATTATAAAATCTAGCTGAGCATAATAGTATAATTTGATATTTCTAAGCTATCTCTTATTGTTTTGTATTAAATTGACATTCGTTGTATATTAACTGATGATCAAAATCAGTGATTTACAAAACAGTAAACGTTGCACTGCTTGCAACGTCAACGAATAAACTCGCGGTATAGCCAACTTCCTCGTAACGAAAGGGTTAATTTGTACGCCTAATAATTATAGTATTAGGTGCACGTTAGAGTTGAAAATTGCCAGTATCTTCTTACGAATGTCCCAAAGATGCGCTATAAGATCGCACAGTCCGTAAGCAGTCGACTTTTGTAATTTTGTTCAAATCACATCAAGTGAACCAAATTTGATTACGTAAATGAAAATCTGTACGATCTTATCAGTCCTATCACGCGAAACAATGTTCCCCAGCCAAGCTGCAGGAACTGTACACCATGCTAGTCCTATTTCTGCACTCTTTTCTTAGATGTTACCTCCTGTGATCGTCTCCTCGACGTAATGTAACCTTAGCATTTTGAAAGTACAAATTCTCTTTTCTTTTTCCTTCCCACACCGTATCCCGTTTAACCTTTCGGCACTCTTTGACACCTTTTGGACACTATATTTCACCTTTTCCGCGCAACACTTCGCAAATAAAGTTTCCAATCAATACGTAGCATAAAAAAGTTTTCCATCCCCGAAATGTTCATCTCGAAACGTCGAGCTAGTCGAAAAGTTCGAATGTCACCGTGGCAAAAGACAGACGGGACGAAAAAAAGGTAAAAGTTTTCGAACGCGAAAGGTCGATGTCACGCCGGCCCGTCATTCACCACCCCCTAAAATACAATTAAATGCAAGTTTACGTTGATGGTCGGTCTGTCCTGTCCGAATGTCTCTCGATGCCTGTGCCACACTAATCGACCGTCGATGGTATTGAATCGCTACTCGATGCTGTCCTGCCTGACACCCTATATGTCCTCATGGATGTTTTCGATGTCTTCCTTCCTGCATCGTCTTTATGCACTGCCGTCTTCACGCACGACCTTTGCCCAGCAGTTTCAAGGGGTGAGTCCACGTTTTTATGCTTTCCTATAAACTATCTACTCGCTTTGCTTATGACAGGGAAACGTATCAAGATTGGACCATCGAATTATTAGCATCGGCCAAGTACAGGATAGACCACTCATTTATAGGAAACATCGTAAATTTCATACCGATATAACAATCGTGTAAAGAGGCAGAGGTGATTTTAAGAATCATACTCGATCCAACTATCAAATTTGATAAAGTTAATCCTCTATAATGCCGTGCGACTTAAAAATTACATACCCATATACTTAAGTTTGTTGAATTTTATCTTATTCGCATATCACTGTACTATTGCATATTTCCTTCATCGTTGTATTGAAGCCATTCATTTATACAGTAATTATTAATTCTTGGTTTTCAGGTTGAAATTAAAATTTTGACGTAATTGTAATTTCTTTTATCGTAAAAGTAAATTAGTAGGATAAATGATAGAATTCGAATGCATATGAAGATGTACATACATATATATACACATTATTGTAGATATTCAGATCGTTAGAGTTTCAGAAAATACGCGTGTCGTAAACAGCTAACTATTGCAATATTCGTTTATAATTCCCATCGTTTTAAAAACTCTGTTGTGCTATTTTAGTCTCAACTAGTAATCTCGCATGTGACACTAAAATGGTAAGGGGACCAGATAGCCCACGAATGGTTCCATGTAAGTATGAATAGTCTATCCTATGCTTCGTCTGCATATTATGAAATGGTAAACGATGTAAAAGACAACAAAAAAAATAGGAAATCATTTGTTCAGTGGAGTAGAATGTAAATTCCATGCAGAATACGATGGGAATGATTATAAGTGATAAAATAATATATTTTATTTTTTAAAATCATCGTGAGATGAAACTAAAATCGAAACCGTTATGGTGGTTGAAAAAGATATACTTATTTCCCCTGTGAATCTGTGAAGGTGGCAAACGCAATAGTTCGATAGCGTTCAAACGATAAATGAAATAGGGTACAGCACTCAGTCATGAACGCTTTCTATGATTATTTTAATATCTGCCATAACAGCAATTTAACTTATTAATGATTAAAATCGTAGAAAGTGTCGGTGATTGACTTAGCATCGATTACTACGTACATTTTAATCTTGTAAGTGTTAAAATGAGCAGACATGCATTTTTTGACTTTACTAAAAATCTTCGCTACTGATGCTTATGGCGTTTGCCAATTTAATCCCACAAATCTCAATAAATTTAACCTTTATTTTGATGTAGAAATAGTAATGTTAGTTTGTTAGTGTCTGTAGTGAATCTTGGTTTGTAGACGTTACCTATTTTTAGATTTTGAAAATATATAAACACAATCCTTGCGATTAGGAATTCAAATTAGAACTATTGCAAACATGATAATACGTTTCTCATTTCGATATCGATTATGGAGAAAACACGAGATAATTCTGAAGTTTACTATTCGTGCCAAATATTTTGGACAGTATTTATCTTCGTATTCGTATAAATTCATATACGATATTACCGTTCTCGATAAAAACATTTAAAATTCGCATTCAATTTTTGAATTCTAAATGTTCCCCTGTCGATTGTTTATCCCACAGTGAACAAACGTTACTCTTACCAATCTTGCAGTTAAAATTCATTTAGCTTTAATAGTGCGACAAAAAATAGTACGATTTAATTTGTACTCCCGAAGGGTTAATTAACCCCTTGCCTTATAATAACGAGTTACACTCTTGGTGTAACCTGTGCACAAGTTACCATGAAAACACGCTGCATCTTTTCATAAACTTTAATATACTTAATTTCAACTTGTAAGACTATCAAATTGAGTACTGCCGAGCTCAAATTAAGTATAACATTTTGGTGTTTTGCATTCGACTCGATGTTGCAGTAGAAAATAACCAACATTCTACCAAATAATCGTCGAAAAATTCGTAAACCAAGGGGTTAATCGACGGCTTTCCGCTGCATGAACATTAGAACGGAAGTCGCGGAACGCGATCGCGAGAAGCACGCGAAGAAACGAGGCGAATGAAGTGGATAAAGAGGTCGCGTTGGAATTTATTTACCGATTGCAGCAAAATTCAGTCGTCTACCTCATGCGTTGAAGTTCGTTGTTTAATTCCGCTTCTAGAGTCGTTCGCAATGGAACGTACTCCGAAAATGAAGTAGAGTATTCAAACGCGAAACGCGGCCGCTTATACGAAACAAGTGAAGTTACGAAAATGTTAGACGTGGTCGAAGTAAACTTTTCACTCTGAATTGATCAGTTTAAAGGATTCCGTGGAATAAGCGGGAAATTTGTTCAGCAAAAGTAATTGCCATGTATTGCCTTTCATTGGCGTCATTTTCTATAAATTAAAAGGCTTCTCGGTAGAATTTTTTCACAACGAAATCAATATTAAACAAAATTTTGTTCATGGTTTAACGCTAAAGTTACCAAGACGGTAAAAATGATTGGATACAGAGTTACCATAGGAATTATATAAATTATCAATGGCGCATTTTTTTAGGATTAGGATATTCATATAAATGAAGATTTATTGTGCTTCATTTACCTGGGTTTTGCAAATGTCTACATTTTCAAATTTTCTAGTAAACAGACTTTATAATTCATTAATATACGACGATTTCCTTAACAGACCACTGTATGATTTACCTCTAGTACCGATACCAATTTGATACTTAATAAAACTGTCGATACTCATTTGATTATTTACCAAATAATAATTGATAGGTGTCTAGTATTATTTCAAAAGTGTCAATATACGGGTTCTACAAATAATATAGGCTTTCAGAGTTACGCGTAAAAATAATGCAAGGAGTACATAAATGCGCGTAAAGCGATGAATACATAAAACGTTGATTGCAGAAAAATCTAATGAAAGGAACAATAAAATATCGATACTTTCTTCTAAGTATCAAATAGGTATCGATACTTCCCTGTAAGTATCAAACAGTTATCGATACCCTTGTGTAGGTATCAAACAAGTATCGATACTTTTCGATATCCACGTCCTTTGATACTACTCGATAACAGCTCGAAATTTATATATCGGTATCGATAGTATCAATACGGTATCATTTCTAATACTGCGGACAGCATAAAAGTAACAAATGCGTATGTCGTTCCAACTTCGGTAATTTACGCGTCCTCTTTCGATGCACGCGTAAGCCCCTATGATAGTCTATATACTGATCGTGCGCATAAACGCATTTTCCATATAGAACGCGTTATCATTTTACTTACAATGTAACTCACTACTCGTGCATTCCCATTACCGAAGCAAGTAAGAAAGTAAAGAGTACGTTCTCTGATATTTTTACCATACAGATCGTCTTTCAGACGCCTTGAATATGGTGAAAGCTTATTCTACATTATTCCTTCAGACATATGTGTATTATTTACACGCGAATCGTAATACAGGCATGGTCGGTTCACCATATTCCGGGAATTTCTTTTCCTCTCAATAGCCTCGTATATGCATTAATTTATGTTTTGTATCGTGCATAGGAACGTTATGATGCGTTACAACCTTATCGTGTATCGGCGTTTCCGAAGCAATGATCTGTATTCGTTTCAATGTTCCGTATACGGTTGAATAGATGCAGATGCATTTGTCGGAACCTGAGAACGTGGTCGCACGATAGTTGGTTGGGTAGCTTGAACCCTGTTATCTCTGTTTGGACCAAAATTGATCTCTCTCCATTTTGGTAATAGAAGTTTATGTGGAAACTATTCCCGTTTCATCTGTAAATAAATGAGAGAATACTTTTTCGTTTAACTGACGTAACAGAAATAGCAGGATCACGGGAAATGTTAGTATCTGTATTATGCATGTACAGCATCACTCTTAATTATTCGAACAACTTCGAAAGTTGATGAACGTTGCCACTGATTGAAAATCGTGAAATTCGGAAGCTTGGAAATTCAGGGGCTTAGAAATCCAACAAATTCGTCAATTCGCAGGCATGAACGGCCAAAACTTTTGTAATTCTAAGGCTTGGAAATTCGAAGCTTGCGAATTCAGATGCTTAATAATTTAAAGGCTTAAGAACGCAAAAAATCGACAATTTGAAAGCGTGAAAATCTGATGCAGTTAAAGCTTGGAAATCAGAAAGCTTAGACGTTCGAAGGTTTGGAAATTGGAAAGCTTGGTAACTCGAAAACCTGAAAAATTTAAAGACTCGGAAATCTTCAATAATTTAAACTTGAAATACGTAAAACCGCAATCAAGTAACAATAAAAAAAAAGCAGTGTTAACTATTTTAATAATAAGTAATCCATGATAAAAATAACGTTTTATAGTAACATCTTTGTCGCTCGAATAATTATGAGCAGGAAACACGTAGATAAAATCCTTGTATGTTAAATAATTTAGTTATTAGGTGATAAAACGGAGAACTATTTTTTAAGAAATTTCTCAAAATCTGGCGTAGTATATAAAACTTAAAGAATCAAATTAAATAGAAGTTCGTAAAATTGGAACTAAATTATGGGTATCACTTTTTGCTTAAAAAGTTTTCTTATGTTTTCTATCTTTCATATTTTTAATATTTCGCACAATCCACACACGCTTATCGCTTCATATATCTGAATAGTTTAACACTACGTATATTTGGTCACTGTTTTAGTAACACGATCCGTATACTACACTTTACGCTCAAGTAATACTAGACTTAGGAACTGCATAAAAACACATGTTTCCCATTTCAATCTCTGAAACCTATACCCATCGAAAATGAATACAATAATACAAGAAATGCATCGGTAATCATTCATTTGTTTTTAATAATCAGTATAATGGATACATTGACAAAGATTTTATAATTTAGTAACATTGATGAGAAAATTATTCCAATTACGAAGAAGTCATCATCTTATGCTATCTTTTATATTCATTATTGTGATCTATATTTCAGTACAGTGGAACCTCGATTATTATCAAAACTAGTTAGAAGAATTTTCGGATAAGATGACGGCTTTTCCTACACTATATTTCATATATTTACATACTACCATACATGATACAGACAGTTATATAATATTAACAAATAATAGAGGAGGTGATCTAAATATAGATTACCACTTTTATTTTAACGTTTATTGCCAAACTTGTTGAAGATAATTAAACTTTTACACGTCAGTGAATATCTATAACATTTCAGCTTTATGGCGTAGAATTAAAATATGCTGAACAATAGTAATGTTTCGTGAAGCATACAGCGTGGATAATAGAATATTCCGATAATAAAACATTCGGTTGATGGAAAGTTCGAATAATGAGTCTTCCGATAATCAAGGTTCTACCGTGTAATGAAAACAGTCAAATAAAAAGCATAACGCTTTTTCTCGTGTATTCCTTGCCCACGGAGTTAAATGTTACTCGTATTGCTGTATAAATTAGGCAACATTTAATCAAGTATTGATATTCTTATAGGATCGTTAAGGGATTCCCACCTGTATCACCCTTCATAGGCGTATCACCAACGTTATGCTATCTGCTAAAAGAAAAGAAACCACTCTGTTGTCTTCAACTTGCGCAGGTGCATATGTTACCCACCCGTAAATATATGATGCACTGAAGGTAGTAAGAGCGAACTCATTAAACGCGTGATTTGAGAAAAACACTTTTTACCAACACCGTAAACGTTCTAAAAAAATTTGTTTAATAAAAACAATATTTGTACGGAAAAGAAGGTCGAAATCTACAAAACAGACTAACAGGAACGCGCGTCAAGTGCCATAAATGAATTTAATAAAGTTAAATCTATTTTTCGAAGGTATCGAGTACGCCTTTACTATCCTTAACGCTTCGTATAATATTTACCTTCAATTCCACAATTGTAATAGTAAACATTTTTTATTGCTAGGTTTGCCAACATTGTAGCTACAGAAATGCCAAAGAATACAATTGGCAAAACAAGACCATAATCTTGGCAGCCGATTACGCCAGCAATGGGATCTATAATTTCATAATACCTTTAAGAGCTCATTTTAGGTACGCTTCAAAAGGTTATACGTGTGTAAAGCTTGGCAAAAATTCCTTCACATGCTTAGAAAATTTTATATTGTTATTATCGGACTGCGAATTATTTTAACCAATTTTCCTCCTTGTTGCCTATAAATTTTCTATCGAGTTTTATAGTTACGCAATAGCATCTTGCACTACGAAAACCTTAGCGTTTCTAGCTAATTTTGTATTACAAAGTTTGATGGAAAACTTTTTGCCAGTGGTAACATATAAAGCTAAAGTTGGAGCAGAAACTGTATAATATTTTTTAATCAATCGTCTCTCGCAGGTCAAAAACATCTCTAAATCCAATCATTCTTCTGCTGGAACGGACCCCGGAAATTGCTTTCCTCGACGCGGTGTCTTACTTCCCTCTGGTATACTGGATGCGAGGAACCATTGACTGTTTGGACGATCTTCTTCGCGCTGGTATCACACTCGCGGAAAATGTCGTAGTCGTGAACAAGGAACTTAGCAATTCCGCGGAAGAAGACACTTTGGCCGATTGTAATACGATCGTCGCGGTTCAGACGATGTTCAAGTAAGTACTGACAGAGTTTTCATAACTACCAACGACGTTGAAGCATGGCAATTACGTACAACACCTTGGAAATGTATGCAACGGGAAACAAAGTTATTAGGGGAAGATCCCTCATTACCGACCACTCCAAGTACGCTCTGTTTTACATTTATAACGCGCATACAAATTTTGAGCGATCTCCAGCTAACAATAGCATGTCGTCCCAAATATTATCATAACAAGTTTCATGCAGAATCGTATTTCTACGAAAGGAAGATAATTTTGTTATTAAACTCCTGTTTTTGTTATTTTACGTTACATGTGTTTGTAAATATGACACCAATTTAAGTAATCCACATAGTAACAGAATTCCATAACTAAAAAGATGTTCGTACATAATCCATTTCGAATTCTATCAAATATGCGCCAAAACTTGCAGCAATACGTACACTTGTTAAAAATGCTTCGAATTTTCCGAACAACCAAACATATCAATATTGAAATATTTTCATCTACTGCACCCTCGATTAAATGTTTTAATTGGAAGAGAATTGAAAAATTTTAAAGCTTATAGAACTCATTTAGACGAATTCTTCGTGTACAAAAAACGAAAATTTTCAAATAATTGAATGGCGAGACTGCCTAATATAACAAAAGGTTGTTAAAAAGAATAGGTAATACATTGTTTAATTAAGTTTTGCGCCCATGCCTATTTAAAATACGACAAAACTTTGCAGCCAACCCGATAAAATTGAATTACAGATGTAACGAATATATTACTGAAAATATTATGCATATATATGTATTTACAGATTCTTTCCTAGTATCAAAAGCATAACGGAGCTCTCACAATCGAGCAACATGCGATTCATGCAATTCAGGGCACACGACAAATACGCTCTTCATCTCAGCAAAATGGAAAAGGTACTTCTCGTTACTCTTTGTAATATTAATTTTCACTTTCGAATAATTTCAACTTAACAACTCTCACTTTGATTTTTGAACTAATAATTAATCCACTAATTGATCGGTTTAATAATTATTTATTCGTATTTGCAAATTGATCGCAAAGACAATTTTTTTTTTTTTTTTTAAATATTTTAAAATAAACGGGTCAGAGTAAGAAATAAGTAGACATATGAGAACTAAAGCTTTGAAAATAGATAGACTGATAGCGTAGAGGAAAATTCAAGAAAACGGGGTAGTTTGATAAAATTGGCTTCTCGATTTTATAACTTTTGCACGTACTACTATTTTGTTGATAGCAATGTGATCTTTTATATTAGGTTGATGCATATGAAATGGCCGGTTTTTACAGTGAAACTTTAAACGTAAGTATTTAGATTTTTCAAAACGATATGTACTTAATTCGAATAATTTTTACATGATCCTACATATCTACTTTTTGCATCAACTGATTAGTTCCATTACTCCATACCCATAAAAATCGCCATATTTAGAATCTTTCGAACCACATCTTAATTTACTATCCAACGAAAAATCATCAGTCTTAAATTTTATAAATCAACGTTCAATTATTTTAATATTTATATAAGCTTCTCTAAATGTCAAATACATACCATCGATAATTTTCATAGCCCATTTCGCGAGTTTTAACTTCTATAAGAAATTACAGAAATATTCCGATTATTCATGCCACCGAACATCGAAATTTTTATAAGTTTGTTATGGTTACTCTTAATATTTTGCATACGTACGTTAAATTAGTAAATTTCATTTTCTTTTATACGATTTGCTATAATTAACGATTTGACAACACTAAAAGAATCTCGAACGTTATAGAAACGACATTTCATTCGCATCAGCCTAATACACAACACGAACATATTGAAAATAATAATAGACAGTAAGACATTTCTTCCAAAAAGCAAAAGCAAAAGCACGTGCAATAGTTAGTACATCCAGCACCTCGTTTTGGCAGATTATCCTGTTTTCGCAACTTCCTCCTACTTAATATTAACTATTTCCTAATTAAATAACTAGTCTTCCGATACTACTTGACATTCCGTTAGAATATCATTCGACAGGATCGGTAATCTTAGAATCTCATGTTTTCTTGATACGTTGCTCGCCAAGTTTCTAAGCACGTATACTTAACCTTTACTTCGTTACGTTATACGCACAAAGGAAATTTTATTATACTACGAATAGAATGCAATCAAGAGTCCTCCTCTTCGTAGGAAAGCTAATCATCTTTGAAACTTTTCTTTAACGGTGCTTCTCAATTGTAATACCATTCCTACTTTACCTTGCAACGAGATGATAGAAGTAGTCGTATCTTGGCACACAGCTATTAAAATCATTCTCTTCTTGACAATTTTAATGCATCTTCTTGCTCCCCATTCAAAATGAATCTTTACGACAGTTACTGTAATACATCTTTCGAAATAAAATGTGATATTTAAGTCGAATGGTATTAGAATATTCTTTAACAATAATCGTACATTCTTTTTTATCGATTTGAATTGTTTCAACAGCGAGAAAAGGAGAGAGGATCGCACATCTCCTACATGTTTCGATTACCTTTCGCGGCTGGTAGTGTCTTCAGTGCCTCCATGTTGGATACACTTCTTTATCAAGCATTTGTCAAAGATTATATGATAACATTCGTGAGATTGCTGTTGGGGGTCGATCAAGCACCAGGATCTGGTTTCTTAACATCGGTAAGACGTCCATGTTTCGTTAAATAACTTTCCGTTCATTTTCTACTGAAAAAGTATGATAGAATGTATTGAAGAAATTTAAGTTATTGCTGTAACGAAGTTTCACTTAAGGTATCCAAAACGTAAAATTAGCATTAGTTAATTTATATTTATACCGATCAATGTAGTTCTTTAATCCACTTAACTAAAAGAGTCTCCAAATATTTCATTACTTATTTATGTACGTATCTACATATGGTGGTTGCCAAAAGTTTCCGACAAATCTATAATTGTATTTAAATTGAAATTATACATTCGTGGAATTTTTCTTCTAAACAGTTTAATGAGAAAATATTTCATAATACATAGTGAATTATATAGTTAATTATTTTTTAAATATTCCTTCATTCTAAAACACGGAAATAAATCTCCTTATCGCACAAGAATGAATGCAAAACTTTGATTTTAAAATCAATCAAAAAATGTATACGTTTTCGCGTCACAGATGACTCTAAAACTTAATAATGCAACAGATTTAAACCAAAGCCATAGTTCAGCGTTCTTTTACTTCTTTTCTTATTATTATCCGAACTATCCGAATTATCCGTATATTTTTAACTATCCGAATTATTTTATTGCTACCCCGAATATTTGAATATCCGGATTATCCCCAATATACGCCCAACCCTATTAATTACCTACCATCATTTCAATGTCTAAAAGAATTTCGTGTATTTCTTTTTACATATTCAATCTTTTTGCATTTTCTCAATTACGTAAATATTCGCTTAATCGCAGATGAGAATCACGAAGGACGACATGTGGATCAGGACGTACGGTAGACTGTATCAAAAGCTTTGTTCAACGACGTGCGAGATCCCCATCGGTATTTACAGGACACAGGACACCACCGTGTCGGATACGTCTCACGTGAGTAAATAATAATTATTCCCGATAGACGAAAGATAAACAAGTGATTGGTTCGTGTACCATATATATATATATTCATAACGGCAGGAAACAACTTTTATGAATGGCGGCTGTGAGTAGCGCATGGTTGTACTCCCGCTCTATCTTTCGCTCTGTATCTATCCCGGTGTCAGCTCGTGCTGCGTTTTTAGAGACTTTCTGATCCCTTCCCGATGGGAATCAAAAGAGTTTAGGGCTCTTGCATCTTGTTGAAACGATGCTCGTAGCACGTCCTTAGATCCCGAACGCATTCGTTTTTTTAAACCTGCATCGTGTGTTAGAATTATATTAGTGTCAAATCGACAGAATACTACATTAGTACGAATCGAAGCGCTTCTTCCGTCGATGTCGCGTTATTTTCGCCCGATCAGAGATTTAATCTTTTTATCATATATGATTTTTGTGAGCACACGATGAGCCTAAATGCGATAAGATATAGCGTGATATATTTATTTTGTTAAGTATTGATATTAATTTAGGTGGTTACCGTGATCAACGACGTTTCGTAAAGATTGCAACTTGCTATTATTACACTTTAGATTGTAGATGAATCAGATATCGATGCGGGGGTTTGTTAATATAATTTCCAATAATTAGAGTGTTAGTTCATAGATGATATAGTAAATTATTTGTAGCTATTTGGAATATTTGATTCGTAAATGGATTTTCGAAACGTACACGTGCGAGCTGCGGTAAATACACATATGAAAGGGTAAGAAAAATTGATTTTTACTATTAACATTGTATAACAACGTAAAACCTTCCTTAATGAATTTTATTATGCGAACTGCGAAACTTTTTATTTACGAATTATGATAGAGGCACACGGGATGATCCATAAAAATTATTCTAATCATTCTAACAAGCCACTTCAAAAACGTAAATTCTATAATTGGAGAAAATTTCGAAGTATCTGCAAACAGTTATAAGATTACAGTCAAAACTAATTTTCTTGATATTTTCAAAATCTGCACGTATCATACAAATGTTTATATCTCGGAATCTATCAAGAATTCCCCCCTTTTATTATTATTTTAAGTACCAAATAACATCGCGAACGGAAAATCGGAAAAAAATGAATTTATCATGTTCTTTCCCTTTTGTCTTCGTATGTTTTATTTTTATCAATCTCATTATTTCCTCGCCGCACCGTATATAAGCTTCGTTTCTTGGTTCTCTCACGAGCATCCTGTACATTCTCGCCGCTTCTACGGAGGAAGCTCAACGAACGTAACCATAGAATAATAGCCACCATTTATTCTGATAAAACGAAAATGAAACGAAAACCACGGTCGAGCAGCGTCGTGCGTGCGAAATCGCGACAACGATGGGCTGTCCTTAGTAAGGGTAGAATTGCTTGTCGTTTTGGCAGGGCGACTCAGACGCGGAGAGCGACGCCGGCGTCGGCGTGACGTACAAGGTGCGTCATTCGGCGGCAGCATCGTGCCTTGCGAATTGTACCACCCGCGACAAGGGTGCCTCAGCTGTGAGTACAGAGTCGACGTTGTCTGGTCGCCGTTTTTCTCTCGATCGACTTTCTCTCTATGTGTATATATATATATATATTTACTCACAATATATTTGTTCTCTTTGTATAAACATCGTACGCTGCCTCTCTATTTCTATTTCTCTATCTATCTATCTATCTATCTATCTATCTCTCTATCTATCTCTCTTTCTTGTATCACATACCTCTTTCTCTTTCGTTCCACTGCAAAACCTTCGTTCCTATTGTTAATGTATGAAAAAATTGGTCACCATGTTACCCTATTGCAGAACGCATGAACAGTGTACCAAGCAGTCAGTGGCTTCCGGCCTGAACAATCAGGACTCTATGCTCGTCCTCACCGCATAAATTGCCCCCTCGATGAACTGTCGAGAGCATTCACACTTCAGTTTTTTGATGATTGATCATGTTTTTAACATTCCACAGACGGTGGTTGGTAAATAGTTGAAAAATTGGAACTATTTTACGCTAAATTCCGTCGAGCTTTTACTTTATATCGAGATTTTTGCGTCTGAGATCAGCTTCAGAGTCATTGTTAGGCTGCGAATTTTTAATGCATTTGTTGGGAATTTAATAAAGTTGCAAAGAAGTGCAGAAAGCGTATGATCCACCCAATATTACACAAAGTATCCAAAGTATAGTAGAAACTATGTTTTAATTTAATTGACCACACGAGACATTAATCTGTTTCCCATCTCGCGTATAATTTATCAACCAACGTTCTGTCCGCAAAGCACTAACAACACGTTATTCGTACGTTCGAGCAAATCGATTCACCATTCGTAATTAAAATCCATTTCCCTTTTCCTTTTAATACAGTACTCGGTGAGTCTCGGCGACGAAGCCCGTGACAACCACGCCCAGCAGATCGAGAGAGCAGAGATCGCGAACCTGGTGCGTTCCCGGATGGAGTCTCTAAACCTGCCAGTTGCCGACTACGACGACGTCTCCGAGAAGCGTAACAGCTTGTCTTACGTAATAATCAACCCCAGCTGCGATCTAAAACTCGAAGAAGGCGACATTGTGTACTTAGTGCGACCAAGTCCATTCTCGGCGCAAAAGACATTCGAAAGGCACAATTCGAGGCGTAAGAGCAACATCAGCTTTTGTTCCGCTCAACTGGTATCGCAAATGAGCGCGGCAGTGGCTTCGGCTGGGTTACCAGGTGCCGGAGCAGGAAGTCGTCGAGGTTCAGGAATCGGTCTACCTAGAGCTCCTCCGTTGGGCACCACTAAATCGAATTCTTTATCCTTACCGGACAGTCCAACGGTGGCTGGCACTCTACGCGGCCGTTCTAATTCGCTACGAGTAGTCGACGATATTTTGCTGCGCCGTAGCAACTCGTTGCGCCAAGGACTAACGATAAGTAGAAGAAAGAGTAGCTTAGAGGACATAGGTTTAGGCGCATTGTCGCATCCTTCGAATCACAACCCGATTAAAATAGCTCTGAATGGATCTATTGGGCTGGAGGTGACACCACCCGAAGAAGGCTCTCAGACAGGAGTTGCCAGCAACACAGGGATCCTGGACGTCGGCCTTCCTTCTATGCCGGAATTAACCGCTGCCCTGGGATCCAATATCGATCCCGCTCTAGGTGGATCTCTAGGTGGACTTTACGATCCTCCAAATCTGCAGGGTCCATTAGGATCGCAGTCGACACAAATTCAAGGCGGTACGCAGGATCCACAACACATACAGGGGACAATCGTATGATATAACCTTATGTGGGGACGCAGGCTCTCCGGCGTGGTGCGAAACAAATGGCTGTAGCGTTCCCACATGTAACGTCAAGATCACTCGGTAGGATGTTGAGGTAGTGGTGGTTGATTCTCAGCATCCTGACGGTCGACGATTTTGGTTTTGGTGGGACTGAACGGTGGTAACGATGATCGTGGGATTGTGAGACGGCCGGAGAGCAAGGTGTTTCAGTGATACATCGAAGAAGAAGAAGAAGAAGAAGAAGATCGTACCCTGACTCGAATGGACACGGTGAATTAGAGGATTTTTTACTCCGTTCTACTTTCGTAGTTTGAGTTTAGCTTAGCGGCGATGGCATGGTTCGCAGGAACCGTCGGGGACCTAAACGCGGCCATAGAGTCGCAACTGTGATACGCCAGAACGCTGATTCTTCGTTTTGTGCGTCTGAAAGGAGCTGGGCAGATCCTGCGTTGACTATAAAGGTGACAAATAATTATTCGAATAAATTATGCAGCTGGTTACTTTGTTTCAGATAGCGGTTAAGAATAGTTGACAAATCTTTCGCACTTCTCTTCTGATTTAAAGACTATTAACTTGAGATGGGTCGAAAGCAAATATCTAGAATCGCAAAACTCGATGTCGAAACTTTATGAACCTTTGAAACTTTCGAATCTCTCGAAACTCGAAACTTTTGAAACCTTGGATACTTTTTTTTTCTTTTTTTTGGTTTCTATTGAGTATTAATTTTATCGGGAATTAAAATCACAACAAACTTCTCGTAGGAAATCAAATTATTTAGTGAATATAATTGAATGAAACTTAAATATAGTTACAATTTAAATAAACGAATAAACAGAAAAACTTCGTGGAAGAATTATTAATTTTTATGTGTTTACTGAATTATTAGGTATACAAATTCATATCGTGACAATATTCTTTATAATTATAGAACGTATTATTTACCTAGGTTTCGAGAGTTACGAATTATAAAAGTAGCACAAAGTTTCGAACTCTCGTAATTCGAAACCTTTTCAATTTTGAAGGGTCACGATGTTTCATGTGTCCCCATCTCTGTTTTTAATCCCTCGACGTTAGCACTGAAAGACAAAAACTTTGCTAAAAGTCATTCTACGATTAATAAAAAAAATAACAGTTTGTTTTTACGATAATATAAATATTTGAAATGTTCCAGTATCGCAATTCGTCGATTAATAAATCATGAAATTAATTAACCAAATATTTTATACTATTGCGGAAAAATACTTAATACAAGATATAAAGTGCGGCATCAAGCGATTAAAAAGAACTTAATCTGCAGGAATATGAAACAATGTAGTCACGAATAACATTTTAAGAAAGTTTACACTGTATATATTTCAAGCTTTTATCGAAATATTAAATGAATCATTGATATTAACAGCTTTATTAAATTCTGTATTTATTAAACTAGCTAATGAGACCTTAAACAATTATTATATAGATGAATGACGAAGAAACTTCAATAAGAAAAGTATACAGAACTTTTCTCGCTGACCAATTACCAAAAATACTATAGTTTAACGACGAGTGTAAATTATTATATGAGAAATTATGAATTAAAATTACTTTTAACAACGACGCAACAAAAATTGTAACCGAATAATTATTTGACCAGAAAATTGCAAACTTTTGAAATAATGCCCAGCTCTGTGGACGTATAATTATTTTATCGAAGCTATGATACTCTTCTAGTACTAATCCTCTATTTGTAGGTAGTTGAAAATCACATTTTTGGAGTAACCTAATTTATTGCGACTTTTGTTTCAAGATACCCTTTAATATATCTCGTGGTGTGCATAGCGGGCTACGTTCTTAAAACGTTTTGCTCTCTAGTCGGCTCTAGCGTCTCGACCTCCGTGGATCCAATCGAAATTTTCAATGATTCAGTCGACCACGAGAATATGCTAAATTATAATGCTCTCGATGATGTCCTGCCAGAGGTGCAGCAGTTAATTCGAGAAATTATTAGGGCAACGATAAACCTATGACGATGGACAAGAGTTGAGAATTCTTTATATAGTATATTGTGTCTGAAAATTTTATTCAATGTTGAAATCTAGTTTATGTTTCGCTATATTTGGCATACGAATTGTGTCAAGTGCAGAATTATAATCGTTCATCGGATAACAATTACGTATGAAATATATTTACGAAAAATATAGTTTACGTGAAATTTAAATTTCTATCGATATGAAATCGCATGAATATTAGAGCTATTTAGAATAACTTTTAAGGATGTAAAAATGTTTAATACAAATTAGCGACTATTAGTACTTTTCTCAATCATAGAGAGAAGAATTATAAATTGTACATTGATCCGAATGTTTCAAAGAATACAACACTATTAGGGATGATTTAACCGCTCGGAAGCTAAATTAATCACCGCTATAAAATGAAATCATTCGATTTTTAAGAGGGGAAGGATAATAGGATAGTGAAGAATAAAGGTTCAATATAATGAAATTGAGCAATTTGAAATTTGTTTGTCATCGAAGTGGTTCGATTCTTCTTGCTATCAGTTGTACAATACTGTACGTGTAAAAAATAAGTTGTTGTCCTTCGTCGTATGTTTTTCGAGGTAGCTGAGAAGAGTAGGTAAGAAAAGAGAAACGTCTCCCTAGTGCAAGCCCCGATTCGTAGAATTCACGTTCCGCGAGCGAACGTGGGGTAATTTTATACTAGAACCAATTTACGACGACAGTATATCATATTAATATGATTATAAATATAAATACACGACCATTTTAATCATATCACGCGAGAAACAAACGAAAACAAAATGCCAATTGGTAAAGGATCATTATAAGTATAGAGAAGAGGAACAGGATTTTAATCGAGTATTAGGATAATCGAATCGAGATTTCAGAACTGATTAACGCGAAGTAGGGAAAGTGTGAAATCCACTGGTTTATCTTCTGGAAGCTCGGTTCAAAGTTTACGAAGCGTGAAAGAGATAATCGTTTAGTCGAGAATGTATTAGATGTGGAAATTAATTCGGTGTCTTTGCTTCAAAAGTCTTTGCGATTTTATCTACTTAAAATCGTCATTTTATTTAAAAAAGAATACTCTTCAATCGGTGGGTAAACGAGAAAATGGTAATCAGAGTAACGAAAATTATTTCAAAGATTAAAATTCTATCTGACTGTAAGAAATATTAAATGAATGCGGAAGTTTTAACCTTGATTTGACAACTTTATTGCCTCCAAACCAATTTCATTCTTTCGCGATATAATCCGAAACTTGACGGTAAGTTACACAAGATAAGGGAAAATATTTCAAAGATTAATTTGCAACACTTATATTACACAGAAACAAAAGAGAATTAGAAATGAAGTCTGAAAGTGTTGCGTGAACCTAATAAATGTTGAAGTTTGTAAAATTCAAGCATCGAATTGATTGATACACCTAATGGTTGCGATTCGATTGAACGAAGATAACTTACTTTTACTTACGAACACCTTTTTTCCTTCTCTCCTACGATTAATTCGATTCAGGCAATCCTTATCAGAATCTTTAACCAGAGACAAATCATTTGTTCTTAGCGATGGAAAAGAAATAGGAAAAGAAAAAAGAAGAGAGAGATTTTTGACAATCCGTTCTATCAGTTAGGCGAATACGTACATAGGTGTTGTTAAAAGCAACTTACTGGTATCTATATTTCTTGACTCGTTGCTTCGAGCCAGTTGCAATCGTTTCTCGACCAATTTACACGTTTTTCCGACCAAACGTCGTCTTATCAAGTACCTGCTTCGACGCTGCTTCCGCTACGCTCGATCGGTTTGGTGATTCGATTATCAGCGAACGCACTAGCTTCACTTTATGGTTGTAGGTCATAGTAAATTATTCGGCGCGATGGTTTACGGGGTGAATGCCTCGATCATGAAATTCAGTGGAAAGTGATGGCTGATTGAAACCGTATGCGATAGGAGACCAAAGAATGGTACGTTATAATGATGTACCATGCGATTCACTGGTCTATCCTTTCGTACAATTTTGAATATTGGTTTCGAACATAAATATAATGCAATGAAAAAGTTGCAACAAATTATTTTGATTGTGAAATTTAAGTATTCGGTGTAACAATGAATTATTCACACTTTTCACGTTTCATATTTAACGTCACTGTTTGTACATTCCTTAAAGTATTAACAATCGTGAATTGAAATTATAGGTAGAATTTTTCCGAGATCAATTTTGCTCATATTGGACAAGCTGTTTATAAACTGATTATGTATGCGACAATTATAACTTGTAACGTAGAAGTATCACGAATCGTAATTCACGATTCATAAATTGTTGCAAAGATAAAAGAAGCCAAGTATGTATTATAGGATACGTATAAAATATGTAGCATAGTCATTCACCTGCCTTTATGTCTAAGATGCAAAACATATGCAATATGAAAAATATGTATCTGTATAAATATACGCAGTTTAATAGTAACCATTTATTTATGCGCTTAAAATCAAAACGAAACAAGCAAAATGATGGTTGACAATATATCTTGAATATAAACTAAATTTGCCACTTATTAAACAAATGATAAATTATTCATTGATACACCCAATACTTTGCATAAAGGAAGGACAAGGTACAAAAACCGGTAAACTCCATTACTTGAAACTTTCTGATATTCAAAAAAGAAGCTCCACAACTGACTATCTTTTGCACTTAAAAGCATTAAAAACTACCTAGTTATTTTCATCATATCAATATTTAATAATTGCATTCGCTGATTTCTCATATTAAACTGTACGATACATAGCATGCGTATTTAGAAATCAATTAAGAAACCGGTTTTTGCTAAAAAAAATAGAGCTGACAGGTTTTTGCACCGAGTTCTTCAATTTTTGTTACACCAAGTTGACAATTTCATAAAGAGGAAATTCTATTTTTTTCTAAAATTCTACTTTAAGTTTGCGCTTAATGTCCGTCAAAATTAACGGATCTACTTCTCATTGGTTACTTCACAATTTTAAATTGGAAAAATCGAGCCCGTAAACCAAACAATCGATTTAATTTAATCTTCACTTTCTCTAACTTCGTCTGGGAAATCGTTGACCCAAACCACTGAAAAAAGTAAAAATCTCAGTGTAAAATAAGGTGACCATATTTCTCTGCATGAAATTCGGGATTACCAATCCTAAAGAACGGGGGGGGGGGGGGGGTTTTGTAGGAAGCTGAAAATTTGTCAATCAACGTATCACTTCAATAATAATCGATCAATGTATTGAACACATTGATGTTAATTCGTTTTAGAAGCATACCATCGACTTGTCTTATTTGTTACCCCAAAAAATTTGTTTACAATGACGAACATATAAATAGGGATATTCAATTGTTTATTAAGATCAAAAGCTACAACAGTGAATGTTTGTTTACGGTTTTTATATTTATGAAAAAGGAAATTTTAAATGATGTGTTACAGACAGAATTTAAAATGCTATAACCAGTTGAATTTACGAGTGTTTCCTTATTTGTATGCTTGCCACTTTTAATTTTAATTCGGGGTAACTAAGGACAGAATAACTAAATTCGTGACAAACAAGCGTCCCGAATTAAAATCATGGCTGTCCTGATAAATTCAGAACGTACGGTCACCTTATGTAAAATGATCTATTGTGGAGTTTCTAGACTGAACTCAACTAAAATCAGTGCAGAGTCTCCAGTTACCATATAGTGAAGCGAATCATTGAATCAGCCGATCTTTAATCTCTAATTTACATACTCGTTATTCGATTTAGCTCAGAATGCAAATGAATTTTCCGTAGCGACCAGTCGTTGATCCGACCGTGGGTCGCACGAATATTTTACACTCTCTTAAAAGTATTTCTCTGACCCGTTTTCTGCCTCTTTAACTTTCTCTCCCTCATTAACTCTCTGTCTTTCTTACCTTGATTAGCGTAACGAAACCCGTCCCGTCTACGAACGCCGATCATCTTCGTTGACGTTAATGGCACGTAAAAGTTTTGTACATACTTGAAACACAGCCGTGGTATTTTTTCAAGAAAACGGTGATTTTCTACGATACCAACGACAACCCTGACACGAAAAATGATGCGTTTTGATTTGTACAGAGGATCTCGATATTCTGTTTAAATTCGGAACGCGATGCGGGAGAATCCATAAAAATTGAGGAGGATTTAAAGATGTAATGTAATCGGAGAAAGTGTGACTACGATGTGAAATTCAAACCAATGGTAACATAAACTTTCACAATTAAGGACATCGATGGATATTATACGTTTGTAGCGCTCACGATAGGTAACCGTTGGAAGCTTTTATTTAATCCTCCATAATCGAACGAAGTGCAACATTTTCATTTTCTTGCGCTTTTTAATCCAAAATTTCGATGTATACATGGATGAAGAATTAAAAGCAACTATATTTAGGCCTCTCTATCAGTTTCCAATAGGTTTTCGCGTAAAACTTGACAGCTTTTGCCTTTTCAAATATGCAGTGTGATTGTTGCAACTTGATCACCTCAAATAACTTGTTCATTGCTTATTATAGAAAAAAGTATCTGAATAAAATAGCAAAGTAACAAAAAACTAATTACAATATCGCACGTCCCTCTTGATACCATTGAACTTTTATTTCAAACATTTTTCTCTACGATAAATAATGCAAAAGTTATTTGAAGTGATCAAGCTGTGAGACTTACCTTGTATAATTACAAAATAAATTTTTCTACCGTTCAGTATAATTTTTCTGTAATTTATTATTTCTCTTTTTATACTCTTTAAATAACTGCAAACTTTCAGGTAAAAATCATTATGGAGAATTAAGTAAATTCCGAGTGAATAAAAAAAAAAATTGCGAAACGCGATGAAGAGACACGATTAAATCCAAAATTACAAAATTTCGACGCACTCCTCTCGCAAACTTTCAGCGAGTCCTATCCGTATCTTGTATTTTTCGACATTAAAGGATAGCACTAATACCGACTCAACGATCAAAGAGAAAACGAAGAAAACAGAGAACAATAAAAGCAAACAAAAGTATGCGGAAGTTATAAATTACTTAATAGGAACAAAGAATAAAACTAAAGAATAATTAAAATTATAAGGAGTATTAACACAAAGACATTGTTCCACCAGTGTACATAGATTAATAATTGTCATAGGATCGATCGAAAACCAATGTGACCTGAAACTAAAAAAAGCGAGTAGTGCGTTATTACTACGCGTCGTCGTTAAACCAAAAAAAAAAAAAAAAAGAAAACGATGTGAAAGTAAAACTGTTTTCGAGTATATGTGAAATATTCTAGTCCGATATAACGAAGCGACTGAACGCGATTCTGTTAACATTTGTATAAACATTAACGGCGAACCGCAAAAATGGTGTCCGTGACGAAGGAAATTTTCTATTAACAAAACGAAAAACAAACGCTAGGAAAGATGAGAGAACGATGGATCGGAAGATACATACATAGGTGTGAACACGTTACGATGAACTGAACGTAATGTAAAAGAGAGAACGCGTACTTGTCGCGGATATATCACTATGTTAACAAATGGAGATTAATATTACGATAATATTAAGAAACTTCAGACGTGTATATGTCAGAAAAAGTATCGTTATGTCTTCATAGTGAAAACAGTGAACATTTCTGATTCGTCGACGCGTAATATCCCCGAATCGATAACCCTTTCGCGAGTTCCTTCTCGATTTCTAATTCATCTTAAGGGTTTCTGAAAACTAAATTAATTGAAGCGAACTGCCGAGCTTGCGACATCGAAACGATACGTTTTCTCGTTTTTTCGTTACACTGATACGATCTAACGAATCATCGGTTTATGTAATCATCGCATGTGAATACAAAACAGAGTATGCTTGAAAGTAATTTTTCAGGAAGAATTGATTTTCGATGGACATTACGTTGGGATTTTACCCTCTGATTGTTTGTAAGCTCGATGATGATCAATCGTGCGGACAATGTTCATTGGAGTCTGCTGTAAGATATGCGAAATTTTTACGTGTCCAATGAATCGTATCGAATCATTAATATACAGTTGCTCAGAAAAGTATTCGGCTACCTATATACACAAAGTGTCCCGGATTTTTCTCCGTAAAAATTTATCAATGTATTGTGTGATTGTAAATAAACGGAAAGTGCTATGCGAACATAAGTTATTCGATGCCGTATTAAAAAGTTACAACACAAATGTGAAATACAAAGGGAAATATAAGACAAGAATATGTTGACAATTAATATAATCATTAATTACTAATACTCTATTTTAAAATATTTACTGTTCTTAACGATATAATATTAATGGCGTTAAAGAATTGAATTTGTTACTTTACGAAATTCATTTTGATTTCATTTTATTTCAATGAATAAGTCGATTTATCATAGTATCATTATTTTGTTATGTAAGGTCTAGTTTCTTTTTGCAGTATGACTCCAATTCAATGCTTTGAGAGAGTATTAATAATGTTATTTTCACAGAAACGTGAATGACTTTAGAATTTACCAAAAGATCATTAGAATTATTAAGAATCATAATTTTCCCATCGATCCAATATTTTTATCGTAACTTTTTAACGATACTTCGAATGACCTATAGTTATTAACATCTTCTGCTTATTTGTAATTATACAGTATATTGATAAAGTTTTGCGGAAAAAATCTAGGACACTCTGTACTTAAACATCTTCATCAAATTGTTATTCCTTTGTTTTGTAATATGCGTTTAAAAATAATATTTCATACTTCTTATTGAAGTAGTCTGTTCGTCGATTTTCGAAATAAATTTTGGGTTATCCTTTTGTTCGCAGACATACAATTACATATAAAATTTAATTACATAGGAATACCTGAAGTGGCTAAATATTTTTGTGACTAATTGTATTAAAGAATTTATTCCATCGATGTACTTCTCACCTCGAGATTCGGTTTAATTATTACCAAGATTTGGTACAGTATAACGAAATATGATTAATTCAACCCTCTACAAAATCTGGAGAATTACTGCTCGCATATTATTGTTTTTTTCAATTTTCTATTTTCGTTTTGACTAAATTATAAGATAATAAAAGATAATTATATCATTTGTTGGAACTTCTTATAATGTTTAGTATTTGTAAATGAAAGAGCTGGTTTGCAGAGGGTTGCAGATGCAATTTTAAGCTCGATTTCTTAGACTCTCAAGGTGAATGTTTTCTTTTTAAATTATATTTGCCTATTTTCGTACTAAATATCATTCGTATGAGAGAATCAATACGTTGAAAAATAATAAATCTTATTAACACATCTCTTTTACTTTAACAGCGATTATTTAAATAATTTAATACATCTTTGGTTGATGTAGAAGTGAGACGATTGTCCGAAAAATGGTTGTACAAAATTTGTGTTACAAATTGATGACTTCATTTAGTAAAATATTAAACGTTACAAGACCAAAAAGAGAAATACATCATTCTTCGATAGTTTCTTCGAAGATTCTAACATTCTAACTATAAGAACTGCTACTCAAAGCAACAATAAAAAAATCACTTCAATGTTTTGTTCAAAAGCCAAATTAATACTCCCTACTGAATAGCATTTAAATATGTTTCAACATTTTTTGGAAAATATTTCGAGAACAAAATGCGTTTCATTGAAGTTCATTTATAATGATTTTACGAAGATGCCGAAGATATATTTAAAATAACATTTTGTTTTATCCACTAGGGTCACTTATTATTGTGATAATACTCATTTTGTTCTTACTGCAGCATTTTACAAAATTTAACGAAAACAATAAATAATAATATTCATAATTACCTGAGTCTTTCCACAGCTCAATATAGCAACTTATTCGCGCATACTACAGAATTTTATCGTAAGATTGTTCTTTCGTCAATTAATTAAGAAAGAAAAACACGAAGTCTGTACAGAATCGTCGAAAAACCGAAAGAAACTATTCCCATTCAATGTTTCCGTAGATTTATACGCGTGTGCCGTACGTAACATCGCTAAAAGAACATGTTTCCGTTTCCGACCTGAAGAAATTATACTCTGATTTAACTATAAATGGAAATGGGGACATGGCATGCGACGAACGAATCTCGAGGGCTATTCAGTGTCGTTGAGCTCGTTTCCACAATGTAAGAATTAAGAATTTATCCTCGACCACGAAAGGAACTACGAACGGCTGTACGTAATGTAAAATAATAAGAGCAGAAAAACAGAGAGAGAATGTACCTATATCTATTATACCACGTGACAAGTTGTCACGCGACGCGTGCATGTAAATTTATTATAAATAAATTATTATAAAGCAGCAACATCCTTTTCCTGTAATACGTCGATCTTTCATTTTACTCATTAATACAAAACTTGAATCTAAGACTTCCGAAACTCCCAATGCTTATTACTTCCGTTTTTTTTTCGCTTCAGACGAGTATTCGTTTTGTCAGGAATTAAAATCTTGACGAATTTCGAAAGTCTAAAGTCTAAACACAAACTGAATTGGATTATTAGTTAAACAAATTCATATCGTGAAAATATCTCGTCATTTGTACAAATTATTTACCTAAGCTTCGGGAGTTTCAAATTATGTTGAATGTGAAATATTTATTAATATACGGGCAAAAGAAACTCTTACGTATATATTATTCAAAAACAACACCGCGTAGGTCAAGAATTTAAAAATCCGAAAAAAATACTAGAAGTTTTTCATTTCGTAGTATAAATATAACCATCTTTAATATACACAGGAATATTTCCAAAATTTATATTTCTTTAACATTTTGTGATAATTATTGTATACTACGTTAACGAACAGGAATTATTTATTATATCGCAGATCAGCAGTAAAGGTAAGGTCATACCACTGAAAAAGGGTTAAAACAGTGTAAATCAAATGCAAATTTTAATTACAAATAGGTTTATATATATATATATATATATATTTTTTTTTTATTTTGGGAATGTGCGTACATTTAAAATTTTAATAACTCGTAATGTTTAAAATGATTCAAATTAATTGACGACAAATGTTGAATTGAAATTTCTTGAATAATTTATTTTGTTCTTCTCGAAATAAAAAGAAAATATTACATAATATGCGTTTATAAATTATAAAGAATATCTTCGATTCAATTCTATGATCTACGCATATAGTCGTATTGTCAAAAAAGTTACAAGTGTGTCTTATTTCGTGATGTCTTGAGGTAAAGAGCGAAGGAACGATCAGTCACTGACCAATTTCTCATTTTATTAATACTATTTATCCGTAAGAAATTACGCATCCTATCATAGTGATTACCATCACTATTCGATTCTTTGATGGCCGGCATTCCAACAAAAATCAGTCACTATACATGCTTCGTTACATATCAAAATAGAAATAAAAATACTAAAAATATTCGTGTCAAGATAATTAAAAAAATATCACTCTATCAAATCATCATTTTACGCGCTTCACGTGCAGCAAACAGTAAAAATAAATCTAAATACAATTTTATCTTCTCGCAAAAGATTGCATTTTTTGAATATTATCGCATTAAAAGCAACAACAAAAAAAAAGTGTAACGTAAAACGTATAACGAATAGACATTTTTTGCCAAAGTAAGAAGTCGGCCCTCAAAGATTAAACCGTACATATACATACGTCGTGTAAACATCATCCTTAAAGATTCGACACAGTTTCGTGTCACGTTACTAAAAACAGACGAAGTGTTTCGATTTACGTGTAGTAGTACGTGGAATGTTTTTCTGTTTTACTCTACGTGTATGCACATTTGTGTTGTTATATATACAGATATTATGCGTATTGTCGTCTATGCACGATATTATAAATACAGCACTTAAATACAGTATCGACAGGTGTAGGTGGATCCGTCTAGCGGACTAACTAGTGGCTTTTTATGGGCTTTAATACGTTCTCTGTGAACTGGCCGACGATGTTACCCCTTGGATGGTAACACGCCACCACTACGCAGGTTCCATCCCTTTTGGCCATTGCTATGCCCATCTCGGTGGTGTTTTTCCAAACGATTTGTGTGAAATGGCCTAAATAAAGAAACAACGCTAAATTATTCATCATTATATCAGAAACGTTACTAATACACTGCTCGAAATAATTAGAAGATAGCAACTTTGAACTATTCTATTACCGCTATCGATTTCAACCCCTTTGTTGTAGAATTACGAGTTATAATCGTGACGCAAATTTTCGACTAAACGGAATAAATATTCGCGATAATTATAATAAAATTTGATTTACATCCTCTAATTTCCCTTGGAGTGTTTAATATCTCGATATTTCGCATTTCGCAAGGCCTTAAAATAGGAAATACAATAACTTTTGCTAATACGCGCAGCTATTGAAAAATTCGTAAGTCAAAGGAAAGAAATAATATGTACTTAATAGATTGACTATTCTACGGAAAAGATTTAGTTTAAGTCTAGAATTGAAGTGATACAGAAACAACGGCTGCAATGTTCGCTAGTTGTGGTTCTTTAATTGTTTTGAGCAGTGCAATTATAATTCCTCTCTATGTAATATATTCGACATTATGGTAAATTATTAAATATCCAGAAAGGTTAATACAGCGGAATCCGATTATTATAATCACGAGTAACGTTATCAGTCGATTATTCTTATACAAAAATGCAACTCCCAAAGTGATCATAGTAAACAAGATTCCACTATATAAAAGAAGAGAATACTATGTGGGTATTGCGATTGAAAGGAATAGGTTTAAACGTTTTTTATTTCACATCATCGAGGATAATTATTCAGTAGATTAGTTTTGCTGTGCTGTTCTACGTACATGTATTTAAGATCTTTGGCTCCGTGCCATACTTGTGATCCTTCCTTTCGGAATACCACTTCGAGACAACTTCCCGCGCCGGCACGATCAACTTCGGGTCAGAACACTGCATCGAATAGATGTTCTCTCCGTACGGGGACGTCGACTGTGGTATCAGCTTGTTCGTATTCAGTAACGTGTTCGCCCACGCCTGAAGATAGCAAAAAAAATATTGTAATCGAGCGCCCGCAACAAGTACACGGTCAATTGCATCCTTGCTAAGTCAAGATCGCGTATGGCTCACGTTAACTCGTAATTACATAAATTACAACCACCATTTATTAAACCATTGAATTACAAATTTGCATCCTTGCGCAAGCTAAATAACGCAAGAGACTATTACGCTTCCCGAAAGAAGTAGAAATTTTTGCCATCATAGCGAAGTATTCGATTATGTTTACCAACGCTACAATTAATCTTAGAAAGTATCCAGTGGTACATTTTATTGCAAGATGAAACAATGTCTAATAGTAAGTAAAGTAGTCAAGGTCACCCACTAAGTCAGGGTATGGGAAACTATTTCTGTGAAGGGTCAGATATTCTTAGGCTCATCGGGCCAAATAGTAAAATTGAGATTACGATTGTAAGTAAATACGAATCCTTCATCGGCGAGATTAAAATGCATTTACAAGTGTAACTGTTTGTAATAATTTAATTACCAATGAAACGAATGAAATTTTTTTGAAAAATTACGCTAAACTCACGGGCTGTACAAAAACAGATGGCGAACCGTAAAGGCGGATTTAATTCTTTGTTACACCAGGTTATCATATTTTTGATGCCTTACAATTAAATTGCTCATTTCAGTGGAAGTAATACGTCCGTAATGTCTATTTCTTTGGTACAAATAAGTATGTTTTAGTCCTCGATAATTCTAGTGTTAACATACAACAAATTTAATTTCATTTAGTAATATTCTTACTATGTTTATTCAAGTATACCCTTTCGGAATAAAATTCAACGCGAACTTATCGGATGACTTAATATTTAGAGGGTGACGTAACCCACGATTTCAGTTCCATTTTTTTAACACTACAATTACCAAGGACCGTCAAAGTGACGTGTCACTACTAATTTGCCACAAAAATTATACAAATTTGCAGCAGCACATTTTTAAGAACATTCGATGGCGTTCTATACAAAATACGAATAAAAATTAATTTCCGTGGCATCATATATATTTTTTCAATCGTTAGTCATTTCTATTTCTTTACTTCTAATAAATACGTTTCAATTGCCGGTAGTTCTAGTAGTGCTTTACATTTTTTAAATTTGCATAAAGATCCGCAGTCTAACTATAATTATATAGTTTATAAAAAAATACAAGAAACATACCTTGGCTGCAGACGTTAGTTCTGAGCTCAACCTCAAGTCCGGAACACGATGTCTTCTCCTGTATTCGTTATGGACAAGTAAAGCTTCCTGTTGCCATGTTTGCTCATCTAACGTGTAATGTGGCTTAGGATCTAAGAAGGTAATCTTTTTGCTAGGAGTCGAACCACCAGGGGGAAGAACGTTCTCGGTGAAGCTACCCAGAAAGTTTCCAGCTGGATTATAATTACAGACGACGTACACTTCACCGTTTCGATTCCTCGCCATTCCTACACCCAACTCGGTACTATCTCTCCACACAACTTGGGTGAAGTGGCCGGTTTTCAAGGTGGTGGGCTCCTTCCCGTATTGGTGTTGCGCTTCTTCGGCATACCTATAAATTAGAGACGAGTTGCAACCACTAATTCTGCGATTCGCTCGAAACTCGTATCCGAAACTTTGCTAGGACTCGAAACTTTCGAAACTCGAAACTTTGAAAACCCTAAATACTTATTTTCTTCCTCTTGTTTCTAGGGAGTATTCATTTTGTCAGGAATTAAAGTATTAATAAATTCTTTTTGGAAGATTAAACTATCTATAGAATCTAATTACAGTCATACCTCGAACTTACGTACTAATTGGTTCCAGAGTAGTTGATGTAAGCCGAAAAAGACGTAAGTCAGGCTAGACTTAATGTACGCGTGTATGCATGCATTTTTTGACGCGGTTATTGCAATATTTTATTCTTCTATTGATTTCAAAACTTCTCAATCCGTCAGCAAAAAGCTTTATGATGTTTAATTTTGTTCGCACATTTGCACTGTTTCCGTTTTTTCATTGAAAAGTACGGGTGAAGACAGCTGTGATCTTGCTATCTGCTGAATATCTGAGTGTTCCTTTTTAAATTAACTATGTAATTAGTTTTCAATTTAAATACGTATAAACGATGTTGCAATTGTCCATCATATTATCTTGATGAAATTATACACTTAGACAGGAAATTTTTTTAATGAAAATATGACGTCACCAAGGGAAAACAACGTAAGTACGGAATGACGTAAGTTGCGAAGATGTAAGTCGAGATACCACTAAATAAATGTACCCCAGCGGGAAAACTTCGTGAGATATTATTGTAATTTTTATACGTTTCATTTTTCCTCGGCATAAATAACTCTAATAAACTGTTGAAATCGCACGAATTAAAACGACTTTAAAGTATAATTGGTAACTCAATTAGATTACTAGTTAAATAAATTCTCCTTATTTATATAAATTATTATTCACTTAGGTTTCAAGAGTTTCGAATTATAGAAGTAGCGCAATGTTTCCAGGTTTCAAGGTTTCGAATTTCCCACCACTACTCTAAATATAAATGAGTATTGTTAAGGAATTATGAATGAGGTGGGCATTGACTTCATTGAATGTAAATCTCGGTTACTTACCATTCATTTACCGGCTCTTCGCCGCCTACAATGGTCTTCGGGTTGGAACTCCACATGCAATATAAATTTTCTCCGTAATCTATGTTTGCCCTATGCTCTAACCTACCCCTAGCTGCCAATATATTCGCCCAGTCCTGACTTGTTTTACATAACTGTAATTAGAAACGAGGATTCTTAGAATTCTCTTCAATCCTCTAGAAATTAACATGCCGTATGAGATTTGCAACATTCTACACTATAATGTAAGAGTTCCCCTACTTTTGGACGGCATCTAAAACCGGACAGTAGTCATAGATTTATAATCCGAAACAGTTACAGATCGGTAATATCGCGAAAACTGGGAAAAAACATTAGGAAGCAGAGGAAAAATTAGAAAAGGAAGACTAAGGAGATAAATTGACCAGGAATAATAAATGTGAACTATAGCATTGGTAGTGAAAAACACAAGCCAGAAAATGAGTTGCGTGGTTCGTTTAGAAATTTTTGTCGATGAAGATTGGATTCAATATTCAAATAACAAAGAGCGTAGTCGTGATTTGGTCAAGTAGTGTAAGCCAATATTCCGGAGTATTTTGATGATTACACAGGCTGTTCGGTAATTGGTACAATCGAAAAGAAGATGACTATGTATGAAAAAATAAGTTGAAAATATAGAACACCACATGTTTTTCATATGGCTATGTCTCAACTTAATGAATCTCGCTGTAAATGACTGTCTCGACTCAGATTTCTGTTTACTGCACTGGGTAATTAAGAATACGCAATAAAAGATGTTCATGTACAACAAATTTTATTATTCTATTGTCCATTCTTCGAGGTACACAACAGTGAACTGAATTGCTGAGCAAACTAAATTTCTGTGAACGCTTTCTAATATATTTCACTGTTTTAATGTATCAGATACTGAACATATTTTCTCTCTTAATTGTTCGACACTTGGTATTTCATCAAAGTATACAATTAATTTCATGCAATCTCATCGATAAGAGCTCAGAGGAGTTAAGCGAGGAGATCATGGCGGCCAATTTATCGTTTCACAGCTATATTTAAAGACGATTTTCTTGAAAACCGAGTCTCATTTAAAAAAAATGTTATTGTACGTTTTCGATTTATTTTTGCATACAGAGTCCGCCTCCTTTTTGATTGCACCATTAGTTACCGAATACCCTGTATATGTGACCACTTCAAATTATTTCGAGATAAATCTTTAGCAGCATCCGGTAATAGAGATCACTCAAAATTCCTTTAGAAACTTAGTTTTTTAAACCAAAGTTTAACGTTAATCTAAGATAATATAATAAGATAACTTCGATCCTTCATTTTTACTTTTGATAATGTTGACTTGAAATTAATGTAATATAAAAAGAATAAAACATCATTTTTGTTTCTTTATTTAAAGAAAATCTTGAGTGTTCGGTAATAGGAGAAGTCTTACAATATTAACAATATTTCTAGTCTAATTAATGGTAACATTAAAAGAGAAGTAACCTGTTTGTTGAGACGAAGAGGTGGCACTCCATGCCTCGCGCGGTACAAATTGTGCGTCTCGAGACAAACGTTGACAAATTCCTTAGGAGGGCCCAATCTGCGCACAGATGGTTTACGCGTGTCAGTCTTTGATATCTACAAACACACAGAGAGAATGTCGTGTGATAGACGAAAATGAATAATTTCGTAAGTACAGGAAAATTAAATTGAAAAATTTGCTTTAGATGCAAGCTTAACGCTTTATTAACCTTAGATGAATTATTTATAACTGAAGCTAATTCAACGTTTCTCTAACGTTTCTCATCTCTTTGCTGTATCACCTCAAAGCAAACGCTCTTCTTACGCTTTAATCTGTTCAAATGACTCTTATGTATTACAATTAGGGAAACCAGCAAGACCGCAGGCATTACACCGCACTTTGCCCGCATGTACTTACATACAGTGAGTCACAAAATTATTGGTACAGTGTACGAGTGCAGAGTAAGAGTAACAACGTAATTCACAGTGAAGTATTGTAATTTAGGGTTCACGTGATCTCAGACTCGAATAGTGTTTGAATTTCGATACTTCCATTTATTATTCCGTAACATCCGTCGATCTTGTGCACGAAATTTATATTAAATTTGTTTTACTTTAAAATTATAGAAGATTATTTTACATACGGCGTTATTGGGCAACCTAATAGATTTATCTATGAATGAAAGTCAAAGCGAGCATTTTTTTTTTTTTGTCATACTGTGTACATAAGTACATGTGTACGCGTGCACGTCACGGTCAAAGCGAAATCACGCGATCGCGCGAGTGCAGCCGGCAATAAAGACGGTGACGTTCCTAATAACCTAGATGCGGAATACCCAATGGGGAGTGGACTGACTGGCAGAAATGATTTCCCATCGTGCTATCGTAACGCGATCGTTTGCAGCACGACAGTCGAGAAGCAAGCTATCGTGAAATCGCCACGGTCTTCTCTATTGCGGAGATTTCCGGTCACGCGTTTCTCTTCGCCTCCGCTTCGACGGGTCCGGAACTAACAAGTGCAAGAAGACGCAATAATTAACGTGTCCGCCTACATAATTTTTTGTCTAATCGATTAAACGGACGGACGTATGTATGTGGTTAACGCGTTAAATAATTTTATCGTTCGATACTCGGAAGAAACGGACTTCAGGCAACTTCAGATATTTCTGTCCTCAAGAGGAGGTGCTATCGACCGGTTGACGCGTATTTTTAATTTCACCGCAAATGTCAAGCGACGCTTCGTTGGCCACTTGGTGAATGCTGCCGATGTCAATCACTGGCGAGCACAAGTGGTGTAAATTCATAAAAGTGGAATAAGAGGTTGAAGCTTTTATTCGATTTCAATGAATGGTTCATGCTGTGTCACGCATCCATTAAAATGATATTTGAACGGAGATTGGGTTTAAAAGGATTAATGCGTGACTCACAGGCTCGCAGGGAATTGTATATTGAGGAGTTATTCAATTTTTTTGATTGATATCGATATTTATATAAAAATAGGTTAGAGAGGTCATAAAATATAATAAAGTTAATATTACCCCAGCCTTCGTATTATAATCTCGTGACCTTGCTTCATTCTTTTTCCCGTTTTATTGCTCCTACAATGGCAAATCTTTACGAGTCGTAAAATTTATTTTAGGATTTCTGCAATCAGCGATAAATTTTTGTAATTACTTAAACTCATTGCTTTGTTCAACACAGTAAAAATTTTAAAGTTCTTTCAAATTTAACATTCCCATTGTGTTCAGATATGTTTAACTAAATCATATCTTTTTTAGATTAAAGATCTTTTCTATTTTATCTACACTTACACGTATCTTAGAATTATAGGCATTTATGATAGAATTAGCATGAGCTTTTATGAGTACAATAAGGGGATTAAGCTGTACCTTATTTTTATTATTTTATTCTTTTTACAAACTGCTGGAATAATTTTATTATAGAAAGCAGTACATTATTTTATCACAAAAAGCTTCAAACTTATTCTCAGGTGGAGAAATTCAGCACACTTACAGTTTACGCAGCAGACATCTGCGAACATTAAACTGATCTGAATTCAAATCACTCAACACCTGAACTAATAAGATATCATTGTACCTAAAGATAATAGTAAACTCTCATTTGCTTTTACCCCAAAAATTTAGCAGCCTCCATATAAGACTCTATTTTGTTCTAATTCATGAGACATGTGGAATCCGCTTATTATAATCACTTTGGGACTTACTATTTTTGATAAGAGTAACCAGCTGATAGCATTGTGCATAGGAACTTATTTTATTCTCTGATACGTTTGTGACGTCCTGTACATAATTTATTTAGCATAAATAAAATTACATCTAATATACTTTTAGAAGCAATTTTATTCATCTGATCCAGTGATTTCCAAACTATGGATCGCGTCAAATATTGAAACATCCAACCAATTAACATATTCATCAGAAAACTTTTAACTATTGAAAATTGTCGAGTACAATCTACTTTCCTTCTAAAATATACATTATAGTATAAGCGAGTGAGTTGCAAAAAATTATTATTTTCAAAAGTGAGTCGCGAGCCCAGAAACTTTGGGAATCATTGATCCAATCATGATGCTCCTTTCGTGAATCTTCCTCACTTGTGATTTTCTAATTTATAAAGTTTCACGCCATTTTTATTATTCCAAAATATGCCCTTAAATACAATATGTACACACTTGAAATAATTGAAAATGCGTATGTAGAGTTTCATGACTGACTGTATGCATATTTTCCTTCGTTCACCGGGAACCAAAAAAAACCTCAACTCAAATAAAGTATCGGTCTTCGAAAAACTCGAGTTCCTTGCCAATTTTCTATTTATACACCTTTCACTTCGATTTCTTCCGTGACCCATTGTAAACGGGAGCCGATCGCTCGCTAGCGGGAAGAATAAATAGAAGGACAAAGCAGTGGCGATGGACAAAGCGCGAAAGGGGGCCGAGAAAAATCGGCAGAGCACGCGAAGCCGACTCTCGAAGCCGATTAGTCATCGTTGCGAGAGTAACGATTTCCCGAAGCAGCGTACACGACCGTTCTCCGCAGACGTGTCTCTCGAAAAGGGAACGATCCTGAGTCATCGACAGATGCCAACGTACCCTGATGTCGTTCGCTCGTCTACACACGGAGGCAGCCAGACTCGCGTCTCGCAAGCCGTGTCTCGTGACCACGTGAACGCGCGACGATGATTTACTTTGCCGTTTAACCCTTGAAACGGTAACCGGTTACGAAACTCGTCCGTGCGCGTTCGTCTGCTCCTTTTCGTTTCCACGCGTTTACTCCACGTTGACGGTGAGTAATGAAAATGAAATCGCCGTTCGGCTTTCTGTTCTGCTTTCTGACCAGAGTAATTTATATCTGTTGTTTACAGAGTGAGCGATAGGAAAATAGTTAGAATACGAAGGTTGATTGATGGATTTTTGGTGGATGTGTAAGTTTCTAATTTGGATTCTTTGGGGAAGTTAATATAATGATATTTTCGCGTTTATGTAAGCATAAGAGGCTTTCTCCTGTATTTACATTTCATTGATGGGCTCTAGGTACAAAAATCCTGTTCAATTCTATCGTTTAAAATGGCGTTTCTCAGCCTTTTTGTCGCGGGACTCGATATACTTGTTTGTAATGGTGCCGCGAATCAAATGTTTATAATATAAAAATTTGGAGAACCTGATTGACCAGAATCATATTATATAAATGAAGAAAATTACATGTGTTTAGTAGCAATTCCTACATAGCGAAAGTAACATTCAGTACATTTCTATTCAGAGCGGTACGACGTTCAAGTTGTAACAGATATGTACTCCAATTTTGTAGTTAACAATGGAAAATGTAATTAAAAATTTGTAGAACTATTTGGAGAACAACCTGCTTCAAAGTTCACTAAAAGAATTTAGCCAAAGTTAGCCAAGTCAATGATTGACGAACTTAATGTACCAAACTTGGATATTCGTGTAAGAAAATTGAATTCGCAATAAGTAAAATTAATATACGTATTCTTTGTCCTCTAAAATTCTAAAGTAGACATTAATTGTTAAAGGTTCTAGTCATTTCTTAATGATTTTCACATTTCCTTAACCTTACGCAAGTGTTCTAATACTTTTTAACAGAAGTGTATGGTCGTTAAGGGGTCAATTTAATTCTGCAAAAATTATAACGAGTACGGTTACTTTGGATATTTAGTATATTTTTACATAATATATTCACTGCATACTTTTGGCACATCAAAATTTTTCACAAATGCGTAAAGATCCGCAGTCCATAAAAAAAAGAAACTATTCAATTTCTACCTTACGTCCAATTTTTCTGCCCCGCTATTCATCCAAAATCCTACATCCGTAATACCTAATTTCTCTTACATAACAGAGGACTGTTATCGACGCAATCTACTTTCAAGCTTAGTCTACTTTCAAGTACAATCTACCTTGCAGTAGAGAAACTACACAATCGACTGCAATAAAATATATATTTACCGGTGTGGAGGAGTATCTTGCAGAGTCGGGAGAGGCAGAAGACGACCTGGCACTGCTGCAAGACATGCCATCGCTTCCTAAACTACCGTGAAAACTGCCGTGCAAGGAATTCGACAGTGGCCCTGGAGATGCTGGTGACGCCGTCAAAGGGGACTTCGATCTCACAGAATCCGTCCTCGACCTGTAAATCAGTAAATCGATTACACGCTCGATGCAGAAGCACACCCCGTGCCTTTCAATTTCGAGACAGTGACACTCGCAAGCGAGCGGTGCACGCGTTCAAACAAGCAACTTCTATGGGAAGTACCCGTTTAGGAACGAGTCTATAGTTGACCAGTAGGCGTTCAAGCTGCCTAGCAAAGTTTCGATTCAGCTTTAAGTTGTATTTTAACCCCTTAATGCACAAGCCTGTGAGTGTCACGGATTCGTCTGATCTATATTCCATTCTACTATCAGGTATCCAAAATAGTTTTTGCCGCTTTTCACGTGAAAAATTACAGAAAGATATTTTAAAATATAAATCATCAGATTCTATAATTTTCTCCCAACGATACAGTAATTTATAAATGCCGTTTTTTATCGAAATCATTCGTTTTTCCGCGGAAAAATCTTGACACTTCTTTCAGATCATTTTCATTGTTGAATTGCTCGTTCTTCGCAGTGAAAATTTATATGGTCTGTATAAGAAAATGCACAACTTGACGTTTACTACTTAAAATGTAACAATCGAATGACTCAAAGGGCGCATCTTATAATTCAAATTATACGTATCATATATAACTACATGTCAGTTATCAACAAAATTCCTAGAATTGTGAACAATAAAAATCGGTAAGAATTTTTCTGGGTACCTAATGCTATTATTAATAATTTGCGCTTTTGTTCTAGTTTGCTTTAGCTGTTCTCTATTTTGGCTATTATACTTCGCACACTACTGAAAACTAAAGAATCAGAATATTCTTGAGTTGTAATTTTATGCGGCACAATTTGATCACCTTTAATTGATGAACTGGAAACAAACTTGTGCGTTAAGGGGTTAATCGAGGATGGGATCTACGAAACCCTTCGAAACTCAAAAGGTTTCAAATTTCGAGAACTCGAAATACCTGCTACTGCTACAATTCGAAACTCTCGAAACCTATATAAGTAAATAATAATTTGTATAAATAACGAGAATATTATCATGATATGAATTTATTTAACTAACTCATTTTAATTACTGCAATTTGTTCGCCGTTCATATCGACGAAACATAAATCATAAAAATTAATAATTATCTCAAGAAATTTTCCCGCTTATTCGTTTATTTAAATTATAACTACATTTAAGTTTCATTTAATTATATTTAATAAATCATTTGATTCTCTAAAGGTGATTTGTTAAGATAATAAAATTAATATTCCTTAGAAATGAAAGAGAAAAAATAAGTATTTGGAATATCGAAAGTTTCGAGTTTTAAGAGACTTGACGGGTTTCGAGGCCTCGCAAAGTTTCGGATCCGAGTTTTGCGAATCTAGACATTTGGTTTCGATTAATCTCTAATTTTAACGGATTGGATTGGAAAGCAGTGTGATTGAACTGTTTGTATTCGCTGCGGCGTATAGGATAGCTGTGCAATTAAAAGCGAGTTCAGGTTTATTTGAAGAACCATTCCTTTCTCGGATACAATTTGATTAAAGCGAAAACTTGGTGACTTCGTTTTTGTTTAAATTTAGGAACACATTTGTATCACATTGCCTTTTGATACTTGTAATACACATTTGAAAATAGTTTTGTTAGATGTACAACCACTGCCTGATTTTCAGTATGTTTTATACATAGGAGACATTTTTTGCTATTACTTCAAGGTTTACAAGAAAGATAGTGAAACAAGCTGTTTCTAGCATTTATTTCAGCGAGAGAATATAAGATTTATAGAGTATTGGACAACTGATAGAAATAAATTACTAACAAAGTTAAAAACTGAAAGTTATAATTCTATACAATATTTAAAAATTGAACTCTTATGAACGAACTTTTTACAACTAGTGCTAATTTTTAGTAAATTAATGCTAATAAATATCAGCGTTCCATTTCTCCAATAACATGCACGATTCGACGAACATTTAAAGTGAAAAATGTGGCAAATAATTCTTCAGACTCGTAAAAAATCGTTTCCCTAAAATATTCCTCGAATTATGTTCCAGAAGCTCGAAGGTGTTTGCTTAGACAACAGCTTGCGAAGACACTTAATTCGCTCAATTTATTCAATTATCACAAAGAATGTTTTAGCTTTTGGAGCCTTGCTATTTCTCTCTTTAATCCGCTTTCATCTTTCGAATTATTCGCTGCAAGTTTCATTAGGTGTTGAATACACTCGGATGTTTTTCTTAAAGCTTTCACAGTCCCTGCAACATGTGCTCGACATATCTTTTGATGCTTCTTCGGAATACCAACACCGAGCGACTCGCAGATTTGCATGGATTCGCCACCAGATGTTCAACAAATTCTCGATCTCGTTGTATCCATCGCTGTTTCGCCAGATGTGTATTCAATTTTCAATTCCATGTAGCAATTAAATGTGTCTTTAATATCATATTTGCCCTCGGTGGATTTATTGAAATTGTATCTTTGAAAGGATTGGTTCTTGAAAATCATATTAGTGATATAAAGTGATAGAATATGACTACTAAAATTGTTGTTCATATTTCATAAAATTTCTTGTAGCCGTAGCTTAGGCACGCAACTCTTTTTACTATTTTATACTTTTACTTTCTATACTTTATTAACACGTCCACTGCCATTACGTGCTTTCGGATCTAATCATTAATAGATGGTTCAGCAATATTAACAATCTAATCTAACATTAACAAATTAAGTTTAAAGAACCTTAGTATCACGACTTGTGCAAGACCAGTCAAACTTCAATTAGTGCTTTGTTCTTTATACTAATTGATGTTAAATATTGTTTTCATTCGTCATCATCAACTTTTTAAGTTAATACAAGATAAGAACAGTAGTGAAAATTACGTTTAAAAGTATTGCTGCAAGCATACTTCGTGTATTTCTAATAATGTAAAAACGTCCAAATACTTTTGAACGATAGTGTATATAGGAGTCCTTTGCAACGGAATGGTTAATGTAACAAAATTAAACAAATATCAGTGTATCATCAATTTAACCAAGCTATCTAAGGAATTCGCTAATTCATCCCTTTGAAAACTCCCTTCGGCTACATCCCAAGAACCCAGCAGAATTCACGGCTTTAGCAGCTTTGAAAGGCAAGTAAAACAGCGTGACGGCGGGGAACGTGTTAAATTAGCGTCCGTTTCTCTTCAGCCTCGTTTCTCGCTCATCGAGACGCTGAATCAAACGAAATTGAACAAATGTAAGCAGCGTTAAAGCCGGCGCGCACAGATTCGCCCGGAACTCGAAGATTCGCTCGAGTTCCGTCGACGGATCCACAGAAAGGAGCCTTTTGTGTCTCGCGCCCGGTCAAAAGCTGAAAGGTCGAGGAAAGCGTGCGTCGAATCTCTTAGCGATCTCTTTCTCTCCGTCTCTTATCGCGGAGAAGAAAGATCGTGGCGGTGCATGCAGAACGAGTCGAAGCGATCGGATCGGAAAGATCGTCTACACGTGCTCCGTGAAATTGCACGAGTGCCTTTAATCTATTTCTAGTTTGCGTTTCACCGTGAGCTGAATACTGTGACGCCGTGGCAAGATTCACGAAAATATTTGTTATTTCGGACGAATATTTGAGTATATTAGACTCGCTATTCGGATCTAATCTGCTGATGCACGTTTTGAGTTTGAATATGAGTTAAAATAGAAGCGCGCTTATTCGAGTACTTTAATATAAGTGCGTAGCATAGCTAAAACTTTATCGATGATTCAGTTATATATCAAAACTATGGATATTTATTCGTGTATAACAAAGTTCATCGTGCAAAAAACACGGGATGAATGTAACATGATACGTATGTAAAAATATATTATGTAAAATATCCAAAGTGAAATACTCATTGTATTACTTAAAGGATTAAGTTTAGAATTTATAATAGACTTTCGTGATTGACTGTATCATTTATTATATCAACTTTAATTTGTATCGATGAAAATTTGCCTATTTTAAAGACGATCATCGAACAAGCCTGTAAAAAGGCAACACGTATAACACGTACGTATCTGATTTACTTGCTTTACCCACAACGATTTGCATCGGGATCGTTGGCCCACTGCTTGCAAACGCGCGTGAAATCTACGATCGGCCTGCGCTCGATCCAACTAATGAATAGCAATTTTCCTCGCGCAGCCGCGGGCCTAACGCCTGGCTTCGTCTAGCTGGAGATGAACGACCCAGCAAAAACAACGAGCCAGGGATTATCCCGGGTAATTGTATCTGACACGGAGCCTGCTTTGTTCATGAACCGTTCGCCGCCGCGACGGATTTATGCGAGACCAGTCCTCTCTCGTATGGGAAATCGTGAGAGATTCTTCTCGCGGATTTAGTTCTACGCCGGGGAATTAAACGAACCGTTTGAATTAAAGCTCTTTGTTCCGAGCGATAAAGTTCTCACAGATTTTTCGAATATTTTTAAACGGAGCATAGCTAATGTAGAAAACTGGTTAACAATTTGCGGTACGTTTAAGACTGAAGGAAGAGTTTCAGCGAAACAAAAAGGACGACTTTGCTAGCAGTAAAATAGAACATCTGCTGTTCATGTAACCGAGGAAATGATTCACGTGTTAATAAAAAGGGGCCGTAGGATACGTCTTCACGATGAACTTTTTTGCTAACGTCGACAAGTGCCATATGCCTTAAATGTTTCTTAATCCCCTCCCTTTTTTGATCATTAATTCGTCTAAACATAGGAGGATATTAGATTAAAAGAGTAATTTTTTACATACACTTACCGACAAACGTTTAAGAAACAAAGTAATTCGTTCCATATTTTTGTGTACTCTTTATTTTCTGAGGTATACAGATTACAATTAAAAATAGGATAACTTATTGTTTATTGGCATATGTAATGTTACCTTTTTATGTTATTTTTTTTATTCTAAGCTATTTATATCAATAGATGAAGAATATACAGAACGTTGCAAATGATTACTTTGTTTCTTAACTTTCGTCAGTAAGTGTATATTTGACACTACGTGAAATTATTCTTGCGAACAAGTAAAAGCTAGTAGAATTTTGTCGATTGCTGGATAATAGCTATAGTACGCGATTAAGATTTGGCATCATTTATACGATACAGAAAATTAGTCCATAATTCCATACAAACTCTATAACAATATACTTATCTTGCAAAGAATGTGAAGGGTGTTCAATCACCCTTAGAAGAAATTCTAAAGTCTCATTCTATCAACCAAAATACGATAAAAATCATGGAATAATAAAATAACTCTATAGACTTCGTTTTTTAATTATTCTTGACTATTCTAATCTAGTTATCATTAATTTCTTGAAGAAACCTACTGATCTCGCTTGTCTATTTAAACCCCCTAATTCTCCCTGCAACATACCCGAAAAGAAATAACCAACACAAAGAAAAAAGAAAGAAAATGTGTTGAAAGATATGCAGCTTCATTCCTTTTACAAAATGCGACGCTTTATCCTTTGGTATTCAATGGCAATCAACATAACCGTGATGTACATATATAGTAAACTCAATTAAATCGGCGAAGCGATGAAAAGCAACGTGACAGTGAATGACTATTCCATTGAAAATTTGAATATCGAGTGACGAATATTGTACAGCGACAAAATCGGCGTCGTTCAAAAGGAACGACCGACACGACACGAAACAAACAAATCATATTCTATGGTTACGTCCAAAAAGTCGTCCAAGGTGGCAACGACATTTACAGTTTGTTTTTTGTCACGTCGGTGTGAGATCAATAGTAATGGTTCAGGAACTTAAAAGAAGTGTAAAGTAAGTGTAACAGGAAGTAAGCAAAATTTTGAATTTTTCTCAGCTAAAATCACTGTTTGGTTCATTGTCCGACGTCTGGAATGGCAATGAACGATTCTACAGCTTTATTATTTTTCCCAGTTGCTAAAAAGACCCGTTTTATAAAATAAACGAGCAGAAGATTATAAAAAACGTTCAACAGTAGAAAAAGAATGGGAAGAGGTGACATTATCAATAGAAAGAAAAAGTCAATCAGTCTTTCTTCTACCAAAATAGATTTCTTCAAGTTTGTAGTGTTTCGAATTGCTTGAAGAATGTAATCAAAAATATTCTGTATCAATTTAGTATATTGATAAAATAAATTGTCAATTTCTCTAGGCATTTGGAAGACCAAGTTTATGATGACGTAATAATCATCAAATAATCATTTAATAATAATACCATGTAGCATAGATCTTTTAAGGATAAATGTAAAAATATTTTTAATCGTTAATTGCTATGTAAAAGACTTCTTACGACTAACGTTGCCGCGTGTAAACTGGTAGTGTAAATATCAAGGACTTAATACGGTTATAATTTCGATTCCGGTATTATGCCAACAATACTATACCGATTATTATAATCGATTATTATCGAAATACCAATACCGCTATAATACCGAAAACCGAAATAAATGACGGTATTACTTCGGTATTCTGATTGTGAAAATTGTTAATCCGATGAATCTTTATAGTCTCCTCGCGAAACTTGAAGCCCGACCTTCAATTGTTTATATTTCGCACACCTTCTATTACTAAGTTTGTTATCCCATTCTTGTGTAAAGTAAACTAAACTTGAAATACAGTTGTTTTTTTACATTGATGCACGCTACAGCGTATACTATAGTTGATGAACAAATATAGAATTAGAGCGTAAGAAAGAATACAATATTCAATTCCATTGTTCCCTAATTTTCCATTTTCAAGTTACGAAAGTGGTGCCAATTGGTTGTATATGGGTTATCCAAAAGTACCTTTGGGATGTTGAATGAGAATATCTGTCAAACGCCACGTTTGTTAGTAAGATAGAGGTGAAAAGAATAAAAATTGAAACGAGAACGAACGAAGACAATAGAAATAGAAAACAGATTAGAAAAGGATAAAGCAGAAAGGGAAAGAAAAAAAGTGAAGGTAGGTGCGTTCCTATAGTCTATTTTGGATAACCCTTTACTTACTCTTACAACGATATAGGTACTATGTGTACCGGTTGTTACATAGAATGTAACAATTGTTACATGACACTTGTAACATAATTACAATAAGAAGATAGTACCAGTTTTAGATCTCTCTTTAAACAATTCTTGTAATTAAATAGAAGAATCGAAAAAAATTACCGGTAAATATAAGTAAATATATCGATATTTTTTATTTCGTTTTCTCTAAGGGTTACAAAGTTATAACCAAAAAATCCCGGTATTTTACATTACGTTATAAGTCTCTAAATATGAACCGAGCTTCGAACGACTTGCCACAGTCTGGACGCGACCATATGCTCGTTTCACGTCGTACTGCGTCGTTCGAACGTTTGAACGATAACGATTTTGTCGTTGCACGATATTCAATCAGGACATGGCGTTAAGCTGAACATTTACAGTGTAGCCGTATTCCGCTGCTCTTTTCGTTCACGCAGCAGTGCGGCGTATTTACAGTATCAGCATTCAGGCGGTGAAGTAACGACGAAGAAGCCGAGAAAAAAAAAAAAAGAAAAGCGGCGTGGGACACCAGGAACGTGGAGGAACACGCGAGACGCCTGAACGAGAATTACGCGAGTTGCGTTCTTGGTTTCAGCCGGTTCACGCTCGCGGGAGCGAGTGTGCTTCCACATCGCTGTCCTCCGCGCGCGTGCACGCTTTTACTTCCTTCTTCCTACGAGTTCTCCACGACCACGGCCACGGTCGCCAGAAGAAAGGTTGCACCGTCCTTTCTCGCTGCCTCTCGCGGCCGACAGCGATTTATTAACCCCTGTTGAACGTTCGAGCTTTGAAAGCAACGGTGAACGCACGGAAGGAGGGCATTGTTCTTCGCGAACGTAAATTTGGAAAGTTGGACAGCCTGACTTTTGCATGGGCACGGGGGGTTCCTTCCGATCCTCTATTCAATGTTTCAGAGCACGCGTTCATTTATAAGAATCTTAACCCCTTGCCTTATTAATTTTTCAACCGCGCTTCGGAAATTTAAGTTCGATGCTTGTTGTTTTAACCCTTTCGCTACGAGGGACGTGTAAACGTAAATCGTGCTGTCATTCGCTAAAAGTATACACGTATTTGAAGGATCCTTCAACAAGAGCCCCAAGGAAGTTTTTAGTAAATAAAATATATTTCAGTATAGAAAATTTGATATGTTTTTATTGTACATTGTAGGACGATCCTTTACGATTGTACGTGAAATAATTACGTATTTTGCGACACATACTGTTTACAGAACGTATTTGCAGATTCTTATATATTTATGGAAAATTTAAACGCGTAAAAGGACATACATAGCACGTAATATGCAAAAATAAAATGAATGCTTGGTATAAAGTACAAATTATTGTACTTTGAGGGTGAAACAGAGCTCCGTTCAGGTTGCATTTCTCTAACTTTGTTAATAAAAATATAAATATGCGTAAAGATCCAAAGTTTAGCATTAAGTTTTAACGGTATAAACACGATCTTTAATCGTGTATCATTCCAAAACAAAAATTGTAAGCATCTACATATAAGAGATGTCACCATAACCATCGGAAACATATAACTGTAGGGAAAATATATCTTAAAAACTTCCGAAAGACTTCGTTGAAAGACCATTTATAACTTAGTAATATTTTTATTATCATTCGCATAAATTACTCTATGATTATTAGAACAGAGTATCCAAATATTTATACTCATATCGTTTTCGTATCAATAATAATTGTCCCCATCTATGCATTGAGAATATTTCGGATATAAATCTTAATACTTAAAATAAGTACCGCAGCGAAAGGGTTAACACTGTCGCGGATAGAAAGCGTAAAAGTATTACACAAAATTTATGTTTGACAAACCTCAACCTTATAGTTTGATGATACAATTAGAGTTAAAGCTGTAATTTGTTAGAAATACAACGTGTTGTTATGGCATTTGGGCCACAATTTGCTCCACTAGCCATACTCGTCATTATAAAGCAAAGGGTTGAGAAGCTTTCACTGCTTGGTTACTTTTGGAGAAATTTGTTGGAATTATAGTAACGCACGTTTAAATTTTAGTAAAATTTTTACGCGATCCATCTGAACTCTTCACCCACTGATGGAAGAAAAATTGGAGAATTGATGAAAATAGCCACGTCATGAGAAAATGTTAATTTCCATAACATTCGTCTTACTTTTATGAAGATAGTATCAGCAGATTTTTACGGTTTCTCCAATTAAAATAAACCCAAATACGACATACATAAGTCAGGCTACTTTCAACTAGTAATTCATTTCATATGGATAGCAAAATCAGAAAATACGTGTAACTGATCCTTTAACAGTTACACAATCCATAATCAGTAATTCAATGTTCGTCTTTTATAAAATATATTAAACCGTACGCTAGAATTTATCCGTTAGATGCCGAATTTGATTAAATTTAACCGTGCACTACTACAATTGATTTATTTTGTTCGTTGCATTTTGGACAATTCGGATAGAAACAGTGTAGACTTAAGCGAAGACTGAAGTTGATAATATCGAAGTTCTAATTACCGTTCTACTTTACATTCACTTGGCGAAGTTTCAATTTTTTTGTTCCTCCAAATGCCTCTATAACCTTAACGTGGAATACAATTTCCTTAAAAATAATTAAGTCTCTGTATTTCCACGTTACAGTCGAGTTAATCAAATATCGATTAATCCTTAATTATCGACACCGAACATTTTAAACGCCAAAACATTTCACACGCATCGATCTGATAACAAGGCGTGTTACATGAAACGTTACGTAATTCTCACCGAATTCATCCAACTTCTTCCAACTAACTTTGATCTTTTTCATCGAATTCCAACAAACTTAAATTCTAAAACGAACCCTCTGGCATTCAAAGGTGAACACTGCGCCAATTCCACTTTCCTCGTTTCCAATTTTACCGCAACGTTTCTCTTTCCGCAATTATCAAACTTCCAACAATGGTTTACGATTTTTCTGTCAATTTCCGCTGATAAATGGACTTTCTCTCGGCTTCGTGCACGGCGCCTACGTCATTACTATCAAAGCTAAAGCCATTCACCGCCCCTAACGAAGCCCTGAAAAGCGCGACGACAACGTATGTATGTATGTACATATATATATATATGTGGGTTCTCCCGCTCATTATTTTTCACACCATCGCGATCGTCGAGAACTCTCGTTCACGCGCTGTTCGGCTTCGTTAGGATCGACGTTTGGCTTGGCTACAAGTCTGCACCATGGATGAAGAATACCTTTCGGGCGACAGCTGGTCGACAAAGCCGACCACCTTCTTTTTCGTTCCGTTAACGCTGAGCGAGGGCATACTACAAGGAGGGGTAACACGATTTACGATGTACACAAACCAAATAATCCATTGACTTTTACTTAAATGTTAAACCTGGCCATTGAAAGATGCCCCGAGTGAAATTAACGCGCGAAAACGCGTCGAAGCGCGAATCAATTAACGCCGAGACCGTAGTTATGTACTTGCAACGAAATCACCTTCACGTGATATCTGCGATGTCTCGGAACCAGAATTCCACGATAAAAGGTAGCCACTCCGATTTCAATTCAACGGTAAAAGCATACCCGCGCGTGACGATTAATCTTTTGGACGATTAATCGGGCGCAGTAATGGGCTTCGAGATTTCGAGAAATGAGAGATTTAACGGGAGGTGGCTTAACTTTTTCACGTTTTAATCCGTTACCTTAAAACCACGTGCCACGAGCCACGCTAGTGATGTAAATTATAGACAAAGCAAAACAAATATTTGCGTTATCACTAATAGAATTTAATTTACCATCTTTAATTTCCTTTGGAATTGTTATAATTACTATGACAAATGTAAATACTGTATAATATTCGAATATTTTGAATATGGCACAGTGTTGAAACTGGTAATAGCTTTCGTTAACACGTGCAACTACTAAAAAAATTCGTAGAGCAAGAAGTTGATGGAAGATTAACACTGGACTACCGACGAGTGAAGAATATTTACAGTGAGTCACAAAATGATTGGCTCAGGCAAAGGTTTACCAGAAATACGAAAGATAAGATAATAAAGTAACTACCTGTATTTATTATTTGCGTCATTCAGTGAAAAACGCTGCGAAACTTCTTTCCAATTCAGTAGTTACATAATATAAAAATTGCACTACCATTCTAAAAAAGGAAATCGTATCTGCAAGCTAAGGTCAACAATAAATTGATTCTAAAGAGTGAGTAGAAAATGGGAATGAATAAAAAAATGTTTGATAAATCGAAGAAATATATTTATATACCAGTAAACGGAGTTCAAGAATTTGATCGTCAATTTATGTGGGTACAAAGTTCCATTAGAAAGTGGACTTAAATTGGTCCGATCAGTACGTAACTAAAAGTACAAAAGTAAATAAAAGTTTGAAACTCTTTCTGCAAATTGCAGATTGTGATATGATATCTGTTTTACAAGTAACATTTCTGCCGATTATTAAATGTTATTACTGAAGCTAATTTAAATACAATCCATATCGGCAGAAATATTTAATTATGTTTCGAATACTAGTTTGAACCTCAAATTTGGATAACTCCGTAAAGAAACGGGCAACGCTTTCACTTTCGAAATGATTAGTAAATAATTAATAGTTACGTATATGAAAACTATTAAACACATATTAAGCAAAATCATGCGTAAACGAAATCGTAAAACCATATGACCCATGAAATTGGTATAGTTACGTAAACAAAAACAGTACAAATTAAGTATAAAAGCAAAGGGTTGTTCGATTTGCATTCAGCCATTAATTAGTCTCCATTGAAAAATATGTTTTCGATACTAAGGCGATGTTTCTTGTTAACTCGAGAATAATATCCTTCCATTATATTTACTACTTAGCACGGCATAGAAAAAATGTTTCCTTCTGATAAGACGTTGAAAGAACACATTAAGAATTCTTTACAGAATGAATTATGTAAAAATAATTTTTGTAGAATGAATAATAAAATACTTGTATTTAAATAAGGATACATGTAAAGAAAATATTTGTCGATACACTACTAGTTAACAGTTTGGAAACATTTACGTATTCTAAGGAATGTAAGATTTACAAAAGGGAAAATCTATGGAAATAATGTCAATTGTTGCTAATATCTACAATATTAATTTTTAATAGGGTAGATGTCGCAATTATTGCCACTTTAAGCTTCTTGCGTAACTTCATATGATTATTTTAGATGTTATTTAACCTAAAAATCGTTTTACTTTGGTGCATAACATTACTTAACATTTCTTTTATTTGTGAACATTTTTTCATACGTTGAATATGATGAATCAAGTACTAATTGATTGAAAATGTACAACGAAGTTCAATGTCCCTTTTAATGTCACTTGAATGAAAATGATCATTACATACATATGTATATTAGCAATTCAATTTGTGTATCAGATGCAAAATGATTAATAAAATTATCCCATTTACTGCGTTATGACAATTCCCATATTTTCCACTTACATTAGTCGCGTTTTTTAATGCTCAAATGGCATGTTCGCCTCTTAATATTTATCTTCGAATGTTAAGTATAAACAAATACACAATGTCTATTTATTATTACGTAAAAACGAAGTTCAACTGCAGTGTTAAAATTTCTTTATTCACGGTTCTTCATACATTACTTTGCTACTAGATAAAACAATTAAAGTGGTAGTTGCAAGGACAGTGACAGTTATCGGAACATCTACCCTAGACAACAAAATTAACAAGAGATTTGATATGGAAACAACTGGGAAAGTGATTTCAAACTTATGGCGGATAGTGTATTTCTCTCGTGGCAAACATGGCTCAAAGTCAACACAGATCCTAAGTAAACGGAATTTTATCCCTTATCCGAACCCCTGTGGGCCAATATTACGGATTTTGGTGTTATCCCTCGGGACATCTTGCACTAAGGACGTATATACACGTGTATTTTGTATATTTATACATACAAGGAAACGATGTTTGTTATGTAGAAGATAGTACAAAAAAAATGAATAAATTCTGAACTACGGCAAGTCAAACATTTATGTATGTTTTATAACTGTTAAGGGGAAACTTTGTTACCGGACTGCGGATGTTTATGCGTTTACGGAAAATTGAAACGCGTCAAAGATACGCAATACGCGTAATGTACAAAACTATAACGAATATTCAAGCCAAAGAAATAATTATTATTACATTCAGAGGATGAAACTACTCCTTATTTAGGTTCCATTTCTGTACTTTTCTTTCGAAATAAGTGAATTTGTATAAAGATTCGCAGTCTATTTATTACACAACGTGCATTTTATTACTAATTCTTCGTAAGAAAAAGATAGATAATGTTATACTGGATAACACGTCAAGTGTCGCGCCGAATTTATAATTTTATTCGTTTTCGTAACTTTCCATTTGCGCTGTTTCGGTCGCTAATAGATATATGTTACTACGATTGTTGTATATGGTTGAAGAATGTCTTATAATATTAATAAGACTACAAAAATAAGTATTAGTAAGAAAATAAAGAAATTATAGCAAAGGGAAACAATTCAGCGCAAAATTCGACGTGGCTCATTGACGGACCACACGGCACTCAACGTGTTAAGAAAAAATAGAGAATCATATTTTTGAATGTATTGCAGTCGACGAAATTTTGCGAATTATATCTATTTTATTCGTTAATAATTTCGTTCGTCGATAAGTATAAACGTTCCTTTCAATCTAATTTTCAGATCACGGCTACTTTTGTGTCGAAAATTATAAAAAGTAGTAAAGATATAGAGAAATAAGTGTCCTATTTCACAAACAAATCAGGACATTAAATTTGATCAAACTTTACGTTTATTTTCCTTCACGTTCGTTTTTTAGTTCAAATTACGTATGCTAGTAAGCTAATACGTTACCTTAAAAAATTCGTTAATTAAAAATATGATCCTCTATCTATTTTAAAGAGGTCTACTACAGAATTATCACAAACTTGTCAACCTATCAACTACTTCTGTATTTCTAAAACCTTACCCAGAAAAAAAAGTGATACGTTCTCCACTAATATTTCCAATCGCAAAAGCCAAAAGTATTTTTTCCATACCGATGTTTCTCTATTAGTATAAAACATTGTAATATTTAACAACCAGACTGCGGATATTCATGCAAATTCACATTTTTACAAACACGACGACGAAATGAATCGGACCAAAATAGAGTTATCTTTCGTCTCTTTAAATATCTCGCAGTTTACGTTAAATATTTTACGTATCCTACTCTAAAGCATTTCGCACATTTAAATTTCGCATAAATGCATGAAGATCCGCGGTTTAACCTATAATGGTAGTTCTCCAAGAGAGCCATCAACCGGTTTCTTGTATCGGCGAAATCATAAAAATACACGGAATAGAGCAAATTGCAGAAACGGTTCTGATACACGCGCACACACCTGCGTCGAACGTACCACTTCATTTACATTCAAGGAAGTTTCTCCGGTTTCTCTCTCGCTTTTCCCTTTCAGACAGAGTAATTACGAGAAAATGACATACGCGTACCTGTTCGACTTTGGCGTAACGATGTCCCTGGTTTCGGATGTGTACTTCCTTTCGGCACGACCACCATTGAAAAGCTCGACGGTTTCCCTGGTAACCGTTTCCAGGAGAGGCTCACCGCCCCGTCTACCCTTGCTGAACGTCCTTTGATCCGTTTTACGGACCATAACCACCCTCGACAGGGGTTGATTGAATTCATGACCGTGCATCGTTGGCGGGATCATTGCTAACGACTGCGAGAGGGGCCCTCCGACTCGCGGAGACCTGGAAATTGACATTCCGCAAATGAAGGCATCTACATCGAATACCACTTATCCGCGATTAAGAATCTTTTATAATACGATTTGATCTTTTAACTACTGCTGAGATGGAATCTCAAAGATTCTTCTCTTTTCAAGATAAGGATACCCGTTTCATTCGTTTAAATCGAATGTAAGATATTAGCATTGACTAAGAACAGGATAGACCACTTATACAATGCTTTTCTTTGTCACCCAGATTTGGGACTCATGAGCCCCAAATCTGTTTTCATTTTTACCTTTTCGATTGTCTAAAATGTATAACTTTTGCGTTTGCTCTTACATTTTGTATATTAAAATACTTTAGAAGTGTTTACATTCTTTGACAGATAATAAAACGAAAGATATTCTTCGAAAAATCTGAATTTTTAGGTTATCGGTACTTCAGAGCATGCGACACGAAGTCCCATAAGATGATCGGTCTATCCTGTACCTCGTCTGTGATATTAGTGTGGCCGCCCTCCTGTACCTACTACTACAGAGACATAAAAAATAGGGCTTTTTCGAAAGTACTCATTCCAACTACCTAGTCCATATATGCAGAGTTACTCACAAAATTGAGCGTGCACCTATGTTGCCGATGAAAAATAACTAAAAAGTAAATATACACACGCATGTTCAAAAGTAGAAACTCAATATATATTTCGCATATTCTGACAGACGGTACGTAAAAAATTCTTGAGATAGAATTATATGTACTTAATAAGAAACGTAAAAGTATAACTCTTTTTGCTGACACAAAATTGTTATTATACGTACGATACATGTAGATTACTATTTTGTTAACCACCTTTAATATTCATGGCATAGAATTAATTCATTTTCCATAATGAAGGTGAAATATTGTCCTATTCTTCTTTTAATTTCATTTCGAAATCTTCCCTATGCGTAAAAGTATAATTTATCATTTTGGATATCAATTTTTCCAAGATATGTTCAATCAGGTTAATAGTTTGAATACACTGAATATTAATAATTTTTTAGCCATCTTTTTCATTCAGTTTGAAGGTGTACGCTCAATTTTGTGAGTAACTGTATATACTGCCTTTAACTTTCATTCCAATATCCCAACGTTTAAGCCAGGACCTGCTAAGTTTATTAAGTTCTGCCATACAGTAAGCATAGTTCTTAAGCCCTCTGTTTCCATTACGCGGTAGCAATAAGTGCAATATTAAACTTACGACACACGATAAATTACGAGCGCTCATCACAAGAGACATTAATCTATCCCCTAGAGAACATCCCTTTTTTGTTGTATTATCTAAAATTATTTGTGCGTTTCTAGTTTATTGTAGCTCCCTTGTATATATTTTGTTGTTATTGGCACAATAAACGCTCGTCGAAAAAAGAAAAAGGATCTGCTAGGTAGCCTTACTGATGAATCCACTAGCAGGCTCAGAATAAAACGCAAACTCTTCCTTTTTCCCACTCTATCCCCTCTCCACAGCGACACATTAGTATTAGGTGTACCACTAACTCGTACGACTCTTCACCAAGTTCAGCATTTATTCAAAAAAGAAAGAAAGAAAAAAAATCGAATTCCTATTTTGTTTTACGGAGACCCGGAAGAAACGTTTGATCGTTCGATAAGATAAATTCATCGGTCTATTTTTGTATCTCGATACTGCAGCTTGAGTTAGGCTTATGTTTATTAAATACAAATAGCGGATTACTCATTGGTACGTCTAATATAATGCACCTTTTAACTTTGTAATTTATTTATTTAGGAAAATGTATAGAATGAACTAAAGTAAAGCAGTAACAGAAATTGTTATATAATCTTTTATATTCACGTGTATATAAACTAGAAGTTCAGAAATTTTGTAAACTCCGCTTCAGGCTTTACGACATAAATAGGGTACCTTCGGCAGTAAAAGGTTAACTCGATAATAAGTGTATTTCTTTCTTTTAATTAGTTTTTACGAGATACGATTTAATTTTTAAAAGATACGATATAAAATAATTAAATCGTTCTTGTGCCGAAATTGAAATTTTCCTTTTTTTTTCGTTTGTAAAGAAATACATATTCATATATTCTATTTTAGATATTTTAATTTTGTTAATAAATTACATTACTATATCATCCATAATTGTTTTTTTTTTTTTTAATTGTATTCCTTTTATAACTTCATACGTGGGTATAGTCCAATTATCCGACATGTTTGATTATCTGGCACCGCCTTACTTCCGAGTACGCCGGATAATCGGAATTCTACTGTATAGATTAACAAGTATGTACTAAGAAACATATCGTATATCTTAAGGCGAAATTATACTAAAATACCGGATAATCAGAAATCTACTGTATTAAGAATTAACGTATGTACTAAGAAATATATCGTATATCTTAAGACGAAATTATACTAAAATCTACGAAACATTATACTGAAGTTTATTATCAAGAGTACATAATATTGAAACAGATTTGTGATTTACACTTGATTGCTATACTAACTTGTTGCCACGCTGACAAGCGAGTAATAAACCGAGGCTCTAATTAAAATTTTTGACGTTACAGTGTGAAAAAGGGAACAAATTCTCCAGAAAGTAATCCAAGGGGAATACCGTATTGCACGATACTTGAAAGATCTTAATGGAAATTATACAATAGTAAGAATTTAAGTACGAGGATGCATATCATAGAGTCATCTTTTGCTTATAAATAATTTCCTTACTCGTGGGATTTCCATAGAATTTTTTACTCTCATAAAAAATACATACACTTCATGCAATTAACATTTATTCCGCATTGCGTGACTTCCTACTAAGATAAATGTCAAGTATTTATTTTAGTTACAGCTATCGTACTTAAATATATATTTGAAAACAATGGTCAGGAAATGTTTAGTTAAATGGCTATATCTTCCCGCAGAGTCACGAGGGAAAGGAAAATATTTTCTAACAGTATCGAATATTGTGTCAATTTGGGGCTATTGTATTGGATAAGTTATCTCGGTACCGTGGTTTCTAAATACGAGAAATAATGATACTGTCAGAGATGAAGCGCCCGTGGGCGACAGCTTCGACAGGTTCGGTAATATAATATAGCATTAAGGAACAGAATCTTTGTTAGATAATTTAGTTGGATCGACTGCTAAGTAGAACAATCACATGACGTATGATATCTGACGAATAACAATTCACAAATGATTCATCTTATGGAATTGACCGCATAGTTTGCTATTGTATAATCCTTGCAGTACGTTGTAGACAGACCGTGGATGTTTGGGCGCTTGTAAGAATTTTAAATGGAATGAATGCAATGTGCCAAAAAATATACGAAATAACCGAAATAAAATGTATCTCGTAATGGTTAACTCTTATATGGGAATTGAGCCAATTCGATTCAAAATCAGTGCATGGAAAAGATATAATTACTCCCGTCGATTTACGCCGATTATTCATTCCACGTGTCTTTTTTTACGCGATTCTTTTTCGTGTAAAAAGAGGCCGCTAGTGTGAACCAAATACCGAAGAGAAAAACAAGATCTACGTTATTAAAAGTTATAGATATTTCATAAAATCTCCGTGACTTTAAAAAATGAAATACCGACCTATCGTTGACGAATGAATAACAATAATATGAAAATATAAAATATGTGCGGATTATTCCGCTTAGGGTTAACTCTGCTACGGTCTTTGAAACTTGAAAGTCGAATTATACGCTTAGTTCTTGAAAAATATTTCCTCATTTTGAGAAAAGCAATCTGCCAGTGTAGAATTGAAGTCAAGAGTTAAACGTATTAATAGCAATTTTCTTGTGTTCCTCCTCTAATTAAGGAATTTTTTGGAAAAGAAGAAACATGATTGAACCAAAAATGTCCCTAAGACCGCAACAGGGTTAATTAAAATTCTCGGTTTAAATATCTACGTGCGTGGAGAAAACCAGAAGCGAGGTGGCTATTTCAATAGAATTTCTTTCACAACGTCCTTAATGTTAAACATAATTCCACAGTTTGATTGATCATCTTTCTTTTCTTAAATTCATAACCATCTTCTATTAATCGCATACGGACTTGTTGAACATTCCAATTCGTTCGATAAACCCCAATCTTCCCTTTCATTACTTTCGCTTTCGAGTGAAACTTACAGTATACTTAGTAAGTAAACTTTCAATAGCAAAATTCAATAGAATTTTTCTTCCATCGTGGTTCACGCGATTCTTAACTCTTCAATCAGTCTTTACAGCTACGAATCACTCTTACGGGAGCTGTTACTATAACCGGAAATATGTTTTTGTGCGTGCCGGTTCGCAGTGAACGTTAGGTGGACACGTCTAATTACGACGTATGTGATAATAACATCTCCCGGCCTATGAGCTCAGTATTCGTAGCGATGAGTGAACAACCTAGTGCCATCCTGAAGCGTATAATGAGGCAAATGTAATGAAGAGCTTCAATTGATCATAATTTCAGTCGATCGTCGACACGGTTTAGAAATACAACAATTGTACTGTTGGATACAAAAGGGGCTTGAATGACGAAATTGTATTTCGAGAACAATGTGTCTCAACATTTTACAGTTAAATATTTCCTATACACGTTGAAGTTGTTTTAAAATTCTCTAGAATATTTAAAAATTCAATATCTCTGCTTTGCATTTTCATTAGCATAACATGAATTACGTAATAAATGATTTAGTAGCTTTAATTTTGATCATGGTCTACTCAAGACGTTCTTGCATGAAATGAAAAAATATGGTAAAAGGTGATGTCTATTAACGGTTTATTAAAAGTATACCTATATAATATTGGAAAAAATATAATAATGTATCTTCGATAATGTCTTCATTATTCAGTTGGAACTGCTCTTTGAACCAACTTATTTCTCCTTCTTTTGAAAAATCGGACAAACCTTTAACATCTTGTAGTTTGCCTAATTTTATGCATCATTTTGGTACAATTAAAATGTGCAATGCTACCTATTGAAAATGACCTGTTCCAGCATAAAATTTGCTGTAACTTCGTTAAGCAGAAAGATAATGCAATGAGATTTGAAGGGTATATATAAAAATTTTATTTATACATTTTACGCAAAAATTACCTGAGTGCTTTCGAGTCGTTTTTATATCCAACAGTACAATTGTCTTTCTCACTCGTGTTTTAATCATTCACAAATGTTTACGGGACAAAATATAAAACTACGAATAAAAGTTAAAGAATGAAGAAATGAACTACAGTTTAATGGATACTTTAATATAAAAGGAGTTGAAATTACAAGCTTGTAAAAGAGAAATGCTACTATACGATTTTGTATATCGCAACCTTCCATTTGCCAAACGACTACTCTAATAGATTGAACTAGCCACACCGTCTACAGGATCTCTCGATTTGATCTTAAATAAGTGGTCTTACTCTAAAAAAAAGTAACGTATGAAAGGATCTGAATCAAATTTAATTTCCATCACTCTGTTAATCCATTTTAGGCGCATAAATTGCATGTTGAATTTTATGATTAATACTTCCATGCTGTTCCATTTCAATATGATGAATTATTCCGAGTGCGAAAATGTCCAATTTTTGTAGAACAAATATTAAATAACCCATATATTAGATTACCAAATAAAATTTAATAGATATAAACGAAAAAAGATAAGAAAAATAGATGAGATAAGATAAATAAGATAAATAGAGTCGAACCTCAATAACTCAAATCTTTTTAACTCGAAAATCTCCGTAACACGAAAATTATGTTCGTTCCCTTCCATTCCACTGCAAAAGCCATTATAAATCGAAAGAAAACTTACTGTAACTCGAATTACTTGCCACCCATTTAGATACATTTTTATAACTCGAAGTTATAGCTACATATGTACGTGTCATAATTTATCAAACAAATGAATGCTAGAAAACAAAAAAAACAATACTTGCTGTGTCTGAACCCTTCGTAACTTGAATTTTCGTACGTTAAACCTCTATTAGTCGAAAACTTGGATAAGTTGGAATCTCTATAATTCAACGATTTTATCTCTCCCCTTGAGATTCGAGTTATCGAGATTCATCTGTACCACAATAATCAATTCTATTCAGAGGACTTGACCAAGCTTACTTTGTATCCTCCAGTGAATCCAATATCGCATCACGCAATTCGTATTCACCATTAAGCTAATCTATCATCCTTATTTTACACCTTGGTAATAATCCTAATGAGGTGTTCCTTCCCATAACCGTAGGACAGCGCATATTTTCAATCTGCTTGCTTCGTTCCCATTATAAGACTCGATGCAAACGAACGACTTTTCGCCGCGCAACCATACGTCTATTTTCATCGTTTTCAGTTGAAAAGATAAGGAAAAACATACGATTGTGCGTGAAAAAAAATCGGTCAACTGCATTAGGTTCGCTACGATCTATAAGTGAATCGAAAAAGTCTACGTACACCTCTAAATTTCAAATACTTTAAAAAATGCTAGAGTTTCGATCATTTTGAGAACATTAATTTAGTTACTGACAAGAATTGTGTATATTACCAAGAAATGGCGATATCTTTCTCACGGTTTCTTAACGAAACGCGCATAAAGCGAATACCTAATTCGATGAAAGTCTACGTATGTGAATAAAAGTATACAAGACTAATTGTTCCAACTATATTTATACTTTGTTAGACCATTCGATGCATTTGTGGCGTTCCATAATTCGTGTAGCATAAATTAAATTACATTGTGCACACATTTAGGAGTAATTTTATTCGCGCAATCAATGACGCTGCTTTTTTTTTCAACATCTTCTAGGAATCTTACGTTAGTAAATTACATTATTTGTGTAATATAAAATAACAGAAAGGTTTATTATTATCTTATAATTTACATTTCTCTTTCGTTCACTCTGTCTTACGTTGGTTGCGGTCTCCTACAATATCTGTTTCATCATCCTGCGTCACACCATTCTCATTCGCATCTCCCCATAACTAACATAGAACGCAAAATATGAGAGCGTCCTCTGGCACATTCCACATCATATCATCGTTTATAAAACCAAATCCACGCTTTATTCGTTTGTAATTTTATATTTTTCCAAATTTTGCATCCCCTTTTGATTATTCAAAAAAAAAAAAAAAAATGCTCTAAATTGCATATTGATATTGAAACATTAAAATATGTTGTACGTAGACTTCCGTGACCGATTGGTATCTGCATTCTTGCAACATAACGATGGTTGGCGCGTTCGAAAACGCCTGTAACCCAAAATTATCCACTCGATTAAACGGCTTGCGCGTTCAGATTCTCGTTACTTTTAAAATTACGCTCGCTAGCTCCTCGTTAACCTCATCGTTAACGCCAGATTCTCGTTTCGCGGATAATTAAGGCTGAATTTCTCTCGCCGAACGTCTAACAGAGGGGCACGGTAAAATTGCGGCGCGTTTCTTGCAAATTGAAGCTGCTAAACCCGAGGGGTCTTACGCGAACCGAAAGAAAAAGCTCGACAATTTCACAACTTTACGATGGCAAGGGGGTCTCGCGTTCGAATCGGTGAAATTGCGAATCGTCGTTTGGAAAGGGGCGACTGACATGTTCAGCTCCGATGCGCTCGCACGAGGAAAAAGTAAAGTTCGTCGATCGTAAATCATTACAATACTGCGAGCGTGGCAAATGAAAGCGTTGCCATTATTCGGCTTCCTACGGCGAGATAAGGACGTGATCCGAAGTGGATTGGAACTTGAATGAAATTCGCGCGAACGCCAATTCTACTTAATGATTCGCTCTCGTGAATTAATTGCAAGATTCAGTACTGTATGATTCTTGGAACAATAATAATAATAATAATTATGGCAATGTACGCATGTACGAAGCCATTCTGGCAACTCAGGATTAATAATCATCGTGCAATTAACACAGACGAACCTCGATTAATCGAATCTCAAGGGAAGAGCCAAAATCTTCAAATTATAGAGGTTTCGACTTATCGAAGTTTTCGAGTAAGTAGTTTTAGCGTATCATAATTTGATTTACGAAAGGCAGAGACACGGCAAGTGCTGTCTTATGCGTTCCAGCATTCGTTTGTTTGACAAATTATAGCAGACACAGCTGGTCACAAAAGTCTACATACGTATTTTAAATTTTTAACATTAATATACTTTAGGACATATTTCAACGTAATTAAAATGGGGTGAAAATTCATGAAATATAAGATTACTAACGAATAAAGTTCATTACATGAATTAAATTGCACTTTGAAGTATGCAAAATATAATTTTATGTATATTAAACAAATTATAGGACGTCGCAGATGCACCATAGTATGTGAAAAAGTGTAAATACGATTTTAATTTCAAGCTAAGGTGGTTCGAATTATCTAAGTTTGATTATAAACAGTCAATCAAGGTTTCTTTACAGAACGTTATCAAAAGAATTTAAAACAAAGGATGATTAAGAATTAATCTCCATTTTTGAAATAAAATATTTCTTGAATACTTCGAATAATATTTACATTGCACTTTTGTAAAAGTGAGCACTACTTTTTTTCACAAATTGATCGTTTGTGTTATTCCGTGCTGAAAGCGTTCAGATCGTGAAAACTGAACGAGTAGATAAAGGCGCAAAGTTATATATGTAGATATAAGCAAAAATGACGATTACGTAAATTGAAGTCTGGCGATTCGACCTGCATTTCATTACCGCAGAAAAACAATTGCAGTCAGTCAGCGTTTCCCAAGCATCAATAATGTGAAAACCAAGACATTTTACTACGCTAGTTTTTGTTCCATACTCGGTATCTGGTAAACGTTCTTATAACAAGTTTACCGCGATACTTTGCGTCCCCTCTTATAGTTTCGCGGACTTTTAGTATTAACGTTGTCGCCGTTTCTTGTAAACCGCCTTACAAAAAAGTTTGCTAACGCACTACTCGCTTCACCGTTTTTTACATCCACTAATGACGTTGTTGTGATGGCGTTTTTAACACTACATTTATATACTGTGCAAGTTGCAAAATTTGTGGCAATTTTTAGCAGATCGCATTAATATATTGTCTATATAAAGTAATACAATTTGGTCAGAATACATTGATTTCTACGCGTCAATGTAAATAAACTTTTTCTTCTTTTTAATTTAATTGCACTTCATGTTTTAAATAAATAGTTCCGAAATAAATAAGCACGACAAGGAACAAATTTTACTTTTGTATAATTTTATTCTAAAACTGAGTACACCTTTTCACTTGTCATAAAAAAGTAAATATTATCTTTGTTAACCCTTTCGCTACGAAGGACGTACCTACATATACATGCGTCTTCAAAGATCTTCAAAGAGACTTATATGTTAGAAGTATACGTATTGTCTCCTTGCAAGGTAATACAATTTTTGTTTTCACTCGTGTAATAATATCACACCATGATTCATGATATAAAGTATCTATATATTTGTCCTATCCTCATATTAACAAAAACTATTCCTTATTTATGATTTTAATTTTTAGTTTCAAGCAGCCGTAGCGAACGGGTTAAAAAAAATACCTCTACTTATATTATTACATATCTTTTACATTGAGTTTACTAAATAACGAAAAAATTCATTACGTAAGTACTAAACCCCCGCAACTGAATAAATTCCAAATAGTAAATCATTAAAATACGTACAACAAGTTCCTTTTTATTCGCACATACACACATTCAAGGAAAATTATTTCTCGTTCACTGATAAGATCTTCCAATAGTACAGTGAAGCTTAACAAATGAACATCTATCTAATGGTTAAATTTCTGTTTTCAACATTTCTTTTTAAACAAATATAATTGTTCCTCGAAGTTCGCGGGAGTTCGAGACATCGATGAATCGCATAATTTTGAGAGTCCCTTTCCCAGTCTCACTACAAATTTGCATCACATGCATAATTAGATACTGTTATTCGGAAAAGTTAACAACATATTGTATTATATATTAGGTTGGCCAATCTTGTCGTTTTTCTACAACGTGACACTTGAATTGCAATACATAAGTAAATATGCAAATAATGTTTTAAACGCAAATAAGATCTGTTAGTTGACATTTCAAATTATCATTTGGTACAAAATCTTAACGATTGATTCTATTTAGCATGTTTTACACAGCCCCGAAATGGAAGAAAATAAAATACGTTTTTAACACATTACTTTATACTGTCAGTATAAAGATACAAATGCATTATACACTAGGGGAAAATAGTACAAATAATAGAATAGACTAATATTAGAAGGTTATCATCATTTTTGAGCCCTTATGAAATTTGTTTACTAAAAGAAAATTCGAAAATCTTGAAGATGAATATTTCGTTTAAGCGAGTTCTTCGCTGGAAAAAATGTAAGATTATTCAAGGATGGAGTGGTAAACCCATTTAATACAGCAGAAAATAGATGAAGAAGACAGACAGTACATTGTTTAACAAGGTTTTGCTTATGTACGTCTTTAAAATACGACAAAACTTATTGGACAATACATGGTAAGATATAATGGAAATATATATTATATCTTATTGTTAGACCAAGATATGTATGCTAAGTAAATAAAAGTGTTAGTCAAAAACTTACAGAACTTCATCAATGCTCAACGCCGATTATACGTATCGGAAAAGAGTTTTCAAAATATTGAATTGTACAACACATTTCAATTTCATAAAAATGTCATCCTTTAAATATTTTAATATATACTGCACTCTGAATATTTTATATATTTTTCTATATTACGTATTCCCGCCATTTTGTCGAACATTTCAATTTTCCATAAATGCATAACAATTTGGAGTTTATTCCTTACGTATCGCGTGCGTACATTATTCACTCTTTACGAAAGTATATTGTCATTTTTGTAATTCTCCGAAGTCGCGGCGACGGCTTCAAAGACCGCAAAAAAACCGCGTTCTTCAAAACCGCATACTTCCCTTCCGACAACTGTAATATTCTGACAGTAACGCGTAACACGATCCCTCACCCAAAAAAAAACACACATTTCTCATCGAAAACACTAAACTATTTCCCATTTTAAGTCATCGAACCACAAGGAAACCCGTATCTCTAGCCAGGTTCAACATTCCTACCGTATCTCCGGTCGCGCAAACCCTCACCCTTATGTCGAACAAGCCTAAAACAACTCACCGGATGCCTCAACCGTCGATATTCTACGCCCTCTACGAAACAGGAAGATTTTCCCACGACGAGATCAATAATTCAAGATCAACACACTCCCGGTAGCGAGATCAACAAATCGTACACTATATACGACTGTCGATCCCGTTCGATCGATGCGGCGGCACTTGTTTGCAATTCCGAAGGGCAACGGAAAATCGTTGGGCACAGGGGAAACGAAAGAATGAACGAAAGAAAAGTAAGCGCGATGAAACGAGCTCAAAGGAAGCGTCCTCGTTTCGAAGCCTCGCGCGGACAAGGCTCCATGGTGTTCGATCCCCGGTTCTAGATCCTCTCGCCGGGCACGCTAGAGCTCGGGTTCTCTCGATACAAACCGCACGACAGAACGAACAAAACTGGCACGAGTCGGGCCACGAGAAAGAGAGACAGGCCTCCGCTCTCGGAGAGGAAAGGTGGCCAATTAGCCGTTACTCGGCGCACATGCCTTAACCAACTATCCGGCGCAGCTGCAGCGCCGCTGCACGCTTCTCTGGAATCACATTCATAAACGCGCCACGATGCAGCGGCAGCGTCGCGTCGCCGTGCGTCGTTGAGCTTCCAGAAGATTCACGTTTCTCCTTTTTTCCGTTTCGTTTTTTTTTATCTGCTTTTGTTTCTCCTCCGACTTTCGTCTGGATATTTCGCGTTTCGTTTGTCGCGCGTCGTTTTCAAGTGCTACTAAACACACAGTGAGGCATTCCATATAACGAACGAATATGCTATAACGAACATGGAAAGATACAATCGACCGTATAAATTTACGTATGCGTGCGAAGCATAAAATTGAAATGCAATAAACAGATTGAGGACTTTTATGCAATTAAAATTCATACGTTTAGGAAGAAGTTTGAAAGAATAGGATCTAAATTGGGGATTGCTTTTTACTTCTAAGTATCGTAATTTCTACTATACTTTGGATATTTTGTATAATTTTGGATGATTCATATGCCTTCTGCACTTTTTTGCGCCTTCAAAGTCCCAATAAATGCATAGAAATCGTCAGCCTAGTCACGAATTAAAATAATACGTATATTTGTACGCATATATACGTTAGCGAATGTTTATACTTTATAAGCGCGACATGAGTAAAAACGATCAATGTCTGAAGTAAACACATGTTTGGGAGAAGTATATTAGACTATTTAATGCTGCGCAAATAAATAAGTGCAATAATAGTAACTTTAATCAGGCGTTTACGTAAAAGTTCTACTTTTAAATCAGAAGAGCTTCGCAATCAAAGGTTTAAAGTGATAGAGCAAAGGTCTAAAAACTATTTTCTTTTTTTTTAGAGTTATATAATATTACATATTTTTAGGCTCCGCGGATCAAATAGTAAGATGAAGATTATTATGTAGGTAAATACTTGCAAAATATCTGTAATAATTAGAATACGATTTTTATGCGTTTATGGCAAATCTAAATTTGCTAACAGAAATAGATTATTACATATACAAAATAAACAAACTATTTAAAGTAAAGTACAAATGACCAAATTTAGAAGATCAAACAGATCTCTATTTCAAGTCTACTCTTTCAGTTTTATTATAGAGATACGAATTTGCATAAATACCCGCAGACTGGTAATAATTAATTACTAATGAAATGAACGGATCTTCTTTCAAAACAACTCACGAGCTGTACAAAACTGATGGCGGATCGAATTTGGCTCGTGGGCCATAGTTTACCGACTCTTGTGATAAAAGTTATTCGTTTATTGACAGATTTGTATTGGTTGCGAATTATAGTGAAAGAAAAATGTATTTGGATCACTTCGAATACGTTTGTTGCACCTTTTATTGGAAAATATTTATTAAGTATTGTAGTTATAGATTGAACTATTAATTGCTTAAAAAAATGGACATTTGTAAGATGATAAAAGTAGAAAATGTAGCTTGTATAATACTTGAAACAATTGGTAAACTATATAGATTATTGTATTTTTAATATTAGACACAATTGCAATTTTCTTAAAACTGATAAAAAATATCTTATAGAATAATCATTGGAAATACTATTTTCTATACATTCAGTAATTAAAAACACTTCAAACATTATAAAATCATTAAAATAGCAACACGATTTTTCTGCTAATACTAAGGAATAAATAAACATTATATTTAGTTTCCGTATAAAAACGCGTGCAAATAATTCGGAACAAGAATTTTTGTATAACTCTATTTGAAATTTTTATAACTGTTTTATCCCTGTAAGGATAATACTTATTTCCTATTTTTTATAGTTACAACGCGATGGACGTTAAAAGTTTTTATGGTTAAAGTTAAATGAAGCGTGTGATTAAAGAAGCAGACACGGTTGTAACTTCTACGCTTGTAACATCGTACTTATGAGTTTCAAATAAAATAAAGAATTATGTATTCTTGAAAAATAACAGTTAAATTATTATACAATCATGTTTCGCCGAGCCACAGATTTATACAACCGGAACTAACAAACAGAATATTTGTACATAAAGACATTCCAAACTGTGAAGCCACAAATTCCTTCGTTTGAACCCTACACATTGTAAACGCGCATTTTTATGTTTTCCTCCGCCAAATTCTCCTTTCACTCGTTCCAACTTATCGCAACATTCTATATAAACACGCCTAACACTGAAATTCCACTTTTCCGTTACTTCCAGCAACGGTAAAAATTCTTGAAGAAGGCCAGAAAGTTCCACACCGATCGCTATCTCGAATTTCACGACGTAAACATACACGAGCTTAAACGAAAGAGATTCCTCTAGTAATTTCTATCTCGCGCAAACCCTTCTTCTCCTTCTCTGTCGCGACAAGAAAAGAAATCCTGCAATGAGTTCCACTAAATTATATTCTCGTACGCTAGAAGAGAAACATCGCGAAGAGGAACAGAGAGGCAAAAAGCGAGGCAACGAAAACACACAGAAGGCAGGAGAAACAAAAACTGAAACGATTTTATCGAAACGCATCCTGCGCGCGGTTTCTTCCGCTTTCGCGACAAGGCGTAAGTATGGTGCGCGCCGCGGAAAGCAGCGTAATAATTGGAGAACGAAGATGTACGGCCGAGCGAGTACCGCTATTCCGGCTGACCGGAATCACTGCTCTGGAACAGCACGGTACTCCTCTCCCTCTCTCTCTCTATCTCTCTTTCTCTCTTTTCTCGACATAAACGTGCTCACGAGAAACACGTGCGACTAACACCTGTTCCCAACGTCCCAATGAGTTTCCTTAAGTTACACGATCCTCGGCAGACTCAATATCTTAACTCGAGGAACATTAATTACCGCAATCGCATAGTTCAGTTATCGAAAACACGCGTTTCATGGCGGTTTCTATGATAAAAGACGGGAATTCCGTTACCATAATAGCTCGCGGAAATACAATTACTTCCGTTTTACGACGCCGTGCGAACCCCAAAGGTCGATGGGAACAGGATGGTTTACGATTTGCCGCTTTATGGCCCTTGCATGATTCGTTCCTACGATGTCACCTTTGTTGGACACTGAGGCAACTTTACAATGGGTTAAAAAAAACTATTGAAACTTTCGAGGGGTATGCAGGTGTACTATACAAGGTGTTAATAAAGTTGTAGGACATTTCTAAAAGATCTCACAGATAGGGGAAAACTGGGTATAAGGGTTAAATCTTAATGGGGTTAAATTCTATTATTTTTGACACGGTTTTAAATTCTTTCGAGGCGATTAAGCGACATATTATCGCGATATGCATTCTACACCATATGGCGTATTTATTTAAATGCGACCAAAACATATATGTATATTTAATCAATTATAATAGGGGTGTATGGGAAGCAGAAAAATATTTGGGATTTCCGAAAATATTCAGGAACCCTGGGAATGTTTGGGATTTCCGAAAATATTCAGGAATCCTGAGAATGTTTGGGATTCTGAGTTCACTAAGAAAATTCTCTCGTCCAAATTTTGTATTTTCCAATTCTCCCTCATCTTCAATAATCACGAAGGTACTTGAAAAAACGAATACCGAAATGGGATTTCAAAATTCTTCGAATCTCTATTCAAGTATTAATTTAAAGTTAGTAACGAATAAAAACTTAGCAAACTCTTAATTTGATCACGGAAAGGTTAATATACTCATTACTCATAGTAAAACAATTCACTATTTACACTAGCTTATCAAGTTTAATCCTTTCGCTAAAATCGAACATCAAATCTATTACCGTTGTTTACTCGTTATTATGCTACATAGCTTCCCGATCTGATGTTTAAAAACTGCATATAGGAAGCATCGAACAATTAAACAATCAAATTCTCTATTCTAAACGCGCGCTTTCCTTTATCGGCATGATTTATCGGTAAATTAAATTTACCAGCAGCACGTGAGCATTATTCACCATGATACACGTTCGCGTAAGACGCGGTATTCGCCGGCGCGGCGCGAGGAACACTGAAACGCAAAATGGCCAGTTACAAAGAGGACAATGGAAGCCTTACAAAGTACCAAGAAGGAAGGGTCATGGTGAAGAAATTTTGGCTACGCTTTGTGTACTTTCTTTAGAATTCCCTATGGTGACGTGGCGTCAGTAATTCTTCCGTTATGATTCAGGTGTATGTTAAAACAACCCTTTTATTGCACGTTGTGAGCAATCACCTGATGGCATGAAAATGTTAGGTCAGCTGGAGAAATGTTTTTTTTTTGGGTAAAGACGAATTATTGTGTCGTTACGCGTAAAATTTAAATTCAATATCGCATAAATCCAGTCTATTTTTTAAGGGAGATGGTACTCGGATTGTAGTCCTCTTATTTGAGAAACTTTCTAATAACAGGAAGAATTGAAACTGATAATAAATACTAAAATTGGTAAAGAACGATAATGAGTTGTTACAAAAATAAAGAATACAAATTGAAGTATAAATTTTTATAGGATTAATTTTGAAAATATAATTATGGAAAGTTTATTTTAAATATATATACATATATATGTTAATAATAATACGTCTTAAAATTTATTTCATTGTAATAGGTAAAATTCAAATCCAATAATAAATTACGAATATCAATCACCTAAAACATTGTTCAATTTATTATATCCTACATACAGTATTTATTTGTAAATAGTTATTAAAACTTTACCCGCCATTAAGTTTTAAACGCGCGCCGACTTCTCACCCGGATAATAAATATGTAACGAGCGTGACACGGGCGAGAAATAACCCGAGCACGAATTAATGCAAATGACATGTAATACGAATAAAGAACCCTGAATGATTCAATCAACGAAGACAATTTCAATCGAACAAGGGTCCGAAAAAAGAAGAAGGAAAAACTTATCTAAACGAGACTCAAGTTAACATCAGCAGGAACTCGCGACAAGTTTCACCGGGCCCCGAAAAAAATTCAGAGAATGTCGAAGGCCTTGTTAACAGGATCTACATGTATTTATATCTGCCATATCATTTTCAACCTTCGATTACGTCTCTGCAGTACTCCTCGTCGCGTGCAATCACGCACCAACGTAAATTTCCTCCGTCTAATCATCTAACATGCCCCAAGTCGAACATTCATCGCCTTTATACGTGTACAGCGAAAGTATCTGGGCTGCAATTTTTCTTGTCCCAACGGTGCACACGTCTTGGCGAAAAACTATACGTGCAAGGTAAGTATATCTTTGTATGACGATAACGAGGAACGCAACATTGTTAACCAAGGGTATTGAAGTAACGCATAAGAGATAAGATCGCGCGAACCGAGGATGTTGTAATTAAATGAGGAGTACATATATACATGTGCGTATAAGCGTTTTGAACGCGAAACGAGCGATGGTCGCACGCCAACCCAACCTAGAAGCTCGTCTCATAGAGATTTGCATGACCGCAAGCGATACACGTAACCACGTCCCCAGTGGGAATGAAATATCGAACTCGTGAGATGAACGTTATTGTACGAGGAGTTGCGTGCGTGCAATATTTTCCATGACCACCGCAATGGACACGATCGATAATACGAGAGCGGAACTCGCGGAAGAGACGGAGCCTAAATGTTCAATGCATGGAAATTGAGATCATTTGTCGAATGGATCTTTATTTATTGAGCTATTTTATGATTGCCAGACAAATGGAAGAATTAGTGGTTAGGAATTCGAGAAATTCGGAAACGTGCTTACCAATACTAATACATACGGTGGCTGCGAAAAGTATTTGCACAATACTGTATTTATTTTCACATTTAAATATTAATTATTTAGATCTAAATACATTAAACTTCCCGTCATTCAATAATACTATTGTGCGACTATACAAGTTTATCGCTTTGTAATTGAAATACATATATATAATTTAATATAGAATCCTTTCATTTGAAAATTGAGTTGTGCACGAATACTTTTTGTAACCATTGTATCAATTCTCGAAGATCCTAATTTGTTATCAAAAGCGTATTAAAATGATTTGTAATTGGCATTGGTAAAATATGCTTCATGTCGTCTCATGCAGCATCGATTGAATATAATTACCGTGGTACTCATGGCCATACCGATATGATAAAGAAAAGTGTATATCAGTGATGATCAACCTGCGGTACACAGGCCGCGCATGATATGCCGTAATTGTTTAATTAATTTCGATAGCCTAAATAAAATAATTTTTTCATTCGCGACGTGAATCTATGAATTGATTTTCGAAAAAGTCGGATGATTTCAGTATAAATAACAGAAAAGATATAATCGACAGTGAAGGATAAAAGGTTGATCATCACTGGATTATGATATTATATGTTTCACGATACAGATTCTGTTTGAATCATATTCGAGTCTTCGTAATTATATTTAAATAGGTATCAAACGTAATACAATTGATACGTATCGATATCGATACGATAGTTAATTGTTTCAATACATCTCAAAGCGTTTGCGAACGTATCGTATATGAGATTGATACGCAAATATCAATTCTAAACATAAATGTATCAATGACATTAAGCACGTCTCATCGTCAGTCCCATCATTAAGATGAATGGTACAAAATTCTGTATGCGTTATTTAGCATTATCGTATCGATAATATTTTTAGCATTATTGTATCGATAAATATGTATACGTAGAATAAAATACAATGATTGAATAATATTTAGTAAAATCAGCTGAGAGATTTTTCATATCTCTTTTCAAACACTTTACGTAAAACAATTTCTTTACGTTCGATTAATATTCGATTTTAAGTATGTTTGAAAATTGGAATCAATTTTTATCGAATTACTATTATCTAGTATCACCTGAAATATAAAACAAAATTACAATTAAAAAGACACTCAAATGTAAACGTAATACATATTTCTTGACCAATGCGGTAAAAATACTTTTTTCAACAACGTAAGTAAGAATCGTTTAAAAGCAAACTAATTTCCGTTTCCTCTAAACTCGTTACGGAAAAAGAATCGTAGATAAAGAACCGTTAACATTTTCAGCGTCAATACAGTAGTTCCGAACAAAGCGATGCATATTTCTTGTTTTATACTCATTCACACGACACGTCGCGTGCTTACGATTAGACATGCGGCTTGGGAACAGCTGAGGGTTGATAACGTGCGACTATTGCATAATTCCGTTCGATAAAACACGACGCGGAATATTGTCGGTCGTTCAAGGCCGAGTAAGCTTGTTATATATACAGAACACTGCAATCTGCATTACAATGTCGTTCATTACTAGTCGGAGCACGAAGAACAACGTACGATAACCGTTCACCACTGCTACCTGGTAGCGCAGGCCTCTTTTCTCGCGCAAAAGTTTGGAAACGGTATTATTAGAGGAAAAATGGTTACGTGTTTCATCGACGTAACTTTTCAACGATCCGCAAAATTGTGTGACTGCACGTTGGCACGAAAACGTGTATTTTGCGAAACACTGACAATGAGAATATTAGGTTGTTTAATATGAAATTGCTGTTTCTATATCTCGAAATGAAGGCGAAGTATATACACTACTATCCATTAGTACGTGGGCATTTTTACATTATTGGGAAACACATGAAATATGCTTCGAGCAATGCTGCTCTTATTTTGTATCATCCTATAAAGTTAATAACGATGAAATTCGACTTTTCGTATTGTTATATGAAATTACATTTGAGGGGAGCTTAAGCAATGTACTTCAATATTGTAGCATAAATATTGTAGTATAAATAGTAGGTTTTTGTATCAGAAATGTATTCAAATCGAATTTGTATAGCATTCATCAAAAACTACTAAAGCGATAGTGATGTTAATAAAAACATTGTGACCATTATTTACATTGTTAAATAAAATTACAATTGAAGGAATTTTAGTTCGCTTCAATTTTGTAGTATGGATAATAGATCGGAACCTAACAGATCACGATCCATTTGTGTATCGGCAATTTCATGCGGTAATAATCTGAACATACATTCGTCTTACATTCGGAATGATTTGACGACAAAATTATAGTTATTCTATAGTAGGCCTTAATTCGCTCGATTCTCCGTTGATTGATTCTTTGAATCTTCGCTCAAATAATATGCAATTTTGTTCGAATGTTGTCGTTTCATTCGTGTATTGTAGTTTCGCTTCGATAGAACTTTTTTATGAGAGTCGGATATAAAGAAATAGGAAAACGAAGGCATAAAATGTGATTTATGACGGCCATTACTGCTGGATCACGGCCTGCGTCTATGAAGAGGACGTAGGGTCATATTTCCTCCGGTTTTCTACTTTAACGTACAATCAAACGCTCTGATGAAAATATTAGTAAAATGGAAGTTGAACAGATGGTAGCTTCGTGACCTCGTACGGCAACGGGATTCTAAAATCGTGAGATACAAGACGTTCTACTGATTACTTAAGTCAATTCGTAATTTGCTTTCCATCATCTTACGAGTACAGCTTTTACAACGAAACGAACAACTCATCGTTATTCAATTATGAATTACTATTGGATCGGATATGGGGTTAATTTAAATTAAAACTCGGTGTATTCGTTGATCTATAATTTTATATTAGCAACGAGGAAGGACGTCTGAACGTTACAATGATCGAACTAAAAGTGAGGGCTTTTCTAAAGCGCATAGAAAATCTGGCGCTCACTTCCAGAAAGAAAAACAACGGCCTGGGTCTGCAACGTGTTTGTCACACAGGCCTTTAGGCACATATACGGCCAGAGGCCCATAATCTGAAGGGTTTTTTCCTTTATTACAGACCCAGTGTCTCTCAAAACTTATAACAAAATTTATTTTTGCTTTTAATTAATATGATAATCCAACAATTACAGTAGAAACAGTAATGAATGATAAATAATGGAATTCATTTAAAAATTTAAATTAACCCTTTGCGGACGAGAAGTAATGACACTTATGGGAGTACTTTAGTTTTGATTTCTACGATTTTGAGTTTTCACGCCTTCGAGTTCCAAACCATTTCATTTCCAACGATTTCAAATGTTCATTATTACGTTAAGTATTCATCACATTAAGTTTCGCGCTTCAAAAGTCGACACGGGTTCGGAAAGCGAAAGAATGATTAGGCGACTATTTGTCGACGTTCGTCCGCAAAGGGTTAAAATCTACCAAAGACCACAAGAATTAAAATTTACAACCCGAATAACGCAACTTTGTAGCAGTTTACTCGATTAAAACTTCATCTCGTATCAAGATGCAAAATTCACAAAAATATTATCTCTTACACGTGGTGTTAAAAAGTGAAAATTTCATTACCCCAATTTAATAATGAAGACGAATTATAGTCGTTACAATTCACTGCAATTATTAGTCACAACTCGACACAATCGCGATATAGATTCGCGTGGATCGCACGCGCTCTTATCGAGGATCGTGCTATCAAGATCCCCAGCTCAACTTCCGGCGTGTGGATCATTACGTGCATACCGTAATTCGATCCTCGAGGACGTTGCCAATGGCACAAGGTGGAATAACATCGACAATAGGAAAAAAGAAAAAAAAATAAAATAGAAGACCGATGAGACACTGGAGAAACGCTGCAAGTCACATACGAATACTTGACATCGTTATGCAATCGGTCGTTATGTTTTGTTATATGACTTTGGATCGTAATCGAAGTAGGATAAATTAGGAAGATGATGGACTCATAATTCCAGGTGAATTGAAAATAGAAATGTCGCGAAGAATCGAAAAGTGTGCAACTTTCCTTTCTTTTTTTTGGCATTATGTAAATTTGATATAATATTGGTAATAATGTCCTCAACTACTGGAAAATATGTATCAACTTTTACATTGTAAAGAAATCCTTTAGGTTAGCGCAATTATTCTATACTGCTCTCCTAAGATGAAATATCTTATCTCGTATTTTTCTATTTGTTAAGATGTATGAAAGTATTTGAAGTATATGTTTTTTACTTTTTAAATAGTTAGAAACTCCTGAGTAATTTGCAGAGATCTAAAAACGGTATAATTCATTTATCCTAACTGTATTTCAGAGGATATACGGTTAATAGGATCTTAACCCGTAAATAAACAAGCAAATAAATTAAAACATCATAAATGAATTATGTAATTTTTGTAGGAATATAATTCCATGCCAATTCCACGTTATTCTATATAATTCCACGTTATTCCGCAAAATGTGAACAAAATAAGGAAATGGATAAATTCCGTGTTTTAACCGCAATTTTGAATGTTACGTTTTAATTTTTAAAATATTCAGATATACTTTAATAATCACAAATTCGTTTAATTTTATATGTTCTTTACTAATCGTGAATTTCCAAATTCTATTCCTGACATACCATAACCATATTTATATAAAATCGAATTCAGTAGTTGAATATGGTAAAGTAGTTCTGTTTAATCGAGAATAGTTAAATGTTAACCGGCAAATTTTCTTTCCCGGCAGAAAAAACCGGCAAAAAAACGTCTTATTAGATATCGTTAGCGGGAACGATGAAACGATATTAGATTCGCGTGTTCAAACGCGAGGAATTCAATGATCGGAAGAATTTATCGCATACAAAAAGAACGGCGCGCATCAATGCCTCCGAGGGATCGATTCGATGCGGATTTCCTTCTTAATTACATGTTTGCCAAAGTGATTAATTCGCGAAGCTCTTGCAAGCTGATTGCGTGCATTAATATTGAAATGTTGATTCTACGAATAATCAACTTTGGATGAGAATGCATATAAATTAGCTTTAAATACCATTATGTTTCAGAAAACTGTTGGATTGAGTAGTCGCAATTAAATTAATCTGATTTTCAATTATCCTCGTGTAGATCATTATACATTTTAACTATATTGCTCCCGCGAGATATTTATTTGTTAATATAATTAGGTTCACGCTACTTTCTAGGGCAATTATTTTATATTTATGAATTCCAATTTCATGATAATTTCCACCACATACTGGCAAGTTTCTATTCCAGTATCAATTTAAATACAAAACACATTCCAATTCTAGATTATTCTTGGCGCATAGAAATTGATTTTCTCTAGAAATATTTCCAAATATATTATGAACTATAGAAACTTAGACTACGCTGTGAAATAAATAATTAAACACTCGATGTATGTGTGATGTAATACAAACGTGCTTTTGATTACGACAAAGTGACAAAATTTAATCGTTAGCCCAAAAACGTAAAAAATTGAATTCACGGATAAATATAACTGAGTAATACAAAAATATGAAACTACTTTGCTTTTTGTTGACTTATAGTTGAATCATTTTACGTAATCGTCGATACGAATTGTATTCAGAATAAATTTGGAACCGATCTCAGCATACGAAAATCAAATCCACTCGTCTGATCTTTGCCCTTGAAATCTGTTGCATAATAACAAATCGGGCAACATTTCTTTCCATGCATTCTATTTATACTCGCCATCGCAAGTAAGTTTCGCAATTTGAAAAGTTTCCTGTGAATAGCAGCAAAAGAAGTTTCTCTCGCAATTGCCGCTTCCGTGCTACGAAATTTCCGTAATTTCACCGCTTACACGCGTTACTATTCTACGACCTTCTCTCGTCCCGTTTACAAAATTGCAATATTGTCCCTGCGACCTCGAAACGGGATCTTCTTTACTCGGGTCTTCATTGAAATTTCTCTTTTTTTTTTTTCGCGAGCCACCGTGCAAATGGGCTACTGACGCAACCAGGAACGCGCCACCGGCACCGCGTAATGACCGATAATTAGTCAGCCGATTGCATAACCTGCCATTGTCAGATAATACGTACGGACGAACCGACGGACGAAGATTACGTTCCGCGAAATCGACACGCGGAAGACTCGAAAGATTTTTCAACGCATCTTCACGTTTGCCAATAAAGCACGAATGCGAGACGAGAAGTACAAACATAATGTTGCCAGACAGCGTGACAAAATGATTTTACATGGAGTCACATCAGAGCATATTGCAATAGTCACAGTGCACATTTGTTTCACGTCAGAAGCGTTTATTGTGACTTACGTGATTTTTGGTTTTCATTCCTTTGTAGCAGCGCAATGCATACAGTGTCATTGAAAGGGGCAATATTAGTTCGCAATTTGTTACACGCTAGAAAATTTTATTGCAATTGATCATTTTATAGTAAACATTCGTGTGAAACACCGTTTTTTTTTTAAATTATTGGTAACAAACGTGTATCATTTTTCGTACTCATAAGACTAAGAGTAACGTAATAAATGTAGCATAGCAGAGTTAGAATAATTTTCCTTTCAACTATTACAACTATTTAAGTTACTTTGTATAGTTTTGTTAATATTGAATTATTGTTTTAAATTATTCGGATGAAAAATTATTTCGGAGTTCTTTTTATTATTTAATCTTACCACATACAGTAAGAGTCAAAAGTGAGTGTACACCTAAGAAAAATGAAGTTGAGTGAAATGAAAAGATAATTATAGTCTGATTATAATACTGCTTATAGCAAATAAATAAGTATATTGTATAATAATAATACAATTATATTATTACTTCTAAAAGATGCACTATAGTGTAATTGCAGTACAATTTACAAACAACATCTTATAGCATAATTTTTAAATTAAAGAACAAATTGTAGTATAATTTCATTTTTGCAAAGCGTATGCTTACTTTTGACTCTCACTGTATGTAATTTAATTTACTTCGAAAATTAAACCATTACTTTTATTAAACGAATAATTTGCTCGAATTTCATTGACTATTTTCAATAATTTACTATTTCATCCGCTATGAATTTTGTCAGTTTCTGAATTAAAAATATGCGACACGAAGTTAATTTATTTTACACACTTTCAATTACAATTGCGTTTCATAGCATATTTCAAGAGAGATACACAGAGATACCCTTTATAGAGTAAAATGTCATTTGATGTCAAGGCGGGCAACTTGGAGCTTATCTTTCAGTCATGTTGGAATGGATAACATTTCCTAGAACATTGTCCTGTAGTGTCAATTGCAATTGATTCGTATTCCATACGAAACAGCTATTCATTGCTTTCTTATTTACATGTAAATAACTTGCGCAAACCAACTACGCGAACTATGCAAAGTTGAGATAGAAGAAAAACGTTGAATTACTCACGATTACGTGCGCTTGAATTTTGCATTTGTCCACGGTATTCCATATTGTGTCGCGACCAAAACGTAATTAAACTCCACGATTTTAATGTTGAAAAAAATCTAAGGTAATTCTTCCAATTGCTGCCACTTTCAGTTGATCGCCTAACTTCATTCAACTATTTTGGAAATAATTTAACCTAAAATTCGTTAATTTCCAACTTAGAGCATAATATTCCTTAATATTTCTTTTCTTTATGAACATTTTGTATACGTTGAATACGATGAATTAATCAGTAATTAATCGAAAATTGACACCGAAGTCCAGTGTCCCTATTACTGTCACTTAAATGAAAATGATTCTTACATGTATTAGCAATTCAGTTTGCGTAACAGATATAAAACTAATAGTAAGAACATCGCCTTTACTGCATTATGACGATTCATATACTTTCTACTTACATTAGACGTGTTTTTTGATGCTCAAACAGCACATTCGCTTCCCCATATTTATTTTCAAATATTAAGTATAAAGAACTATGTAATGTCTACGTATTGCAACGTAAAAACGAAGCCGAAATTTAGTATTAACATTTTTTCATCCACAATTAAAAAAATACATTATTTCGCTTTCAAATAAAATAATTAAAGTGGCAGCTATGGGAACACTGACAATTATTGGAACATATATATCATCACTAAAAAAAAAAAAGAAAACAGAACAACAAATACTGAAATACCAGAATTTGATTGGTTTCGAAGTAGTGCTCGATCAAAACTGGCAACTACCTCAAGACCTCGAGTAGCGGTCTGAATTATAGATAAGATTAGAGTTCGGAACGTAAATTCCGCGAACTGAAGTCATTCGAGTGATGAAGTAAGTCTTTTTATTCGTGCGGAGTAAGAAGTTGCTCGTTGTGCGTTTATTCATGAGTTAGAAAACGATCGAAATTCTATAACTTTCCTCGGCGCATTGCGTGAGAAAGACATAAATGTTGCACGGCCTTCGTGCACTTAATAACTGCGAGGAAACAACCGTGGAAAATAAATACCTCCTCGATCGATTACACCGAATTTCGCATACCTGCTGCTATCAGCTGTGGCAATGTTTGCGGAAGATAAAACGGTGAATGGAGTAACGCGTACCTTGAAAGCAATTGCGTTCCTTGAGGTTATGGCGAACGCGTTTGACTGTGAAATCAAGCATTATAGTAGAAAATAGTGCGGTATAAAACATTATGTTATCTGGAAATAAATTTTGTACACTTTCCTTCCTTCCTAAATTTTTGTTAACATGTTCAGTACCAGACCTAATTTTGGCGAGTTTTGCGGTTCAGAAAACTCTAAATATGAGACCAAAGGAAACCTGAATAATTGAACCAGAGAATAATGAACCAGAGTAATTTATTCAGAGACAACCAAATAATGGTATCTTTAAGTGAAAGTTGTGAGACGTAATTTGCACTTTCCCTTTTTGGTACTTAGAGGATATTGGAATACTTTGAATTCTGAAGCAATTATATTACACTGTTCGAAACAATTAAGACGATTGTAACTCGAAAAAGTGAAAAGAAATAATAGGGATTTGGTGACTGATGTGCGATTCGTACGGTGTAATGGAAAAGACTAGTTGCAAGTTTAAGACCAGAATCGAAGTGATACGGAAAATCAATGGTTGCGATAGTTTCTGATTCTGATTCCCTAATACTTTTGAACAGTGTATTTTCATTAGGTAACGAAAAAACTTCGTGCGGTTTTACTATCAGAAATGTATTCGAATCGAATTTTTCACTCAAATTCGCAAAACTGCTATAACAATACTATTTTATACGAAAATTCTATTTTTTACATTGTTGTAAAAAAGTACAATTGCGAAGGGAGTTTAGGCTGCTTAAATCTTGTAGTATAAATCATCGAGTCTTTGTATGAGACATATATTTGAACCAAATTTTAGTAGAATTTACTTAAACTACCGTAGCAATAGTTTCGTTATAAGAACATTATTTGACCATCCCGTACATTGTTGAATAAAATTATATTTGAAAAAACTATTAATTTGTTTCAATTTTATAATACGAATCCGCGCGAACATTTTCCGTTATCTAATGTAATCAAATTTACGCGAGATCGATAGGAAACGGTATGCAAGCAAAAATCAAACACGATCTAACATTTTCTTTAAAATACCCTCGGAAGAAGAATGCGTGTAACGAAGTTGCTGCAATCGTTGAAAGAAATGAAAGGAAAGGAAAAATCGGTGAAAAGCAGTGGCGTGTTTGAAAACTCGTAAACCAGATACGCTAAACGTGCGGATATCACGGTCGAGCAAGCAATTGTTTACATAATAAGCTGATATTGAAGTATGACGTGCCTTCGAGGCAGAGGGTATCGTGTGTAGAACACGATTCACACGGGAACGCAGAAACGCGTGACGAAACCGTCGCACTTTACGCTTTGAGATGGCGTTTTTGGGTCAAGTGAAACAGTTAAATGGTCGGTGGCTTGTTTTTGACCTGAACAAGTGCAGGAATCCCTGGTGCCTTGGAAAACTAGGCTAACGAAACAGAACGTCGCAGCTTTCTACCTCACACGACAAATCCTTCTACTTTGTAAACCAATCTTCACATTTATAACAAACGGGTGTACAAATTCACGCGTATCAACGCTGGGACTACCAACATGGTTTGGTAATCCTTTTAAAAATTGTAGAAACCTACAACAGTGTAATTTTGAAGATTTCCAGAGATTTTCTGTAAATAGTGCGAATGAAGGTCCATTTTCCTTGAATTATGTATCTCTTCGAACGTCCTAGTAGCTTAAGGCAGGGACACGCTATCGTCACGTCACGTGAAATCATAAGATTTCATCGTCGTCGACTTCGTCTTTCACTATGGCGGATTTTAATCGATGAATATGCGGAGGTCGTCAAAATACTGAATCGCATCGCGCTAAATTCATATTCTTCTCCCAACTCTTTCGTATTCTTTAGATAACAAAGAATTTAAAGTGTTTCAAGACGCCGATAGTATTTTTCAATTACCAAAATGAATCGGCAGCGATCATGAATATCGCCCTGCGTGCGAATTTTTTGAACGCGTCTAGACGCCGATAGTAACGAAAGGGTTACATCACATTTCAAACGAATCTGCAAAATTTGAAATAAGCAAAATGCACTTTCCTCTGTTTCCCTAAAGAAGATTTAATCGTTATCAATAACATTTATCGTTTGCTGAATTTTACCGAAACAAAATACAGCGTTGCGTGTATGTTACATCGTGTCTGAAAGAGTTAAATAAATCAAAAGAGAACGTACTGCATGGGTGAGTTTCACGATCTCTCGACAGCTTCCTTCAACTGAAGTTAGAAGTAACACGATAATGGAAGTTCGTTCTAACGATAATTAGTCTTGTGTCACCGTTCAAGACTTCGATTATTATCATTACGCAAGTCTTCTCGTCGTACGAAAGCAAAAAAAAAAAAAACGACTTGGTTCTCTGCCAAGCTCAGCCAATTTGCAATTCAATGGGACGATTTATCAGCAATGTTATCTGGAATGTGCTCTTAATTATCGCAAAAATTGCGATTACGTTAATGCCATTTTCGATAACAATCGAAATCGTGTTGCTGCGGTTATCACGGACGACAATGTGAGTCACGTGCGTTTGTAAACGTATTAGAAAGGGATTTTGAGAATTCGCGTAACGAACCACGTTGTAGAAATTTTTCGTGGAACTTCATTTCAACTCTTGGATAGAATGAAGGCTGTTAGCGTTACGTAGTTGAATTTATTTAATCATCGAACTTATTATACGATCATAGTTTACTTCCAAAGAGATATTAATTCGTGCTATAATCGATGTAACAAGCGTTTCAAATTGCATTGGTATGCAATCGGGTAAATGTATAGTCATGGCAATTCATTATTGTAAAGATAAATTTACGACGGCGTTCCTTCTTCAAGGATATTCTTCCGAAAAGGCCCAGTGACCGATTCACATCGAATTTTGCGAAGGAACGGGGAAAGAGGGGTAAATCCTAAATACAGAATTTTAAATTCGGGTAATTATTAATTTTCGAGATATTGATAAAAAAAACTTTCCATACAATGCATTGAATTCTGCCTATACGTATGGTACACAGGTGCCTCTTATATAACCGTCATTCTTTAATAGTATCGTCGTCAACTGTTGGGTAGCCCACGAAATAGCAACAATATACGCCTCCGTATTAACACTAGGTTTACGGAACTCGTCACGTTGACGCATCTCAGATTTCACACCTAAAATTATAGAGACCATAAATATTGTTTTTCAATAGGTACTTTATGTTAACTTTAATTAATACGATGGTACGAATATGTATTCTAATTGATTCTCTTCATCCTCAACCTTCTCATTTTGAATATTTTATATACAGTATACGTATTTTTCCGGAAGCCTGTCAAATTATGCACGTAACGTCCGTAAACCTAGTGTTAAATACCCAAAGCTAAAATTTTATGTTTAGGACTTATCCATCTTTCTCTCCTCCCTTTAAAAATTAGACGCTTATCGATCACTGAGTTTCGGATGTAGAACTATAAATAATTGCAATGATATCAACGAAAAGTAAAACGCAAAATTTTTTAAAAGTGTTACTTTTGTGTTACGTTTGCATTGCGTAAGATTACATACGCATTAAAGAAGGGAATACTGTAATATTATTTTTTCCATGTTACCTATCTATATTTGTAATGTGACGCGTGTTAATGCAATTTAAAGAACAGTCAGCAATTATGATAAGACTATAAAACATTTATCGAGCGTTTCGGCAGCGTTTCTATATATACTCTTCCGGTAGAAAGATACTGGGCTATCTCACTAAACATTGCGCAGATTTGGTCAATCTACGTCAGTTATTTTTAAACTCCCTACTGAAATAAAATACCCATCATATCAAGTGCGTAAGTTAATTCGATGATTTTACTCATTCTAATTTATAGTAATATAACATTTACCCGTTTCTAATCAGTGTAGACTGCAGATATTCGTGCATCTATTGCACAAATTAAAACGTGCAAAACAGTACAAAATATATGTGTCTGTCACTTGCAGAATTATGCAAAATATCCAGAGTAAAATTCACTTTACAATCAAAAGCGGAGTGCGATTAGTATTCGACACGGTTTATACGAAAAATTTAAAGAAAGGACACTAGGATTGACTACTTGTATTTCACGATAAGTGACTTGTATTTCGTTTATGTATGTTATGAGTAGTGTACGCGTGAGTGACGCCTGAGGGTGACGTGTCTCCTCTGGTGGTTGGTACGACTCTGATGGCTGACTCGTGTCGCCTCGTTCCCCTTAATTTTTCGCAATTACCAATCGGCGAACCTAGAGTGGCCGGAAGCACCTTTTTCTCGTGCCCTTCGCGCGATATTTCGGAAAAAAGGTGTTGCTGAGGTAATTTTCGATGAAAACATGATTGGAGGTACAAGGGTGACATGGTCTGCGCTGGGTCATTGGTGATCCTTGCACTCGAAGCTATATTCAAAGTCATTACTATTGAGAATCAACCATTTGCGGACGAGAAGTAACGACACCTATGGGAGTACTTTAGTTTTGAATTTTATGTCTTTGAATTTTGAAGTTCTTGAGTTCCCAACTATTTTTTAATGACCAACGATTTTAAATTTTTATTAATGTATTAAGTATTCGTTACGTTAAGTTTTTTGCTGTAAATGTCAACACGGGTTCAGAAAACCAAAAATGATTAGGCGACTATTTGTCGACGCTCGTCCGCAAAGGGTTAAGGAACGAAAGGAAACCGACTATTAGTGTGTATTAGTAATGAGATTGAAAAGAAATGTCACGTATCATTTGGGTGATATTATCCAGACGGTAGAAATGCTAAATAAAATTTTAAACAAATAGCTCTGTCTATGAACCTGTCATATACTTCGCGTATTAACGCCTAGAATAACGACTTATGCCGTAACAACTAAAAATAAAATGTATCGAAGGAGGAAATAACCTACTCAGGTTCTATTCCTCTATTTTTATTAATAAAATTATGAATCTGGATAAAAATCCACAGTCCACTATAAATTTATCTTCCCAAAGATCTTTTGGCTTCTTGATACAAAAGTTTACAGTGTTACGCTTGCATTAGGAATGCGTTATATCACACATCTATCTACAGTTAATTCTTTCCTACTAATTTTCAATTCTTGTGCATTGAGAAATATCTAATTAAGAAATCGTCCAATTAGCGCGACGAATTACAACAGCATATTCTCTGTGTATCCACTGTTCCTTTCGATAAATGAAAATTTTGAAATGCGCAAATATTTTTCAGGCCACTCAACATTCAACCAATTCGAAATACATTTTCTTTTCTTTTCATTAAGAATTTGTTTTGGCTCGCAACTTGTTTGGCACGCGAACATCATAACTGATCGATGAACGAAGTTCTGGTGATTCTAAGAATCCGAGAACAAATGGATTGGCAGAGTCTTCGACGTGTTGTTGACCCGGATACCTTTTCCGCTATAAGCGAGGGCTGCACCCTCCACGAATATAGGTCCGATCGATCAAGTGACCAACTGCTACGATATCTCTATTTATAGAGTTCTTTCTAGAAGAGAGTAGATATCGATATCTACCACTGGCCACGTCTCCGCAGCTGAACTTATCGAAGAACTATTTTCTTTTTCCAAAACATCTGTTTCGTCCCTTTTCTGATAGCGTTTAAGTATAGAGGGTGCGGTTCACGCTCGTAACCGTTCAGCTGATAACACTAATCGTTCACCAGCCGTATCTCGAGATGCCGTTAACAATTATAGAGACGTAATTGCGATCTCTTGTTGGGGAATTGGGCGACAAGCAAGGAAAGATTGAGACAACCGATGGCGAAAGAGAATACAGAATTTTCTTCTCGATGCTCGAAATCTTCCAACGAACCATTGGAATTATGGAAGGAAAAGTATGTTACATTCGAAATTTGTGAAACGATAAAAATATGCTTCTTGTATATTAATCTGAAAGAAGCACTCTAAAAAATGAATGTGAAATTAATTATTGGCGGCGAAGAATTGTTTAACTATCCATGCGATGAATTTAATTAATTAATATAAAAAATGCTGATGATCCTAAAAACGTGTCTTGAAAGTCGTGAAATGCTCCATAAATTATACGCCATAAGTTCTCCTCGCGAAATGCCAATTAATTAGGATAAGCTGTTTAAGAGGATCGATATCACGAGCCGGTAACGTTGAATAAAGTAATAGAAAGGGAACTGCGATGTGCAACTCACCATTCCCATGCCGCGCCTTTCTCCTTGGGAGATTGCTTTTGAATATGAGATGCGGCAACAGTAATAAATATACGGTCAACTATCAATGAGCACATTGTTCCCATGTCTAGTAGAAAGGTTTTCTTCCTTAGAATATTCTTCAACCTTTCGGAAATTTCGATTGACCTGTGTTGCAACAGCGTGTGGGAAAATCATATCTTTTACGAACGTGGAATTTGAAACAGAATTGCCTATTTAAATGTAACTGTGGCGGATAATAGAAGGAAGTACGCATTGTAAGGGCTTGGGTAATTTTAGTTGGAATTGATGTTCAGCTTTGCGTTCCAATTAGGGATCCAGTCAAATTTACTATAATACGACGTTTTACGAGGAAAATTTGGTCATTTTTAATGCGGATATGCTTTGCTTTAATGTCGAAGGGTTATATTAAATAACTGACTCGTGTGGAATAAAGTGGGTAAATAATTATATTTAATACGGTGGAAGAAGTATCGGTGATGTTCACGAGACGGGCGCACGGTTAGAACTGCCTACAAAACGTGGCGACAGTTTGTACATACATTCATATCTGGAGTGTTCGCAGGCATCTCGAAACCCTAATTAGCCGAAGTTCCATGGTCGAGTTCTAAAAGAACACGCTTCTACCAATATTTTAAGATGCGGAGTTTTCTACGCATTACAACGAAATGTTTGACATCAACATTTAATAATAAAAATTGTTACTGTAGGGATTAATATGTCCGTGAAAAGATGACAAAATATGAAATATATCATAATTATGAGTATCTCTCGCCTATTGAATTGTGACATTACTTGATCGAATTATCACAGTAAATAATATGCTACCGGCCGAAAGATTTGGGATTTTTATGTACTTTGAGAAACGCGAACATTAAAAAGGAGAAAAGTAGACAGAAAATAGAAATAGGATACACGAGGAAATGTTTTCAATCAAAGATCCAAGAAGATGAAAGAAATTGTTAGGCACTAATATCTCCCACATTCATTTTAAATTAATAAGATTAGTGGGGCGTTCAATGTGGATACAATCTAGAAAGTAATTCCAAATATATAAATATAACATTGAGCAATAATTTGAATCTTCTTAATTAACACTTGAATATCCGGTATTGCATTTATGCAACATTTCTTGACTATCGTTAATATGATACGCTTACCAAGACTGTGCCTTTATCAAATAAGTATGTCGTAAATTTTCATTACTATTATTAATATCACTGTTAGAACTTATACTGCTTTTATAAAACAATAATGAAAATTAATCATATTCGTGTAAAAGTAACATAATAAGTACATAATTATTTAAGTACAAATCCTTGAAAATATTACGATTTTACTAAGTTTTATGCTTTCTTTACATTATCCACAAATTTTAGATAAAAATAACGTACGGAAATAAAGTTGCATTCATTTTCCCTTAAAGAGACTACTTTTTAAAATTCGTAAATTATTGCCGGATATTTAGGCATAGCTGCGAAGCAAATAGCCAGGTGTTTAAGTGTTAATAAGTCTTTATCTAAATTTTCAAGATTACCAGAGAAGGGTGCATATAAAAATATTCAATTCACTTTACAAAACAGAACGAAATAGTCGCTACAATTTTAATAAAAAGCAACACCCCTTTTATTCTCTAAATTAATTCTCCCTTTGGCAAAGCAACGATTAAACACTCTTTTGTCAATAATGGACCCTTCTACGAACCTTGAATCAAAATTAAACTCGATAGTTTACAAGATCCCTAAACTCTCTCAGCGATAAGTGTTAAGGTTTGAGAATTGTTTGCGATTCACCAACAGCGCAGAAAACTAAATTGAGGTAATAAAGGGAGCAAAACAGGGGGGCGGAAGCAAGTTGTTTACGTTCACAATGAAGTCGCGGACGTAAGCCTAGCAGCGAAGGTCTCGGAAAGTAGGTGATTCCACGTAAGAACTCACGCTTGATATAAAAGGAACGAACGTTCACGCGATCAAGTGAGCCAAGAAGATAGTAAGATCGTAACGAAGCTCCAACCACGTTCTCAGTTCCTGCCCGATGCTGTAAATCTTTCGATTTCGTCGCGTAACGCTCTACTAACAAGAAACGACCTTTTTCTCTTTTTTTTTCCCCCGCTTCTACTCCTCTCACTTTACGCTGTGGATCATGGTGACGATTCGTGCCGAGTCACCGTAGGAACATCTACGTGCTGCCGGAAATAATCCGAGAAATTAAGTGGGAATCCGAAAAAGAAGAAAGAAACGGAGTTCGTTGGGAGTAATCTGTAACTACTCGTCAAAACACGGCGCTGGTGAAAGTACTTACCGGATACGCAAAGGAAAAAAGAGCAGAAGTTGTGAAATGATACAAGCACTTATATACACGGGAGTGTGAAAACTTGATTCGTAGCTGGAATATTCAACGTGGTTTGAAAATAGCATAAAAGTTTCATTCTTTTTTTTTTTTTTGGGAACAGAAAGGGGTGGTATGGATTGTTTGATCCTGTTACGATCATCGAAATTTTATTCGATTCAATCATGTCTTTGTTTCTTTAGAAATATTTTATTAGGTGTACCGATGAAAAATACATTTCTTTTGTTTGAAATTAGATACTTAATTAGATAGTTAATGAAACTAGATATGTATTTACATAATCTTAAATATAATTATTATTACTACATATTTTGGACAGTCTATAGATTCCTATTCGAAGGTAAGTTTGATCAAATAAATTCATCAAGTTATTTCAAAATAATGGTTTGCTTATTGGTACACCTAATATAATTTCGAGAAAAAGAACCATTAATGTAAACATTGGAAGTTGAAATTACGCATATTAATGATAATTCTTATTAGGTTAAAAATTACAATACTTAAGAATTATGGCAGGGTTTTCTTTTGTAAAGTTTTCACTGAATTTAATAACAACGAGCACCGAATTAAATTGTATACCGAATGCACGCGTCAACTTTTGTGTATTAATAAAAACACAAAAATCATCTTGTCAAACATTGAATTTTAATAATAAACATTGGCAAAAGTACCGAATTAAATTGTACACTTAATGCGTACAGTATTCAGTTGTTGCACATTAATAAAAATATCAAACTCATTTCGTCGAGCATTAAAGTTTCGATACAGAAATCGCATTGCCTGATCAAATACTGTACTAAAGACGTTAAATGCTCTTAGCCTGATGTGAACTACAGCGAAAGAGTTACGAGGTTCTCGACGCGAAGGTTTCGATACAAAAGACTTATTGTTCCGCTCGATGTGTTTCTGCGAATAACAACCCCGCACAGAAATGACTTGTCGAGCATAGTTTTGCGCATTCTCGGTCAGAAATATCCTTTAGTCGAAGAATGATCTCGTAGCGGCGAAGATCTCGCGGCGCGGCGCATGAAAGGCCCTTTCAGAGTGAAATAATAATTATCTGTCAGTCAGTTCGCAACATTTCCCCGCGGCTAATCGACCAATCAAATATCTCTGGCAAATTAAAAAATTTCACGCAGCGCCGTTCGCATCGGCCTTAATTAATTGCCGCGAAAGAAACCGCGAGGACAATTGAAATTCATTTACAGAGATGCAAGTATTTTCCGGTTCGAGGTTGAAATACGGACTCTCTCGGCATATCTTGCTTTAATGAAGACGTATCGAAGTTTTTTTTGTAATTTCACGGCGGCAATTACAAGGAAATTGAAGGCTTAATGCGAAGAAACTGGCCGAGTAAAAGACGAAGAAAAGATCGATGTTCCTGTCATTAACACCTGCACTTCCTTTCTACTGAATAAACGGATTCCGTGAAATTACAATTATTACATAAATTGGTAGTATATCTTTTGCTAAGCCGCGTGTGCAATTATGTCTGCGAAAATTAATGTCAAGAAACGGGGAAAATCGTCACCAGATACCGCAACTGTAATAATGAGTCTGTAAGCAGTTGTACTAATTGTAAGTACACTTGTAGCTTTTATTCCACTATTTGAATGCCACTTTTAATTTTAGAAAGGGACCGTATAATGGATGCAGAGGAGAGAATGAAAGGCTACCGAACGTAAAAGAAAACGGAGTACAATACCAGTAGGTTTTGAAAGCCTGGTGGTTCCTTGAATAGAAGAAAAGGTAGACACACAGAATCAATTCTGCAACACTCTTTAAAAATAGTGTCAGTCATCAACTTTAAACGTCAATCAATTGTTTGATATTCAACTTCCTCGGTTACATACCTAAGCATTGTTCACAAAATTCTACCATTCTCGCTGTGTGTTTGTGTTAAGTTGTTACATAATAAGTAGCGCTCTTCGATGAAGTCACGTTTCAGGCATCATGAAGATATAAGAAAAACTCGACAACAGATTCGTATCTCGGTGTACAGAACATATTGATTCAAGTGGTTCTTACTTGAATCGAAAAATTTCGTTTCAGAATAAGTTATACTTATTGAAAGTCTTTATCTGGAAAACCACTGTTATTCAGCACATCAGAATTTTAATAATTGCAACCTCGTTTACTGCATTCTATCAACATATGGTAGAAATGGTGGTTTAATCCTCTATAACCTTAATTGCATTTACTTTTACGACGCAAAGAATTATGATTAAGTTAAAATTTGTATTTCAATCTGAAAACCAGGAATTAGTAATCACTGTACTAGTGCTTGGTACTACGGCAATAGTAAAATGACAAAATGCAGTTGTGCAGTGATATGCGAATAAGATAATCTTCAATAAATTGAGATATACGAGTGCGTAACTCTGAAGTTACGTGGCGTTATAGAGGATTAATTACGAATAAACTAAATGAAGAGCGATAGTATAATAGAAACGGAAGCGAAAATTAACTGATCATTGCTGTAATCCTAGATTGCGATACTTCACTATGAATTACGCTATTATGAAACATTCGTAAAATTTATTAGTTACAGAAAACCCTGTATAACTTAAAGAAATGATATTTCTATTAACGTTTTGGTACAAATCTTTGGAACAATTACACTTTCAAAAATCATTGAACAAATTAAATTAAAGGGTACAGCCAGGACAAACCTTAACATTATGTGCATAAGTTCGAATTTCGAGATCGTAATTTTTATAATACTTCGTTATCTATGGTTAATTGCATCAAACTCGATACTCGTACGTATTTTCAGTCTTCACAAAGTTCCTAATGTGTTACGTGTACCAATAAATAATCCATTTCTTTGTTAAACTCAACATTTATCTTCAACAAAATCAAATACCTGTTCTGTCTCGAATGTAATCATTGTTATGGCTTAACGTTTTACACTTGGTTTACACTTGCTTTACAATTTAAAGCTCGATCTTTCGATTAGATGAATTCACTAACCCAGCTGAAAATAATGGATTACTTATTAGTACACTTAATAAAATCCTATAGTTTCTCGTACACCAATAAAAGTGTAATATGCGTACCTATCGCGGAAGCATAGTAACTTGTTTCAAGAGTAATGCGGCGTGTCACAAGCACGATTTTACCAGCTTCTCATCCCTTACAAGCTAAACCGGCGAAGAGACTAGAACAAGAGAAACGGAACGCGTGTAACCGCTTCAGTATACGCGCAAGCACGCGTGGAAAAAACGAAAGGCAAAATTCCAAAACGGAACGATCGTTTCCCTATAAACGACACATCGTAAATTCCAACAGCCTCGCGCTTACACGCGCGTGCTCCGATCGTGAGCCCACGAACCTAAACCCTATGGTGTTCAACTTTAGACCGCTTTAAAATCCCAGCCACGGAAAGACGCGGCCGGAAGTGAAATAGAGAAAAACGTCGAGCGAAAGTCGTAGACGTCGGGGACGTATGGCAAAAGGGAGGCGGCAGCCAGCTATTTTCTCCTGTCTCCCTCGCCGTTTCTTTATTCCCCTTTTCCCTTCTACCGATCCTCTTACCTCACGTTGTAGGACCTTCCCGGTTTGGAGGTCATTGCACCGCGTCGGGTGGTTGCAACGGGGTGGTCGGCACGATGGATCGATTTTTCACGACGTCGAGGCGCCGGGAAATGTCCCCTTTACTGTGTCCCCTATTCCGTGTGGTCGATCCACGACCAGTCCCACCAATTGGTTCCCCCCACCGTCGAAGAACTACGTTTCTTGGCACACGTGACTACGGCGTATAAACTTGCAATGCTACGACGTCGCGGAAGCGGAGCATTCGGGATGCTGAAATCGATTTGCAACCCACTGGCGCCAGAGGTGGTGCCCACCCTACGGCGATCTTTCGAGAATCGCGACGTGGTGGATCGTTTAACGGGTTGGAAGAGATGTTACAGACAGGGTGTTGGAGCCACGTTGACGGAACCTTCGCCGTTGCTTACGCTCACTTGCTCCAGTTTTACGCGCTACGCGCGATTATTTCTTGCACTAAGGATTCTTACACTAGGAGAGCTTCCGAACTTCACTGATAATAATAAACGTCTCCTTTGGAGTTTCAATTCTACGAACATTAAGATTAAATTGAAAGCACCGAATGCCACGATCCAGTCATGATGACTATGTTATTTTATCAGCATCGATTTTTTCCCCGTTATCTTCAAATATTTCGCAACAGATACTATTTTAATGCCAGTAGAAGTAAAAATCGAGATTTTACACCGTGATACGTGGCAGTATAGTACCACCAATCCGCGTGTAGTATCACTATCAAACGTCGCAGAAACTGATTCACACGATTGTCTTACGAGCAAGCCGGTTCATCGGGTCTGCCGTCGTAATCCAGATGTCGATAGTGATCGATGGGCGGCGGTGTTGAAGGTCGAGGATCCCCCGTGGAACGATTTTTACGTCGCCACTTGCGATCGGACTATGACGGGGCCGCTGTTGAACGACCACGCGCGTAAACAGATTCCACGAAAGGTCCAATGTCACGGCTGGCCACGCGGCCGTGCCGCGATCGCATACATTAACACGGAACAGTTACAGTTCTCAACCGTGGGCGCGCACGTTTCGGAGCACGGAATTGCTGCACTTCCGGCGCCGATTCTCACTTCCCTTTACTTCCGGCACCCTCGTGATCCCATGGTCGTGAATTGCTTCTAGAATAATTAACCGCTGTAAGCACTCGATGGATTTGTGAATCGTCATCAGTATTGATTCGCGTTCGACGATGGATTTTTTACTGTTTCCTCTTACTTGTCTTACTCAAGTATCGGATAATAATATCAGAACCAGTATGTTACATATATGCACGCAGGAAATGTAGCAGCGGATTGACGGAATATTTAAAGAATATTGGAAGCACTAAGATAAGATAAGGTTTCTTTTAATTTACATATCAAATAAAGAGAATATCTCTCTTTACCCTTTATTCGTTGCAAATTATTCTTCGAATCAATAACGTAGATTGCCGGTTACGCGTGTACGCAACACAGTGATCTGTCAACGAACTTTCGATGATTGACATTGGTCAACAAATTTTCAAACGTCTCCTAAAGGCAACCCTTTCGATTAATGAATCTTTCTCTTCCCATAATTCCTCGAATCAATCCCAAATTTTGTTCTACTCGGAATAAAACTTTCCAGAACCATCGTGCCAAACGCGAACCACCACTGCGATCATTTCATGAAGCTTTCTTCTTGACGGGCCACGATGCTTTCCCGACGCGACCCCTGGGGACACTGATTACCTCTCGTCATGCTCACGGGAATCCTATCTGAATGTTTCTGCGTCACGATGCCGTGCGTACGGCATCCTGAAGCGGAATGGAGCGTGCTCGAGCGTGGCCACCCTCGACGTCTGTCACGAGGGGTGAAGCGGGGGATGACGCGTCGTAGGGCAATTCCGGGAAAATTGTTCGAAGAGGGTTGAACGACGACGTGGTTGGAGGGAGCAAGGCGTCGCGACGGTGTCTGCGGCAGCTGCAACCACCGGAGACTGTCGGCCACGTTTTCTTCTATCGACCGTATCGCACTGCGGCGACGAATGGCACTGGCGGGTTTACCTCGTGGCGCGCAGGTTTCATACGGATGCGCGCGCGCTTACGCCCCAGGGACCCTTTGTGTACATGCATACGTATGCACAGGTGGCGGCCGTGGAATCAGAGGCCATTTGATAGCAGATAGCTGTTCCTTTTCGCGCGAACTTTTTTGGATTTGGTTCCTATATATTTGTCTTCCTTTCCTCTTTTCAGAAATCTTTCACGATGAAGAAGGTATTGATCAATGAAGAAGAATTGGTAAGAGACGGTAGAGGTACTGATGTTTGTTATTGGGGATGTTTCAAGTGCATGCTTTCTAGCGTAATTTTTTTCTCATCTGAGTGTATCTATATTTTTGTCCTTTTTTTTTAGAAATGTTTTGGAATGGAGTTATTGATTGATGAAAGAGAATTGGTGAGGGATGATCAAGATTTTAATATCGGATGTTAGGGATGTTTGATATGTATGCTCCTTCGCGCAATTTTTTTCAGATCTGGTTGTATATCCCTCTTCTTTTTTTTTTGAGAACGTTTAGAAATGGAGTTATCGATCAATGAAGAAATGGTGAAGGATGGTGGAGTTATTGATATTTGGTTTTGGGGATATTTGGCATGCACACTTATCCACGCAAACTTTGTTGCATCTGCTTCGATATTTTCTTATCTTTTGGAAATGATTGGTAACAGAGTTATTGATCGATGAGGGGGGATTAGAATGGAGAGTGGGGGCGTATTGATATTTGTGATTGGGGGTGCGGGAAGTATTTGATGTTGTTGTTTGTGAAGCAACACAATGTATGAAGGCCAATATAGTATTTTCAAGTGACTTTGATGAATTGGGCTTTTTTTTTAAGATTGTGCGGTGAGAAATATTATAGTGAGTGTATGTACATATATTGTTTCGATAAGCATCTTCATAATGGAATGTATACTTTGAAATCGTTGGTGAAGATTAATGCATAAAATATTTGAAGATAAGCTTCCGTTGAAATTACATCTAAAGTGATATTGCGACTTTTTATCATCTAAAGTCATTACTTACTACGCTATCAAATTCTTCTTATCATGAGTATAATATCAAATATAATGATGCATAATACAGCAATGTATAATATAATAATATAAGATATCAGTATTCTATTAAGAAAGATAAATCAGTTTTTATGTTCATATAGAAAAATTGATAGAAACATCAGAATCAGAATCTGTTTATTAGTTTCTACATTATAGACACGATTTGCAAGAATAGAGGCAATAGCTTGAACAGTAATTCAGATAACATTTACTTGAAACGCAATAATAATATTTGAATCCAAGAAAGAACTTAGACTCTTATCCTTTCAATGTTAAATTAAAAATGCAAATGCAAAAACGATTAAATTGGTGCCCCTAATGTGTCATTTTTTCGAAGGTTAAGATTAACGGATTTTAGTTTCGTAAAATCGTTAATTGTGATGAGCCACATTAAAAAGGAATAAATTAGCTGTAATGTAAATACGTGATATAATAGTATAATGAAATTTTGAAAACTTCAGAGTATATTATGAATACTCGAAGTATTTAAACAGTTCTTTACGGAAGTCCAAGTTTAGCAAATATACCACGCAACCTATCGAAACTGGGATTTGTAGAAGACTATGTAAACAAAGGAATAGATCGACATTAATTTGCAAGATTTAAGATTAATCATTTTTCACTGGATGGAAACTGAAGAGGAAGATTGGACAATTCCGAAATAGGTGATTTTTATAAATATGTAATAATGAAACTAGCTAATTGCTTTCGAAAACTGTATAGAATCATATAAAAATTATTTTAACTAATTATCTGTGTCGTGTTTTGAAGAATTTACTTACATTTAGCCTTCTTACTTTGAAAAAATATCTTATACCCACCAACCTAATACACATTTTGAAATCTAAAAAAACAACTGTTTAACTAAACATGAAAACCAAAGGTAAGTTACTCTACTTATGATCTTAGCACTAAGCGCAGGCGTTCAACCCTTTGTCGCGATAAACCTTACTTGCCTGCTTCCGTTCCAATTAATGAAGCCTTAATTAATATCCCCGTCGTGCATTTTGTATAGGGTTTAATAAAGGTTTAACAGCGTACAGGAACGAGGAAGAGACCGTAATTAGCCTTTGATATAAATTTCTATGTCTGTATCGGAGGCAAAATGCACGCGACGAAAACCGTGCAGCGGTATGCCTGTGCGCGATCGTTATGAGAGCAATTAGCAAGCTTGCAAAATATTCGCAAGCTGGCAGTCCGCCATGTTATCTGCACAATAAACTAAAAGATAATTTCAAGGTCTACAGGTACACACAACACAGGTACGACAAGTAGAAACGTAACGGAATTGTATAACAATGCTATGCCAATCAAAACTTATAATGAAACATAAAATAAACCAAACAAATAAATAAGAATGAAATGAAACAAAATATAATTACCTTGAGTACAAATATATTCATAGTGAATATAAATACAGTAGCATGGAACTTTTTCACTAATGGTTACATAACAGATTTAACGATACAGTGAAGGTAGGAACACATGTCTCTTGTCGCGTGATATCGAGTGCTACCGTGTTATGGTTTCACCTGAAAATACTTCCAGTGGCGTGAAAAGCGTGACGTGATTATGGGTAATTCGGTTCCACGTAGATTTTTGTTACCAAAGGGAACCAAGAAAATATACAGGATCACATTTTACGCATTTCACGCGCTACCACGTGACACGACATATATTTGTTCGTATCAAGTTCTAATACACGATGGTGCAACGCTTACCCGTACACGCTGATACGATGCTTTAACCCTTTGCGGACGAGTGTCTGCAAATAATCGCCACTTATCTGGTCTTGTGGACGTACGTTCACCGTTAAAGCAGAAACTTTAAATTAATATCGTTGATAAACGCTTCAAAGTTTTGAGAATTTGTTGACCTGGAATTCGAAAGCTTAGAAATTTAAAGGCTTGGAATTCGAAGTCAAAATACTCTTTTAAGTTTTACTATTCGTCGTCCGCATAGGGTTAATACGACACGGAGACAACCTTAACTGGTTTTTATAGGACGGATAAACAAATGGTCGGTTAATCCGAAAAAGTGTCGCACCTAATTAACTTTCACATTATGTGCTCGTATAGAAAATTGAAAACTTGGAAAGAACGTTTCTTATAGGGAATTTATTGTCTAATATATTTTAAATTGCGTATGAAATATTTGTTACACTATCGCAACTAAAGAAAACAATTGGGTGGCCTATTTTAAGCGAGACATTCTGCATATGCTAATTATTATTCAACGGTTGTTAACGAAAAAAGTAATTCTTTATACGTATATATTATAAAAAGTAGATATGATTTGTATAATATAATTATATATATGCAAAAGTTTCGATGGAATCCGTCATAAACGGAAAGATTACGTTATTTTACTAAAAACATTTATTCAATCAATCAGATAGTCGCTATTGTTTTCGATAACTTTTGGAAATCATACTAAAAGTAGGAATAGAAGGTACTTATTTCTCCACAAAAGCACACAACTAATTTTTCACGAAAATACTAAAAAGGCATCAAAACATTTGCACGCATCTAATACTTATGTAATCTCAACAATGTTAGTAAGTTAGTTTAATAATAAGTTTCATAATGTAGTATTATTACTAGAAAACCTTACTATTATAAAAAGAAAATGTGGAACCTGTTCGTGAAATGTTTCATTAATAGCTAAGAGCGTGTGCCAATAATTGCTGTAGTCGCTAAACCTTTCCATCACGTTGGAAGCTTAATGAGCAGTTCTTCCGTTAGTATAACGCAACTTAGCGATCCACAAGAACTAGGAATCTACCAATTTAAAGATCTAGAAGAACTGGAGATCAAGCAGAGAAGTAAGACACGTAATGGAGATAAACGTTCACCCTCTCGTTCTATTAAAAAATTAATGAGCAATTCCTTTCCAATTATCATAAAATGCAATCAAGGGATCTAGCAGAATTAGTGGTCCAGCAATTTAGGGATGTAGGAATCCAAGGATCCAGCACGTTATGGATTTAACGAATGTACAAATTCAATGATTTAGGGATCTAGCAGAATTGGATATAACGCAGAATTGAAGGCTTTAGTAATCTAGGGATCTAACAAAAGCAGATATCTCCGAATGTAATAGAAATCTATGATCAGCGAGCGTATTGCCATTAGGCGATGAAGGCGGAGACGTTAAACGAACACCACATTTATAACGCGACGCCCTGTTACAAACTCACGGAAATCTGGCCAGCGGCCACATATCTCGACTTTCACCAGAAAAGTGAGAAAAGTGAAATGCAAGAGTGAGGATCAATTGGAATAGCCTGCGCTCTGCAATGTGCATACACGAGGCACACCGACGCGGAACTCGTGTACGGGGTGAGAAACAAAAAAAAAAAAAAAAAAAGAAAAAAAGCACGGTTGCTCTCGCGTGAATTATAGCCGCGGTAAGCTTTTCTGTTGGGCTTCGTATTCTGGATAGGTTGAAAAGCCTACGGGATTTCGGCGGCCAGCATAGTATCCTCCTCTCGTATGCTGGAGCTGCCAAGTGACCTGGAAACGAGCCGCGGGGGGTAAAGTGATTTCGTGAAATATTGCTCCGCGTTTGGGATCAGCGAACGGATGCAGGGGCTATGAATTGTAATCGTTCGCTCGGCACAGAGTCATTCTACGTTTAATCGATTCGAACGTCCTCTTTTTTTTTAGTCATTTTGTTGGGGAACAGCGCGAGACGTTCGGATCATCGGGTACAGGGTTGAGACGTTATTTGTGGTTTTGGACATGCAATGCTTTTGAACAGTTTAACCCAGCAGTGTCAAACGTGCAACTCGCGAGCTGCGTGTGGTCCGCTAGACTCTAGAATGCGGCCCTCGATTTCAATTACAACTAAGTTTTCTTAATTTAATTAAAATTTCAAGGAAATACAGAAACTTTTCACGTTAGAAAACTGCTTGATTTAACTGGAATTTAAAGAAAATATAAAATCTTGTTAAGTTACAAAGCTGTTTAATTAACATATCCGCAATCGCCAGAAAGTTATGATTTATTAAAACTTTCAGTTTAATCTTCTATTCTAATAGCCTGATTTCGAAATTCTGCGGATATTATTATTTGTCAGCATTATTTTAGTGATTCTTCTGAAACGAAAGGGACACGAGTAAAACCGTCGATCCTTGAAGACAGCGTGACAAATAATGTAACAATTAGGTTGATGGATGAAGCGGGCAGCGAAAGTATCCAGCTAACCGTTTAAGAAATTTATTATTACAACGATCCTAAAATAAATTGTAACTCGCCGTAAATTATCACTGTAGAAGCAATAACAGACCAAAGAAGCGAAATTAAGGGCTGCAATAATACTGTAATTCATTCACGCCGCAACATGAAGGCAACTTCGGCAATAAACAAAATTTATTGCAGAAAGTATTCAATTTATTACAGAAATTGCAACCGTGTGTTCTTTGGGAATATTAGTTGCGGCCCGGCTAAATAGGCTGGCTTGTGTGTCGGTTGAAATGAATCGTAGCCTTATTTCAACTATTTTAACGACTTGGTAATACGCATCGGTGGCGTGGAAATTGAATCGTTAAGGGCGGCTTTCTTAATAACCGTTCTACATTACTTGGTGTGGCGCCAATTTAAGCATTCCCCTGCAAACTAAAACTGTGGGTCGCGGAATGTCTGAAAATTACTCGTGGGTATCCATTCAAAATACGTCAAGAATTCCCCTCAAGTTGAACAGTTATTCGAAAGACGGGCCTGTCTGCCAAAATCGCGTTTCGAGATATTCAAAGTTGAAACCTTTCTTTCTTCGTTGAGTCGCAATATTGTTGAAAAGTTTATACAAACGATATTGCGTAAACGTCATTTTTAATATAGGATAAAATGTCGGCAAAAAGAAAACAATTCTTTATCTTTCAATAAAAGATAATAGAGCTTTAAAAAAACATGATTTTGGAAGCCCTTTTTCGAAAGATCAACTTTCCTCGTGATATTACATATTAAACATAATTACATAAATGTAATATTCCAATAGAAACTCATTTTGGTATATATAAAAAAATAATGACACATATAAATGATTTTTTTAACACTTATTGGTAAAATGTATTTCAAACGATAATCGTGGATAAATTATTTAAGAAACATCTCTTTTTTTTAAAGCAGCTCTTATTAACAGTAATTGTCATGATCAACTGGAGGCTCTCTCGAATATTTAATTAAGTTGTTACGGTTTTTCTGAGTTTCGAACGTGTATACTTATGCAATTAGTAAATGATCCATACAGGATTAAAACTCGAAGAAACCTGCGACCATCCGCTACTTATGAATCATGATTGCTCAATTAAATGATCGTGAAAGCCTGCAATCTGTCAATGTAATTATTGGTAAGAATTATATTCAGAAAATATGCAGAATGGCTACAAATAGTATTTAAATAACTTTCCTACTTAAGTATTAAATAATTAGGTCCAAATATATTATATTTCCTATCATTAAATGGTACTCTTATGCGACTATACAAATGTATCGCTTTGCAATTTAAATATAAAATCTAATAAAAAAAATCCCCTCGTTGAAAAATTAAGATCTATACGAATACTTTTTATAACTATTGTATTTCATAAATAATATATTCAGAGACATATTTTACCAGAAAGGCAACTTTCCATATCCTGTTTATATCTGCTTCCATCTTTGTCTGATCTAAATTCTTCAAGAACTGTAATAAAAGAAAAAGAGAATTCCAGATCCTCAATGTCTCAATATTTTATCTTGCAACGCATAATAAAGTAAGTACGTATTCACTTAAGGGAAACGCAATTTCTTGCTGCATGGCATAAATGGAAGCTCATACAAATATCCCATAGTAAACATCGTCGAATTACTCTACAATTGATCCGACATCTTCGCCCTCAAGTGATTCATCTCACGAATCCGACGTTGAATGCATACAAATGCCTACCTATATGTGCCAGATCGCTCCAAAGTACAGGCTGCCACATCACGTAAACTGACTCGCACACGGTTAACCCTTTGCACTTCAAAACTTTTTTTAATTGTATGATTTATTCGCGTTCGCTCAATTTACGATCTTTATTGCTTACTTTATAGCCAATCTAAAATCCATTCCTATCTTATTTACCATCTTAAATATAAAATTATTGATAGACAAATTATTGTTTGCTTACAAAACATTAGCTGATTTAACCCTTGACTACTATTGTCGGTATGTGAAACCGCTAACAATAATTACTTATTCATCCCTATTTTATCTTCTGCATCATTTACGAGCTTGTCATTCTGGATGCTTTTCAATTTAAGTATAATGTTCAATTACTAAAAGCGAACCAAGAAAGTAGAAATAAATGAGTACGTATTAGCGGTCTTACAGACGTAACTTTTAATAAGTGTAGTAGTTAAGGGTTAAAGGATATTAATAATGAAAATTGATAGAAAAATGATGGATTCTTTTACATACTCATAATGTAACAATATTTGAAGGTTTATTTTAACAGCAAAGTAACATTTTATCATTTCACATTTCACCTCAACTATTTCATAGGCGTGAACTATGCGTGCGTGTCTAATTATACTAATTCTTCGTAACGGCGACGATGACTCATAATGTTGCGCCACAGTCGAAGGGTTAAACGACGATTCGCATCCGTTGTGTAAAATGCTACGTAAACCGTGGTTCCCTGAATTGGTGAACGTTAGAAGAAATCAATATTACGTGGACATAATGGTTCGACGCGTTGCATAAGCGAGATGCCAAAGCGAACAGTGGCGTTCTATCCCCGAGAGAATTCACTGGACGCGGACACAAAGAAAGTCGCGTGGAATGCCGGGAGTTCCAGACCAGTAAATCGTTCAGCGCATCTCCTGCGCATAGGTGCGCACCAACAGCGCGGTATAAATATAGACGACGTCCAGAAATATGTGTTTCGGGCCGCACTTAAAATCGTCGCTTCCGCCGTGTGTCTACCAGGGTCTTCGTTACCTTTAGGGCCGTCTTCGTTTCTCTGTTTTTAAGCCGCACGGGCACTTCCCTTCCCTTTCTTCGGCGAGTTTCTCAAGCCGGAGGAAGAGAGAGGTTTCTTCGGTGACAGGAAAATCTTGCCACTCAAATGCATGGACTCTGGACATTTGATCTTCTTCAGTTTTCTTCGTAAAAATACGAATTTGCGCAACAATTTGTAATTTACCAACGCATAGATTGATAAATCAATTTCAACGCAACTCGATGGAACGTAAACGTTTGTTCGCGTCGAGGAACGCGAGGCAGACGTTCTCGCAGACTAGATTTTGTTCCGCGAGAAACTAACGCGCATACGTGTCTCTCCGTGGTTTGCAGAAGCAACAGTTCGCAATTTTACTTAAAGTTAGGAAGCAACGGAACAAATTGCATTACGTCGCACTGATCGAGTTTCGTCTACCACCTCGCGAAGGTTTCACCGTGAAATTGGTCATTATCGACCTTTCCCGGGTCACTCTCGCGGAAGTTTGCTTAGTCGAGGCAAGATCTATAGATCGTAGAAACTGTTGCCGCGGGGAACAGTTTCTCCAATAAATAAATTGGATTCGAATCGATGGATCGATGCTAGACAGAGAGAGAGAGAGAGAGAGAGAGAGGTTTGAGATAACGATGCGCGGACTCGATGATTTCGAATTTATTCCATTCACGTCGCCAGGGATCTATCGGTTCGCAATCTGTGTAAATCATACGGTATCCACGATCGTTGGTGAGCACGATGTGGAAATCTTGTTAGAGTACAAACACAACCGCAAATCTGTTTTACGCTCACCTGCTGTTAATCGCGTTTGTTACGCTTCCATGATTTATTTCTCTCTACTCGTTTGATCTTCAGGTGCACACTGGTGCTTTCGAGCATTGCCAAAACGGTGTAATATTATACGAAGGTAAGCCAACAATTATCGGCAACACGTTTATCGTATTGCGGAAACGTTAAAAAATATTAACTAGATGCATTCCGTATTTTTAGCACCGTGAGTTTTGCACCATGATAAAGTTGCAACAAACTAAAGTTGCACTTGCAACGAATTACGTACTCTAAAGCGATGGAATCCTGCACATTTTAAAGTCGTGGGATACTGCGTAAACTGTTTCAAACTCGTGAGATTCGCCACATATGTATCGTTTTGGGGTGCCAAACTCATAAGAATTGAATCATACTACCATGGAGTTGTAGGATTCCCCAGAGAATATGGAACTATTCGAGATTCTCAGGCCATCAGAGGATTTAGATCGCTCTGCAAGGCATTTGGATTTGCCAGGGGAACCGCCTAAGTAGAGACGGATTTAAGTATACAGACCGAGTAGCCTATAGCCTAGGGCGACAACTTTTATGGGGCGACAATTTTTGGGGAACATTTCGCTGTCAATTCTTTTATACACCGCACAATATCATGCGATTTTAATTAATTGTATAATTGACCATCATGAATTGAACAAGTATTTATTGTTTCTTGCGTACTGTATTATTTCAATTAAAATGAGCATCTAGTTGAAGAAAGGAACGCAAAAAATGTGATAGCTTAGAGTGGAAAAAGTTACATCCGCCTCTGCACCTGAAAATCTTCATCTGTGAATCTGGATGTAAGGATACACGTCTACGATCCTAATTACGGTACATACAGACAAGTATGTGCGCTATAAATATCCGTAAACGTTTATCATGTTTTATTTCCAATTTAATTGAAGTTACGCGTTACTGGAGATCACTCAAGTTTCGCAACTTCCGTTTCTTTTTCGCCTGTTAATTCATTACTTAGTAGTCAGAAAATAAATGATCTAATTACGCGCTGATTGCAGCCATTGCACCGTCTCATACATTTCTTCACACCATGGTTGGTAAAACTGTAGTATCTTATTAGACTCGTTGCACAAATATATTGCGCACTGTAGCTCACAAGTAGACAGTGGATTTTTATGCAAATTCATTTATGCAACTTTTGCGAATCTATGAAAAAAGAATAAAGTAGTTGAAGCCAAACAGAGGCTAATCGTCCTCTAAGTATTAAAATATCTTCTTTAATTTGACTGCTTCACGTATTTGTACACACTAACAAGGGAAGGCTCTCAACTGGTCTACTTAAATTTTAATGAGCTTTTGTAGATAGGTAAAGTATGGGCCCCTAATGATGTGTATGAAATATTAAGCGTAGTTGCTTAATTGTTTTAAAAATATACACACGCGAAATTACATACATGTTGACATACTATGCATGTAAGTACTTTCTGACAAAATAGTCGCGATGAAATTGGAATCACATGTGACTTTTAATGCGGAGTTCGTTGGGTCACGTGTGTATTTCTTTAAAACTATTAAGTAACTACGCATAATATTTCGTACACATCGTTAGGGTCTCATAGTTCACCATCTTACAGAAGCTCATTAACCCTTTGCCCTGCAATAACGAGTCACACTCGTGTTACGAATTATGGCACAAACTTAGCAAGAATGCATAGTATTGAGAGCGAAATTAAACTCGAACCCCAATTATGGCTTTGCGTTACAAGATTCGAAATTATTAAACAAATATTGCTCACAGTATTCAAAACGATTTGTACGCGACGTGATATGAAATCAGTGGTCAATTAATGCATACGTGAGTGATAAAATAATCGTAGGACAAAGGGTTAAAATCGAAGTCGACCGGTTGAGAGTCTTCCCTTGTAAGGAAAATTGTCAAAGCCATTTTGATATTATCACTTCGACGTGCTAATTTTGAAGCCGTCGAAAAGTGGTCGACTATTGAGGATCGATTCCCTACATACTTTCAGTCGTCCCACATTACGCGAGCTGATACACCAACGAGCAACTTTTTGCTCATGAGTGTAACTCTCGCAACTGTACTGCTTTTGTAGCGCGAATGCGAATTTCAGTATCTCCCTGCTGGCCAGTCACGATGCAAACTCTGGATTGTTTTGTACAGTTGAAATTGTACTTCCCTTATCAGGTTGTTTAACGGCGAACCCCAGTTCAAACCACAATGGTTATGGAGCATAAACACGCTTGCACGTAATTAATTCCAGGCGAATGATAATTAGTATCTCGTTAGCAGAAATTTCGACGTACAACACCGGAATTGTTTGGTTGTAATTAAAAACTGTACAAAACTGCCAGTCTTTCTGAGACTTGTTTTTTTCGTTACGGTCAACGAGTTCTTTATACGAATATCCTTTCTCGTTGATTTTAACCCTTTCTTTTATTCACAACTTTAGCTTCGTAGTTTAGTTCCTTTGTTTTTAATTCCACCACCAGGCTAACAAGTGCGAACTAATTACTTTGCATATAAAATTGCTTGAACCATTAAATAACTGTATCAACACCCATTAAACCAAGCTTACTTTGGATTTATGGATTTATAGATATAAGGATTAAAGAACTCAACATTAAAAATTCAATGGAAGAAAATCCTTTTTTTCTTCCTAAATTAGATTAGTTGCACATGTAAGAATTCGATTTGCATGAAATATTCTGAAGAAATAAATCTGTCGATGCACGTGAAATGTTTTTCCAATGTTTCAAGTTAGTAAATGGATACTACTCCTTTAACTTAGTAAAACTGTTAATTGTAATAAACTACGTTAAACAAGAAAAAATGTATCCCAATGTAAACATGTGGAGATTACGTAAAAGTTATAAAAACATTAGTATTTAACGTATTAAATTATTGAAATATTTGTGCAACTCTTTATGGAAGTCTTAATTTGATGAATACCCCATAGAAGCTATTGAAACTGGGATTTGAAGAATATTAGAAAATATAAATAGTAGAATAGTTCAATCATTTTAATCAGCGTTAACGCTATAGTTGTATTTTCTATTTTAATGTCTCTAAAAGGATTCTTCCAACGTCACCGTTCATACGATTGATTAAACGTCCATCGCTGTTACAGTTAAACCCAATCACCGAACGCTAATTAAATGAGATACTCTGGTCTATGCATCGAAGGTTAATTGAAAGTGACCGAGATATGACTGGTCTGTAGGCTGTCTTAATAGTAATCCAGCGGATTTGCAGCACAGCTGCACCCAATATACGCATAGGGCACATTTGTTCGACCTGCATCCATCCGTTTCTGAGGAACGAACAATCGATTCCAATAATGAGCAAACTTCCATTTAGGTTTGGACTAGGATAACCATTTGGGATTAGGGTAACTGTTCGCAAGCCTCCCAATGGCGCTAAAACGACCATCTGCCATGAAATATGCAATCCCCTTTAGGTCAAAGCCTTTAAACCTAACTTCGCTGATCCTGTTCGTAATAAATCATTGTTTACTAGTAATAGTAGTTTTCTAAAATATTTCCATAAAGGGGACAATAACCTAAAGCTATTACGTGAAAAATGTTGAGTGAAAGTTCGTTTTTAAGTACCTATGTATTTATTGGGTTGTACAGAAAGTTCGCAGTGTTTTTGATAATATTAATCTCTGTTGTGTAATTGACGGAATTGGGGAAGAGTTATCGTTTACGTAATATTGTCGAACAATAATATTCTTAATTTGGACATAGATTGTTCGTGGTTGAGCCATTTATATGTAACAATTGAAGAACAACATCTAGAGTTGATTAAAAGAAAAGGCAACGACTTCTTATTGGATAAAGCTAGACCTTATGTTTCGATGAGGAACCCGCAAAAATTGTTACACATTGCTCGTAAAAATCTGTTATGATCATCTGCTGTAATAAAGTTGTATTAATGGCCACAATTTGAATACCCTAAAAACTTGATAAAATGACTTGCACGAATTTGTTTCGGAGGACTTATTGGTTTCTGAGTCCTCCAATTTAACATATATTAACCTTAAGTGTTCCGCAAATGTCGCCACGAACTTTTCGAACAACCTAATACATAAAATTAAATTACATTTGCGAAAGTTGTCACGCAAATCCTTTAATTTATTAACCAGCAGTTCGCGTATCAAATGTCTGATTTTTGCGGCTTGATCACCAATACCTAAATCCGAGCTGACTGCACAGTAATCGCAAATTAAAGCGTTCGATTTCGCTGGAGCTGACCACGATCTTCGGACACTTAATTCCGCCCGGGGCGTCAAAGTGTTTAGCAGGTAGGCGAACGAACGTGATCGAATTTCATTACTTTTCGGATCGAATATTGCGTCACGTGTAGCGTCTAGAATACGAGTTATTGTCCCCTAACGCTTGCAAATACTTTCAGCAACGCGGCCAGTAAAACAGCTCGAGTTACCATAGAACGGATTCTAATACTATCTGTAACATCGTTACGACATTAACGCCCGCCTTAATGCCGATGTCCCAATACCATCGTGTAAATGGATGCTCGTTAGAGCTGAGAAAATGCGAAGAAGATTGAGAAAAGGTCTTCCTCGAGTGAACGTTGCATCTTCTGGAGTCCCCGTCAAAAGGTCGCGCAACTTTTCGATCTGTGCGAAGATTAGAGCCTGCACGAAGTTTCAACGTTCTCTTAGGATCATAGCAGAAGAAATCAGACGCCTCGAGCCGCGTGTCTATCGTATATACTACTTTCAACTCTAATAGACTAAGTTTGTCAACAGAATTTTTATTCGTAATAATAGCATATTCTCTATAATACTGCACCACTTGGATAATGATATTTCTAGGCACACTACCGTTCATAAATATTCGGATACTCGATGCAATTCGATGAAAAGGTATCTTGTAAACCTCTCCAAATAAGATCAACATTAATCAACGTACAAGTTGACACGCCGAAGAATTGAGATAAATTATACGTTAGATGTGAAGTTTCATAAAGGTTCGCAGACGAATCATTATTTTGCGAAAAAATATCTCAATTATGTCACCAATACGCGTTCACAAGCTTGCAAACCTTTCTAAACTACTTGTAAAGTCAGTGGACACGTGACTTTATAATGCGCAGGGTGAAAAGTACAAGCGATCGTGAAGCGATAAAAAAATGTCGTTGTTATGTTACTTGAAGGTAATTTAATGCAGTCGATCCGACAAGTTGATTGGGTGTCGTTTTCTAAGTTCTCAAGGAGATCCACAGCTCTTTAAATGGTAACCTATTATTTCTTTCAATTAACAGTTAGGTGACACTGACCGAATGTTCAACTAATATAAACAGCAATCTATTTTATTCGTAGGATAGCGCAATTTGCTATTTTCGCATTAGAGGGAATTTACAATTACGCTTTAATGAAGAGAAAGAAAAGTATTCCTGGAGATGATTACTTTCTTCGTTTAAATTGTTCTAATTTAATTGTTCAACTTGTGTACAGAAACAACGGTAATTTTATAAAAATACACGAGTATTCGTAAATAAAGTAAAAGGTGTCTATTATCGTATCTCTACTTCATCAAATTTATCCATACTCTCCCTCACCAATTAAACCATGAAAAACAAACCAAAATGAAAGTAACCGCGAAAAAGAGAAACCACGCACTAAATGCGTAATTCGATTCGAATTAATTTTCAGAAAGCGTTTAATTTGAAGCTATTATAAAAGATGAAATTAATCCAGACCATTTTCTTTCTCCTTCAAGCATTTAATACTTTCAGTGCGATCGTAATTTTGGGACGATTCTAATCCCAACATAGCTATGGACGTCTTACCAAAGGTTCCCGCACATAATCAATATTAATGACAATATCGAAAAATATTGACAATATTATTATAATACTGCACGATATCGTCTTCCGTTTATAACTAATATACTTAAGAATTGTACACTAATGGGTTAATCCCGTAAATTTATTAATAAATAAATAAATAAAGAAATTATTGACCGCGTGCGGTTGGTATTGAAGAATTGAGGTTGAATATCGATGAAAATTTTAGGTATTTTTGCCATATGAGTGTCAATACTGGTAATGGTGGAGATATTGACAATATTGACCATGTGCAATCGACCTTCAATGTCTGGCATCAATATTCGCGGTATGCATTTAACTGCTCTCGACTTGATTCGCGTAGATTACTGTAGATCAACAATTTTCAACCAGTGTGCCGCTAATGTTGAACAACAGCGGTACGAAATTATTATCTCTTTGTTAACCAGTCAAAGATGTATACTTTTGTCGTCAGAGATTGATAAACCAATATAGTGGGTATATTTTTTAATTTAGTAATTACTTCATGTACGCAGCAAAATAAAAAGGGTTGAAAATCCCTGGTGAAGATGGTTAGTCCTCCCACTTCCTCTTTACTTTACAATTAGAAACACTCAAAGGTAATATATACACATTAACATGTTAGTAATTAATTTTGCGTGTAGTATTTATTGTTCGATAATTGTATAATTATCAGAAAGTTCAATAATTCTCTTTTCCAAAAAAATTGCACCGATTGCACACTCTTCCTTCGAAATAAATCCACGCAAGTAATCCTTCTAGGCTTCTAATTTATTCAATTCCTGGCCATTAATAAAGTTGTACAAAAATATTACAACAAAGAATAATAGTAGAATATCCTAGGCAACTATTAACAACCCTTGCTACCTCATTATTGAAGCAGTAAATTGTTTGGTGTTGTCCAATCCTTTTAACTATTCACTGTTCATTAATCATTGAATTTTAAGGGGCCCAAATAGGAACGGTATTTGCTCAGATTAAGAATGCTGTTATTTAACCAAAGCACATAAAATGTGATCCCCTTCCAGTTTACAACAGAAGCGAATATTATCAAACGGCGCAATCAATTTTCCGAACAATCCGATACTTTATCCCATCTCTACTGGTAGCATCCTTGTGAGCTAAATACACCTGATACACCCAAAGTATCCGGAATGTTGGTTTCGTTCTCGAGGCAAGCCAGCCAGGAGCATCTAATGCTGCTTTGAAATTTATCAGCAAGGCCAAATGTGGGTCAGCCAGCGAGAGCATTCGCGAGTACTACACCGAGAGCTTCGAACCACGGCGAATTTTTCTAGGATCTCCAACCGGCTCGCAGCTGTGACTTTCCCCGATTGACCTCGCAACTCTATTCAACGAGACACCTCGTCGCAAAAAGTAACGGGATATCGATTAAAGTGTACGAAGACTTGCAGCGATAAGTACCATGAATTTACATGCAGGATACACTGAATTGCTCCCGCGGCGAAATCGCTTATGCACATCGTATTTCGAGGAAGCTGCGCGTGCACCCAGGCCTGTATTTTCCCAACGCGAAACACGACTTCCAATAATCGTTATTTGCCGTGCAGAAGCGGTTTCTCGAACTTGACCAGGTTCTCCGTTCGAGAGGGAAGAGTAGCGGTAAACAGAGTGTAAATAAAATGGAAATGAAGAGAGCGAATTGGAAGCACATGGCACGTGACTCGCATCGAATGACTGGGCTGTACGTGGAATAAAAATGAACATCGTTTCGCAGTCGACCGCGGGAAGGCTACTAATTAATTGTTCTTTAATTGCCCCGCTGTTGAACGTTCGGCGTTCTAATTGGCCGTACGTTCGTTTCTTTTTCGTGACTGTTTAATTGTTTGAGACACGGTGATAAGTATTTAGCTGGTGGTAATTAGTTGTTCTTGAACCTTTTACCGATGTTTCCTATGCTTTCGACGCAGGTGGTGAGCAAACTTCATTTTGTTTTCTGTTTTCGAGAATTCAGATAGACAGTCTTGCTCTTGTTTTATAGCAATTTTTGTATCTACGTGAAAATATGGGTACTATTGTGATACAAATGTGCCGGTTGTTATGAAACTGTCTCAAGTCACGTACACTCCCGTTCATAAATCATTCGACAGTTAGTTTTCAATCCAACGCTTGTTGAACATGACTTTTAGTAACATCTTTAAAATACAGTACTGATTAATGCTTTTCCTGTCACAAATAGCTTGTAAATGTTAACTTCGTTTCGTAAATCTATTAATTGTCCAATAAATTATGAACGGGAATATATATCGCTATTAAGTGATAAAGCCACTAACGAGTCAGATTTGTCTGTACTATTTTATGTATTATCCCTGGCGACTGCTACTTTGCAGAGAAAAATATCGCGTGTAATTACAACAAAAAAAAAAAAGAACGTGACTGAAATTGGTTGTATCAGTATTTCGCAATATTTTAACTAAAGTATCTCCTAAAGTAATGGTATTTCAGCATAAACAAGTTAATGCTACTTTATAGAAAATATCGAGCATATAAAAATACTAATAACACCGTGCGATGACTCCTTCGAAACCATTCAAGTTTCGTCTCAAACTTACCTAGATGTAACCAACAGTTTCGAAAATATTTCAACTCTCAGCCTTTGGCGATTCACTAATTTTGCGCAAAATTTAATTTATCCACTTGATTGCAAAATCAGCACTACAATTCACTCCTTTTACACTTGTTGCCGCTCACTCCTTAAGACTGTTCGCTAAACCAAAACAGTGCCACTCCGGCGAGCAATCAAACATGTTATGTGGCACAATTAGGTGTCGCCAGTAGGTTGATAAATCCGCGGTGTTAGACAAGTGGTTCCCGCAGCTCTACGTCCCTAACAAGAATGTAAGGAGCAAGGAATTACTATAAAAGCGTAATGGCAGTCTTACGCAAGCAATTGAGGTTATGTAAGATCCGGCTGGAGGCACTTCAGGTGCGGCACGTGCGGCATAGGTCGACGAAAAGGGTTACGAGAAAGGTTGCCAGAGGAAAGGAGAGGGTGGGTCAGCGTTGGATAAGATCGTGAGAGAAAAGAGCTGATGTGTACGGGAAAAGTTGCCGGAACAAAAGGGGAGAATGCACTGCTACGTGACCGGCTTTCGTGAGTGAATCGAACACCAAGGAACCTCGCTTACTGTCTCAATGGACTCCCGTGCCCAGAAATGCATTCTTTTATGCTTTTTACGCGCCTTCCTTTTTCCTGACATTTATCGCAAAGTGCGATGGGATCGTAAGTTGATGCTGAACGGCTGTCTATTGGGAAATTCTAAGTGGATGGTAAAACTTTCATGTTGCAATTGCAAATACACTTTTACCAAGCACCATTCGCGAAGCACTCTGCGTTTTCATTTCCTGTATCTCGCGTTCTCCTTTGCGCTTTAATGGAATAACAATAATGGCAATACACTGTTACCCATAAGTACTTGAATACATTTGAAAAGGTTGCGGATTCGTATGCAGAATCGTATCTTTACGAACGCAATCGAAGAAATGGGACTTTAATAAAGATTTGTTCCCCCTTTAGATATAAAAACGGGTGGCTTAATTTTGATACTTCGCATCTTTTTCCATATTGTGCGTGTTCTGCAATTTTTTGCTGACTTAATTTTCGCACAAATTTATAACACTCCGCAGTGTATCCGTAAATGAAACGTTTACTATTAATGTACTTTAACGCTGGAGCTTCTCATAAAAATTGCATACATTTATGCTGACGTATTTTTGCAATTTTGCCGTGACGTTTTACAGTACAAAAAAATAAGGAACATTCACTTCCATTTCACAATACGTATACAGTAGATTACGAAATCGATCGAATAAGACCACTGTTATATGATTATTTTATATGTAGTTTTCTTTACATAATCAAGTCTCGAACAAAGTCAATAAAAGAACTAAAATTGAACGTTAAGTATGTGCCCAAAATTTTATAGTTAACGATTAAACCTTCGTTAAATAGGAAATATAATGAATATAAGTATTCGATTAATTTAATAAATCACTGTATTGCTTCAGGTGTCCATGGTTTAAATTTATTTTGGTGCAAGGAACTACTTAATTTCTTTCGTAAATGATCAAATGCTTGTGGACGGTAATAAGATTATCCTGTATTCAAATTTAAGAATTTCCTTTTTAGAACACGTCCATAACATTTTTATTCGTAGGAAACTGAAAATATAGTAGAACCAATTCGTAGTTTTAATTATAGGTTTTGCTAAGTTTAAGTATTTCTTTTTTTCGTTCATTATTTGTTTTGCATTGCATTAAATTGTAACGTTACTAGTAGGTACCTAATTAATATTAAGTGCTAAGTACTACGTATGAAAAAGGATCGAAACATCATATAATTATAGGTGTGCTTGTATCTTCTACGTACGAGTTTTGAATTGCAAAATTATTGTCTAAGCATGTAATTTATTTGCTTTTGAATCAACGAGAAACCTGATTTTAATCTATTTACACCAGAATTTGATTAGAAAGTGTAACTGTTCCATGACGGTAATTGGTATCCCTTGGTTTCATATGCAGACGCAATAAAAAAGGAATTAACTATTCACAGATACAAGAGTTTATAGCAGCACCTAATAAATCGCGTTACAAACACCTTTCTTCGTCTTACGATTAGTTTGTTTATCTACAATTACCGGAATCTCCTTTATCTAGAACTACTGGATGAACGATGCAAATTTTATGTGCATACGCGGTACTCGTTAAAGTTTCATGTTAAATCCGACGCTTAGGTGCACGATTACGCTTACGTGGCGCAAATATTTTACTTAGAATTTCATATTAAATTCGCCCGTCGCATCATCATTATAACTTTGAAGTGTTTCATTTTTCTAAATATAGAAATTAACATAGAATTACCGCTGAAATTTTCTACACGCGTATTACCAATTAATTCCTAGAGCTAATTAAGACGCCATTCACTTAGCAAGTGTGAATGTTTTTTTGCGGCATAATGTATTTCACCTGGTATACCATTAACGTTCGTTTGTTGCATTTGCTTATTCCATTAAGGTATCGGTCTATACGCATGGGGAAATTGAATACACTTTTAAGAATAACGGTATTTGTAATTGGTGCATTAATAGCCGATAGAAAACGTGAAATAAAAAGTCATAAATAATGTCTTAATGGAAAAGATAGGTACATTGTAACTTAGTGGAAGATTTCGAAATATCGGATCCCCCACAGAGAATTCTTAATACCGAAGATACACAAATTGCTACGGTTTGATGAGATCGTAAGTGCATTCAAAGATTAAGCGTATTTAAATGATGATTTAATGGAAGAGCTATTTGTACGTTGGATACTCTTTTTAAACTTACCGAGAAGTTACGGTAATCGTATCTATATAATTTTGCGCGAATCCACGCTCACAGTGGTGATTTTACTTCCACGGGAGAATCTACTCGTTAAGGTCCCATTCCCAGCGAGATCTTGTGAACTTAATGAGCGGACAAGCGGAAACAACTGTGCCAGAATTGATTCTCGTGTGTACCTCTCGGAGAAACTTCTATCAATTCATCTTCTCGAAACTTGGATTAATAAAACTTCGAGAACTCGAAACTCTCGACTTTTTTTCTCGACTTCATCGAGAAATTACACTTGAATTGTAGTTTAAGTTTCCATGAAAATTACCGAATATAATATTTATAGCGTAAATCTCGAGCGTGTAATAATGAAAGGATTATTCGTCTCATTTGTACTTAATTTGCGTATAAGAATCGTTGAATAGGGTCGAGTGTAATATTTATTCAACTGACCGACGTTTAGAGAGAAAAAAAAGGGAAAAAGAGAAAGAAACTTTTTTATTTTCCCTAAGAAATCCTTCATGCGGCGGAGAAAGCATCTCCATCTGGCAGAAACGATTAACAGCGCTACATATCGTTGAAAGTTCTCGCGAAAGACGCAACCAAGTTTCTGCAATTACCTCGACTTACGAATGGTGCATCTCGGAAACATCTCTATTTTTCTCTTCCTCAAGTTTTCACGTGCGAATTGCTTGGCATACAAATCGCTCATGAATATTTTACAAAAGGTTCACAAAAGCTATTTTGATTTACATTTGCCAGAAAAGAATACCATAAAGATTGAACAAATGATAATGATAAATGATCGCCCGTAATAAAGCGATATTAGCGTGAGCGAATATATGATCCGAGGCTTTCTTTCTAATTCAAAGGGGTTGAGTTTAACAAGATATTACCTAAATACATTATTACGTTATCAGGAGATGAGTTTAAGAAAACGTTACTTAAACACATTAACAGTTTGTCAAGAGTTCAGTTTACTGACATATTACTTAAACAGATTCTCGTTTTACTAAACTCGACACTTTTGATATAAAAGGAAGAAATATTGGATCACGTATTTACTCATACTAATATTTCCTTTGTTATGAACGATCATTGATCATTATCATTTATTCATAAATTATTATTTATTCTGTACGATATAATTTTGTAATTATTACTTAAATACATTCTCAGTTTGGAAAATAGAGATAAATCTGGATGCAACTTCTTATTCTTTAACCCCTTAAAGACCCTTTAAGGACCGAATTATGTTAATACAAAAATTGGTCAAATATTCGCCAATCTTATTCGTAACAAAAATAATAAAATAGGAAATTGTGAGGCAAATATTCAATGTCTATTGTAAAGTGATATCTTCTTATAAAGTTCACAGCATATTTTCCTGTTTACATTTAGTTTAATCATTTATTGTATTATAAATACGAGTCTACCCACTTTTGCATAACACGTGTATGGTCATTGATATTCATTTATAGTAAAGTACTTGTAATTTAATATCAAAGACTCAAGATTTGATAAACTAAAACTTGTAATTTGAACACGTTGCTTTATGGTTTCGTGTTTATGATTGTAAATAGACTATTTTTAATTTTCTACGGGGTGAAACTTATTTGGTAAGATGGAGATATATTTCTTTAGGCATTGCACTATATTGCACCATGAAAAACCGCAGTACATATAATCACGAAGTTTCTTCCTTTTGCCCATTTCTCTTCGCATTGACGTAACATTAATCTCTAAGCAATTTACTCATGGCACGAAAAGACGAACTGCACTTCGTACCGAATTTTATAATTTTATCAAACTCGCGATACGAGAAACCATTCTTAGATTGTTCTAAAAATAGTATAATAAACGATTCCGCATAAAAGTTGTTCTACGTATTCACGAATATTATTATATTAACAAGCTACCAAATAGTTTTGTCGAATTATTTTTAATCATTACAAAACAAAATAGAAAATTACCATACCTTAGTATCCTATAAAAATACGTAATGCTTTAGTATTAATTTTCTACTAATAGATACTAAACTAAAATACTAGAATTTTTCTTCATCCTAACATTTCATCCATCAATTAAAATTAAAATAGCGATAAAATTATTGTACTCTCAAAAAATTCTCAAACAGTAACATTAAAATCGGAATAAAAATTTCTCACGAAGCAACTATTTGCTTCCCGCTTCCATTCCGCCTCGAAAAGTAAACCCGGTCACGTTTAACCTCAAGATCGAGGAAAGTGTTGCACTTTAACGTTGCTAAAATCGCTGCCATAATCGGAAATACGCCTGGAATCACCCAAGACGTTGAATTTCAATCTTCATTTTATCGTAACGTAGGGAAATTCTTACGCATCGGTACGCCATAAGCGGGCTTCAAGGTTCGCTGAGAATTTCGCTGAAAATCTTCCGCTTTCCAGTGCGGTATTCAACAGTGTGGCCACTTATTAATCGCAAGCAATCCCATGGCTCGCTGGGTTGCAATTAACGAGTTCGTGCAAAATGTCGTTAAATGGCCACGACGTGGTTTCCCCTTTTGCGTGAGCAATTTCACGGTCAATAGACGACATTACGAAAAATGCAGAAAGTCGAATCAATCAACCCACATCGCGCAAAATTAATGAAGTTAAATGGATAAGCAATGAAAATGTTAATGTGCAGTCGCCGTTGACAGAGTCGTTGCTGAATGGGGCGCAGAATGTGTCGCCACACCTGGATTACCAAAATCTAGAAACGGCCGCAAAATATAGGGGAAAGAAGTATATTCAAATTAACATTAATAAAAGGTTACCTTAGGTCGGTAATGTCCCAAGAAAGGCTAACTAATCTTGCATTATTAACTATAGAAAAAGTTATTTGCCAGAATTTGAATTTATCGAAAATAATTGATGAATTTGCATGACCGTGATTTTTCTTCTTATTCGTCACTTTAATTCTTCTTTAACTCTAACTTATAATTTAAAAAAAGAAACATTCAGCTTAAATAACACAAATCTTTTCAAGGTCTTCCTTTAATTTTATGGTAATGAGAATTTTAATAACGTTTCGTTTTCCTGGTAATCTTTTAAAACTATGTGTATATACAATAAGTACGCTGCACGTATCATTTTATTAATTAAAGAATAATAAATTAATAAAAGGACGGCCATACTATTTTTGCATGTGAGCGACCAAAAACTAAACGATGATTACGATCGTTGAGATAAGTTCTTCTTTTCACGTGAAATTTTATTAATTATTAGCACACGATGGGTGATAAAGTTAATTACAAAGGAACGCAGAGGCATTTATACCGCGTAGGCGTCCTACACCGATAGGATCGAGAAGAGGGATTCTTGTACACGCCGGCGGAAATCGCGGCAGGGAGTTGAATTAACGAACGCTTTGAATTCATCTGCAACCACGCGGCAAAGTACCGCGAACTGGAAAACGGCGTGTAACGCGTTGCTTCGCTTTTTTTTCTAGCTTTTTGTTCGAAGCGCGAGTGGTTGTACGAGGTGAAAGATGATGTTACTACGAACACGTTCGTGGCACCGTGGTATAGTTAACCCTTTGCCCTACAATAACGAGTTACACTCGTTCTATGAATTATGACACCGGTTAAAGAAAAATGCCTATTAACAAGGATAAAATTTAATTTGAACGCCAATTTTAATTTTCTATTATAAGTATAGCCGCCTTGCAATAAAAGAATAAATACAAACATACGTAAATACAATTCATCATATTCCACCTATAAACAAATTTTCGTAAATAAAGGCGATATTCGACACGATGTTTGAGTTAAATAATATTTAAAATAACGAACCCTTTGCACTCCATTGGCGTCGCTACGGCGACATATCAATATAGATTTCCTCAAAAGTCAAGATTTATGGTTTCCATTTATTTCCGCTAACTCAATCTTCATTCCTTTCAAAACAAAGCAAATTAAAAGCAACTCTTCCTCTTTCCAAAATACGAAATAATACTTTACTCTCTCACAAGAGTCAGAAAGATATGTTAAAGTTACCGGTACATTGTATTATTAAAATAGTTTTGGATCACAAATGGTTAAAGTAGCAGTGATTGAGACATCTACCCTAGTTGAGTATCAAAGTTGATCAAAATTGCAAGAAATTTTACAATTTTTCCGCTCGACAAAGTTTTCGAGAACTTTTCCCGCCGATCTCTCCCTCGATCGCCGTAGAAAATTGTCGACGCGACGAAGTGCAATCGATCGCGAACAGGTCGCGATAGTGGCACTTTCACGCGACCTTGGAAACTTGACCCGACGGAGTGAAACGACAGCATTGAGTGCAGGGAAACGATCGACCTTACGCGGCGCAGGTGAGACCACGCTTAATTCAATTTCTTCGCGGACGTTCCGCCACGATTCTAGCTTCGTCATCGGCATACGCCGGGTTTCTCGGCGTTCGAGGCGATAAAACCGCATGCAACACGCGGTCGCATTGATATTCCACAGCGGTAAAGACAATGACCTGATTTAATGCCGATAGCAAAATTGGTGTCAATAGCGGCGCCATGCGCTGCGTCCAACATGAATCGGAAGTTATGGTTACAGTGGGAAGCGTGTGGGCAATGACGAATGCATAACACAGTGCATTGCATCTAAGGCACGTTACTCGATAAATATTACGTGCGCGCGATTCAGCGATCCTTTTCTCAAGGTATTTAATTTCGTAGGTGAAATAATAGAGGAGAAGGTTGATGCACGAGATACGATGCTTTTAATCTGTACAATCTACTGGCATGTTTAATAATGATCGGAAATTACGAATTACGATGATTATAATCGCCTTTCAACAGCAGCCGTTGTTTCTCGTTGCTGTTCCATTGTTTAATGAACATTTTTCTTTCGGATCGTGGCGAAAAGTTTTTCAGCAGTTTTTCATAATTTATTTATCTCAAAAGTAGTATTGTCACGTAGTACTATTTAAAATTTTGTACTTGTTCGCCGACTTTGTCTTAATTTGGAAAAAGTAGGAAATTCGAAAATTCTGTAAGTTGGACAATATTTGTGTTTATACAACACATTTCACGTGAAATTCCCTAAACCCAATTCGGTTGAGTTTCTTATTTATAACTAATCTGGGACCTCGTAGAAGAAAATAGTTATCTTATATACCTAGCCTCTCCTCTAATGTTAATTATAAATTTTAATTACAATTTTAGTTTGTTACATTTTAAGACCTTGGTACAGCTATTGTAACAAAAATAATCATTGGAATTTGTAACAGTATTTATAGGTGGTAACTGCTAAGTGTAAGATTAACGTAATAATTTATGTCGAAAAAGTACATATCGAATTTATTTACTAGATTTAATTACGAAAGCTGTTTATGCCAATAATATGGCGAATAAATTAATATTGTTATATTAACATTGTATTTCTGACCTCTAATAAATAAATAAGCGCATAAGACTTGAAATAGCTACTCTAAATGATATTTAAATAAAAAAAAATCAGTAACAATGAGTAACGCCGAAATAAAGGTTATTACTACGGTAAAGATGAGTAACAAAAGTGAATGAAAAATTAACATTATACTTCGTCATCCTTTTACGTATGTTACAAAGATAAAAATCGAGATGAAAATTTATTTTAGATAAACGTTTACTATTTCTACATCGCCAGGTGAAATGTTCTCTAATTAAAAATCTGCGTATCGTGAAAATGATATATTTACCTTGAAATCAATTAAAGAATCTTAATCTCTTCCAATTAGATAAAGTAGAACTGATTCGATCTGAAATCAAATTCTTGAGAAGATTGATGATGCTATTGAAGTAGATTCTTTTGCTCTTACTGTTAGTAATATGTGGAGAAAGTAAATGATTTGAAACACTTTTTTCCTTTCCGATCGATTCAATTCGATTTGATTGCAGTATAAATGAATTACAATTGTTCATTGTAAATTCTTGAAAAGGTTAATGTTCTGTAAGATGATTGACGTATCTTCGGATTCAAAAGCATTATACGAGACAGGCAATAAGAGGAACTGAAAAATTAATCACAGCCTTGCGCCATTTGACGTTTATTATGTAAATTCAATTATTCCGGATTTCCGCTATGGTTTCGATACGAGATAAAAATAAATACCTAATCGACAGACTAAATGCAGCGTAATTTCCTTCCTGACAACCGGCATTTGCAAATCGCATTAAGGCGGATACGTTATTACGTTTTCATTGCACGACTGAATAAATATATTTTTTGCTAGAGATTTTGTTACAAATTTGTGCTACTATTTCATGTATGGATTACTAAACGTTTGATTACCTTCAGATAATATCAACTTTATTACAGATATATATTTAGAACACATTTATATAACTAAAGTACTGATATTAATGTTGCTGCCTAGTTTTCTACATATGAGCCATTTCGATAATAGTTATTGCAGCTTTCTTAAATGGTTAAGACTTGCCTTACATATATCTCATTTCAATTCGGTAAATTTCTAATACCTAATTAATGTTTAATATTAGTAATTACTATCAAGATTAGATCTGTTAACTTTACAAATATTAATTACTAAATTGTTGCATATAAAATTGCCGCTTCAAGTAGAGAAGTTTAAATGAAAATAGTTTTGCTTTCTAACTACTTTATCTAATCATAATAATTTCTATTGGCCGGTATACACGTTCAATTAAACTAAACCATTTATTTATTCTGTTTTATTCAGCTGTCTATTCATCATATCTCGCCGCAAATAAAGAAACCTAACAATCCGATATCTGTTCTTATTCCATAAATTCTCATTTTAGCTATTGAAAAATTAATAAAAAAAAAATAGGTCACAGTTATTTATTTGAAAACAGTAATCGAATTCGATTACTTATATACCGTAAAATGTTTATTGTCAGTAAATGCGATTAATGAAGGGAATCACTCAAACCGCTTATAAAATTAAACAAGAAACAAAGTTATTTCAAGTGCATGTAACTCAATCCACGAATTGAATTCAGTACGATACTTCCCAAGAAAACTAGAAGATCGACATCACTCGATACCCATTATATAACTTGTAATAGGTAACTCGAACTAGCAAAAAAATGATCTCCGCTCGCAGCATTTGAGAAAAACATTGCACAGCTGGGTTTCGTGATATCATAATCATCGCGAACGACTTATTTTCACATTATGAACGCAATTTTCGTCCCCTAAACGTAGAAACATGTTTTCACGGGCGTGAAATCGACGCGTTACCGTTTAAAGAAGAGCCGAAGGCTACGACAACCTGTCGCGGTTGACGGACAAGTTTCACTTTCGCGAAAAAGTCCCATGGAAAGGCAGACCGTGTTTGGAAAATCGATCACGAGTCCCTGCACGTTGTCGCTTTTCCATGGAATCTCGAACCGAATCCAGGAACCGGTTTCAAACTTCATAGATCGTTCCTCAGTTTTAAGTATCGTTCGCTCCTTGACCATTACCGGTTATACATTGAACATTTTTCGTAAGAACACCGACTGTAGTTCGGTAATTTGATCATTCAACTGTTGTTACAGGTTCCCACGATTATATTGGACCAATGGAAATCTGTTCCGCATTTTTAAGCGCCTTCGTAAAAGTTTATAGCGCCGAGTTCGTGTTTCCTCGTTCCCGTTCCTTGTGGCGTATGATCGATATCGCTAATGTACTGTTCGTGTTTATGGATTTATTACCTGTGATACGATTAGGAACTTAATCCGACGCTAACCTGAAGCTAAGCCGAAGCTAACCCGAACCTGAACCAAACCTGACGCGAATCTGATCGGAACCTTTTCTTACCTCGCGGAGGAAATAATCAGCGACACCATGCACGTATCGAAAGTTTTAGTCCGTAATTTTAATTTTCTTTCATTCATTATATTAGGAGATCTCATAAAAAACAAACGTCGTTTCTTGATTTAATTTTCATTTCTAAGGAAGGAAGAAGGAAATGAGTCATTTTAAGTATCGAAGAAAGGGAAGGGAAGATTGATTTTTTTTCTCCTCGTTAGAATGAACGAGCTGATTGCTTGAAGAGTCTCTGGTTTCAGGGATCTATGAATTTGCTGTTTCTATATTTAATATTGAATTTAGCAGCGGTAATTTAATACCTGAGTTGCATAAAGGATAAAGAATCGCGAACATGGGTAGATAAATATAATAAATTGTCATGTTATGTGACGAGCTGTTTCGTAAGAATCGGATACTTCAACCATTTTCTCTTGGAAACGTACACTTCTTGCCGCGTACTTTTTCTAAGATTGAAAGGAGTGACAATTCACCATCTTAGTTAATGCTCTTTAACACAGTATAACGTCGATTATTCGAATTAATTCGGGGATAAATCGATTACGATAATCGATTTTTCGGATATAATCGATCTAAAAGAATCGAATTCTTGATTAGGTCGTAAATCGACCAGAAATCAAATAGTTTTCAAATGTGTAAACGGTTTCCACGGAAAAGAACACATACTTACTAACAGGCATACGATATGAAAAGTAAATGAAACGTTTTTAGATACTGTCGAATTGCAAATTTCCTCCAATTATTTATGTAAACACATCTTCGTTCACGAATTAAACATTCACAATAGTACACATAGAGAGTTGTGAAAAGGAAAAGCTTCCGCATCGATCGCATGATTCTGTTCCGCGCGTAACAATATGATCTTTCCTTTAGATTCATTCACAAGGAAGGAAGAAGAATCATCGTTGGCGAGACCCAGTCATTGTCAGTTCAAAGACCCAACACGTATCCGACGATGCAGACGAATTTCAATTCTGGGAAACATCGTCTGCGAAAGTAGCGTGACAATCGATCGAGCACAGAGCGTAGGCCGCTTCGTTCCGCCGTTTTCGCTTCATTGAGGTAATCGAGCAATGGCCAACTAGGCGGCTTGAATGAGATCGAAGCTAACAGTCTATTCGAATACTTAACAACCATGGAATAACAGGACGCTCGATAAATCGTAATCAGGCGAATGGTACTTACGTAAATATCATTACCGAATATCATACAAAGGAAATCATAAACTTAATTAGGCATAACGTTTTGCGTTACCATGTTTTTAACTTGTTTCGCGAAAGGATTCATCTATTAGTACATTTTGCGTTAGGATTGAATACTTTAATCGTAATGTATTTTATACTTGTAATATATTCAAATATAATATAATGTTATTTAATTTAAATATATTTCATACTAATGTATCCTAATCCTATTAGGATACAATATAATCTCTAATGTATTATATACATTATATACATTATATGTATTATATACATTATATGTATTATATACATTATATACATTATATGTATTATATACATTATATGTATTATATACATTATATACATTATATGTATTATATACATTATATACATTATATGTATTATATACATTATATGTATTATATACATTATATACATTATATGTATTATATACATTATATACATTATATGTATTATATACATTATATGTATTGTATAAATTAGAGACTATAATAGACATTGTGTACATTTGCTCCGATATGGTTTCGTATAGACAATATATTAATGAGAGAAAAGTCTCCCGGAAGAACTAAGAAACTAACAACTAGTAAGTATAACAAGTGAAACAAAAAGTTGAGTGTAACGAATCACGGAAGTAAGGAAGATAATGATCACGGTACCGAGATTAATATACTAGAAAATCTAAATTATCTACATTACGAAGAATGAAATACAACAGAAACGTATAAGATCGAACAAATGAGAACTTCAATTCGACATTATTTCCACTTTGTGACTTTACGATTACAACTTCTACGATGGATGAATACAAAAATTCTACAATGAATTGTTAAAGAATTCAAATTGAAAGTTCAATAATCCTACAATGAGTTCGATTGTTAAAAAAATGAAAATTGAAACTCGCCACATGTGTCTTCCGATTGAATTCGAATCTTTATCGTTTCCATGATACAAATGAGTCTTTTTCAGCTAATTTTTATTCGCGTTATACGAGGGACAGTAACGCAATTATTAGTTCGTGTTATAGGAGTACCGCGTTATTGGAAACCCTATTATGCTCGTTTACGCGACATCTGCTGGGATTCGGGTATATATTCTTGGTGTTCCTTGCAACAACAGCGCCAACATGTACATAACATCTACGCGATGACAAGCCGAGCAAAAGTGAGTACGGGTAACTGTAAGTTGCGTGGAGGAGCAGATATTTAGGGAGGCCGATGATAACGAACGGAACTGAGAGCCACAGCGGCCTGGTTGTCACGTCGATGACACTGATGACACTGAAACCGGGTTAACGCGTACGTGCTGGAACATTGCACTTTGCTCTAATAGACTCGCGGCCTGCAGCTGAAACGCGAAACGCAATCCGTTCCGAATGTATATCTTTGCTTGACATTGATAGAGTCGTGTGCAAGCGATGTTAAATATAATTAACACGGGTGAAATCTATCAGTGTCTGCTAATAAATTAAACTTGATATAAAGCGTTGGTATAAAAGAATTTGTGCCTGGTATGACGGCATAAGAATCATTAAGATAGTATAAATATCTATTTGTAAGTGAATCAATCTCTCGATTTACGCGAGTTTCTTTTCGCATGGTAAATAATCCTTTGATTTAAGCGCACTTTTTATACGCGATTTCAATTTACGCGATCTCATTTTATGCGGTTCTTTCTTTTTCTTCATGTTTTGTAATTACTCGTTGTGAGAAATAGTAGCCTATAACGAACCCTAAATAATGAAACCAACGCAATACTTTCGAATAGGAAGTATTCAAGCGATGAAAACAGCGATTTCGTGCCAAGTTAAAAAGAGAAGGCTAATGGTTTTAAATTACAGCTCGGACACCGATAACAAATAAAATTTATTACGACTTTTATGAATTTTTATTAGGATTTCATTGTAGAGATATATCAAATATTTGTAACTAGGATCATATCTTTTTTGTAAGTATTTTGTTCATACTAGTGGACACATGCGTAGAAGTAAATCTCGTGGAATGAATAATCCGCGTAAATCGAGGGACTGGCGTATTTCGAAGATTGGCATTGGATAAGAAAGTTTCGTTTGCTTAATATTGAGCTCAAATAATAGTAACTGTGACAATGTTAGGAGATTGCTATTGTTCTTTAGTTTGCTCGTTCCAGATAGCGCTGTCGATATCGTTAAGATATCGACAAGAAACTTGCAATCATGGCTGTTTCAATATCTATTCCTTATCAAGAACTATGAAGTACTTGGACTTATGATGTCCTATTTTGGCGAAACGTATTTTTAGAGATAAAAGTGGCAAAAGTTGTTCAATAGTACAGAAATATTAATGAACTTGTAGTAATTAATAACCTCGAATTCATACGTTTACTTTGATAACATACAACAAACTATGCGATAAATAGTTTGTTGACTATCGTAAAGTCAAATACCCGGACATTGACAAATTTGAATTTCACGTTAGCATTGCATTGATTCAGCAACGAAAAAAAATAACGATACCTATCCGCCAGTGTAACGTAATCTAAGTAAATCCTGTCACTTTTATACAAAGTGTTTCAAAACTTGTACACGTAACTCCAAGGGTAGATCCAGTATGCTAAAATAAGTAAAAAAGTTGATATAATTATATGCTCGATGTGACTTTGTTTTCGAATTATAGCCGTTTTTGTATTATACCTGTTGCTTAATTATTTCCATAGAAATTATTGTTATTATATTACGTTATTATATTAGGATAGACCGAGGTGAATCAGATCGATATAAGAATTCAGTTCATATTTATTACATCGTCATAAAAATGAACATTTTAATCACTTATATTACATTATCTCTTTCTCATTTACTTAGCCCAATAGCCTGTCAATCGTTTTCTCGACTGAATTTTTATTTTGAATCGATTTGCCTCGGTTTACCCTATATTATTATATTATTATATTATTATATTATTATATTAGTATTTACATAGTAGACAAGAAATTCGTACATAGCTGTAGGATAAGAAACGTTACTTATAAATTGTTGAAAGAAGCAGTCAATAGAGTCAGAAATTATCACAGGACAAAAACAATTCTAATTTGAGGTCATTATCACGCATATATTTATATAAACTTCTTTTCTTATTTTAGTATACCGACTGCCCTCTTCAAGTTACGTCCACATACTTTGAAACACCCTGTATTTCAAGTTACTTGCATATATTAATTCACAAAAACACACTTCCTAATGTCATTTTGAAACTCTAAAGCCTGTATAAAGAATAATAACTTCCACTTTCGAATGGTACGTATATACGAACATTTCGCCGCGCTAAAAACTTATTCTTTTGACACGCGCGCATTAGCATGCAGCTGCAATAGCTCGAAGAGAAGGAAAAGAACAGAAAAACTTACTACACTTGGGCAGGACAATATCCTATTGCGATTCAGCTTCTTTCTTCGTCGCGACAGCGGCGTATATTTTAGCAGAGGAACAGGCCACTGGCGTTACCAAGGGGTTCACTTAATTATTCGTGACGCGCTCAGCAGAACTCGTGTCAAAAGGAGTCGTTAAAATTGTGCATGTCAGCGGTAAAGCTGACACGGCGAGAAAAACGAGTAGGAAACCGGCGCGTTTGCACGCTCATTCGCAGGACGATTCGCACGTGTAACCGCCTAAAGACTGCTTCGATGCGAGTCCCGTGTACTCTCTAAATATTCAGAAGACACCACTTCTGGAATGCTGCTCTCGTTATCAGTGAAAGTTTCACAATGCAAATTAGTATGCGAGTAGCGTCGCGAGTAAAACGTCAGCTGAAATACTCGGAGAATGCCAGGTGATTGAATGGCGGCTTTTGTAATCATAGCGTGTAGGCAGTGGAATTTTCGACTATTTTCGGCAACACCCGCTTCGCTCTATTAAATTGATGTTCTTGAATTTTATGTAGCTCTTAAGAGAAAATCCTGACGCGTGTTAACACTTTCGCAACGAAGGACGTATCCCTCTTGGTTCAAAATTTGAAACCACTACATATTTTAAGAAACGTACGAATTAAAAGAAAAGAAATTAACTTAGAATTGCGATAACTTTGAAAACTTTTGAATTAACAATTCATGAAGATAAAGAAATCAGCTGCTAATATTTGGAATATTAAATATGAATTAGTAAGAAACTTGGTGGAAATTCAATATGGATACAATTTAGAAAGCAGTTCCAATCTTTTGGATAGTGGTGTACAATATACCTGCCAATCAAAGATACATAATCATTTGTTAAAAGCATACACAAATACAAAAATGACAATTAATAATTGTCACGCCAAATTTTACCGCTTATTCATTCTTATTTCATATTTATTTAAATTGTAACTAAAGTTAAGTTTCATTTAATTAGATACAATGAATAATTTGATCTTTCAAAAGGGATTTGTTAGGATTTTAATTCCTATCCAAATGGATACTCCTTACAAAAAAAAGAAGGAATGGAATAAAGATTTAAGCTTTCGAAAATGTCGAGCATCGAGAGTTTTTAGAGTTTCGAGGCATTGCAATGTTTCGGATTCCAGTTTTACGAATCGAAAAATTAGGTTTCGACCCATTTCTATTGTAATACAATACCTATACTGTTTCGATATGATAAAAATTGGTCTTATCTATGCTTTTAATTTCGAGTTCTAAGCAGTCGCAGCACCGAGTTCAAAGGAACTGCGACTGATAATAATTTGAGTGCAACTATAGAAGAAACGGTGACTGATAATTCGATGAATACTACGACATTACAACTGAAAACAAATATAATTCATTCTTTCTTTGATACTATCATCAATGCTACGAATGCGTATAATCTATTCCTTATCAATATCAATCTTTGTCTACAACTCTCAGAAATATTTCCGTATCTTATCGAAATCTTTTCATATATTTCTTCATTCGCATTTAACGAATAGACGAGAAACTCGCAGTGTATTCGGATCAATTCGTTATACTAAGCAAAAGTAAGCTTAAAATTAATGATTTATGACTTACCCTGGATTAGGCTCTTCTACATCTTCCCAAAAATACTCCAAACTATTGTCCGATTCCACGTCGTCGTTTGATGCTCCTTCAATACGCACATCGTCATTCTTTCTGAACATAAAGAATATACATACAATGAATTGTAACATAGTAGCCGTGCACATGTTTTTCGAAACATTTCGACAAGTGTACTTTGCATTTTTCAACACGTTCGACGCGTAGCATTTGTTCGAGATAATGACAGGCGCCGCAAAAATGGCTCATCGTCGTGGCAGACTATTCATGAAATACAACAGCAGCCACCCTTCGCCGGCTCTTACATAATACACGTCTAGAGCTTAAACGAGTTTAATTGGCTCTGGCATTGTTTTTCGAGCGGATGGGCTAATGAAAGGGTTCACGCGATTGCTGCATTCTTCGACTATTAGAAATGAAAATAGAGTGCGGTCGTTAAAATGGCTACGTTGTAATTAATGCGTGCCATAAACAGAATATTCACAACATTATCGTTATCATAACATTATTTACAGGAACTTTTTTTTTAATTATCTTAATGAGAGCAATCTGCATAACTTATTAAGCTATTTACAATACTTAATGGATATTCCATCTGTATGGGTGAATAAAAATTACTGTGATGTAAATCAGGCTTTTTACTAAAGCTTCGCCTAAAGCTAACTTTATAACAGTTTCTTTAAACATTCTTTCTTTGTAATATAACGTTCGTTTCTTTAAATATTATTTGGGTGTACAGTATCAGTGTCTTAAAAATAACAATTCATTTTAAAGTGGAATATGCTGAGTGTCTCGCTTAAAAACAATTCAAATTTCATTCGAAAATCGTGAAAGCAATCATGGTTATCAGACGATGATACCATTAGGATATTAAATCACAAATCTAAGAAGATCCAACTGAAAGAAATCGAATAACTACATCTCAAACTTTCTCATAAAATTCAATTTTATTTACCACTCACTATACTATTAGGTGAGTGGATAAATTTGTATGGATTTGCTATAAACCAATGGACTTCGGTTACTTTAGAAAAAATGTACAAAATAAACGACAAATACTTTCCACGGCTCGCTAGCTTTAAATGATTAGAATAAGCCCTACATTGTTTCTGTATAATTTTAAAAACTGTGAAAGTTATGCGACTATATATACAACCTAATATGCCAGCATATTTCTAGCAAGATCATCAGCTTTTTCCTTCGATAGTCCATTATTAATCTTCAGAGGTGTCGTTGACTTCATTTTGTCTGTACTCATTCCTTTCTTCTAAACGTTAATGGTTCTCCAATTTTTCTCTTCATTTAGACGAGATGTAATCGTGTTCGCTGATATATTTACCCCAATATAGGAAACTGATCTTGTAAAGTACACCCCACACTAGATCCTACAGAAATCCTAAAAATTGTATTAATCATTCTGATAACACTTTCCCCTCTATCTACTAATATTGGCGCTTATATGAACATCGTTTCTATGAAAAGAAAAAGAAAAAAAATATATTTTTGAAGAAACGGCACTTTCAGCCTTTTCTACTTCCATACTTCAATTTATTCACGCAGCTCCTCCTATCCCACGAAAGTTTCATGACGAAACACTGGCAAACGTGTTAATTAATCATATAACAGAAGGAGCAAGTTGCATCGGCGTTCTAGCATGAATATGTTACGTGGGTTCTACGAGCCACTCGGCTCGGGTCACATGGAGACGAGGTCAGTGTAGCATAATGTCCTTGTGCTATATCGTGGCTCACGTTCTCATAAAGTCGATTGAAACGAAAGCACCGGCGGAGTAGAAACGAAACCAGGTCCGCGTGCTTAGCGAAACTTTGCTCGTTCTGCATTCGTCTGTGTTTTTTGTCCGCTCGTTACTGGACGCCGAAAGCGATAGAGCGGCGATACGATCCGCGATTCCGCGAGAAAAAGGGGCCAGCGCTACGAATGTACGGAGAGAGTGCATTCACGGTTACGACAAAGGCCGTTGCACTCAAGTGCATCCAGCCTGTCGTTATTCGCGGTTCGACGACTCGTTATAAACGATTTTTCGTAGAACGAGGAATTAGAAGTTGGGGAAAAAAGGGGGGATAAAACGTAGAAGATTTGAAGAAAAGGTTCGATAGCGAATAGAAGCTCGGATGGAGATTCAGGAGAAGTAAAAATTAGGGCGAGGATTCGTAAAAAATGCAAATTTGAGAAGACAATCCCGAAGAAAGAAAAATTCGCGCGAAAAATTGCAAAAGATGGCCGTTAGATGAAAAAATTTTGAACAGCTAGGAACTCGTAAAAAAAGCTCAGCGAATTTGGTAAATAGTTTCGAAAAAAGGGAAATCAGGAGAGAGTATGTAATAGGATAAGGATTTTTAGGAAACCTTACGAAATGTAAAACTTGAACGAAAAATTATTATGAAGAAATGAGACTTTGTAAAAATAGCCGCCGAAAATTGAAATTGAAAAAAGCGATTCGTAAGGATGTAGAAAAATGAAATGTTGCAAATTCCTCGCTAGAAATAGTGAACGCAATGTGCTGCGAACAGGAAAGAAAAGTTTTTGTGTGACGCGTCGATTTTTTACAATGTTCTCACTGAGCATCTCGTCGGTATTTATTCAACATCTATCTTGTATCCAGTATTTATTGCTAATTACTAATTGCTTGATTAGTTGGTTTGTAGTCTTAGTTCTTTCCACGTAATTTTGCAAACGACCACCTTCATCTGTAACATGATGGATGGAGCACCGAACCTTGCAATCATAATTTGCTGTGACTGTCAGACATTAAGTTCCGAACGTTTAATCATATTTTACGTCAACACGCCGATGAAACGTAACATTTACACAACGAAATACACTGTACACGTCGGTGATACCATAATTGATAAACACGCGGTTAATCCTTTTTGGTGACCCAATTGTAGGATGACGTTTTTAACGAGTACTTGTTATCTGTGTCAATAACACGAAAACCTCCGATGCTGCTAGTGTTCTTGATTTTGTTCAATTACCTGAGATATCTACCGCCTTTTTGTAGCTCGTTGCAACTTTTATATGGTCAATTTCTTGTTGATCGCTTTTAACTATGATCTAGTATGGATTTAGCAATTTCTAATTACTACATTAAGCATCATTATATCGTTTTTCTGCATCTAATAGACGCATGCAATTTAAGGTTAAAATTCATTGCACGAAAACGCGAATATATTTCTTTTTCTGAATGTTTGCTGCATAACGCTGATACAAATTTTATCGCAACTTAATTCCGTATAACGAGATAGTAGTGAAATAATTAGGTACATCCTATATAACTGATGTTTTTGTACTTCATTAACTCTTTCAGGTGCACCGGCAAAGAAACATTGAAATATTATTCGTACAAAAAATTAATTAAACCCGATGATCCGTATTCTTTATTCTCAGTTATCTTGGATCATTTTAGAATTCCAAGCGATTTTTCAATCGTCGATTGTAATACCCCCTAATATTTAAATAAAAATAAAATAAGCATTGTATTATGACAATAGAAGAATATCCTATCTGAATTATGTACAATTTTATAAATTATTCAATGCAGGCATATTTCTATTTTCTGAAAACTTAAAAATGATTACTAATATATTACCAACAAATATAAAATTTGTACATAATATCGAATCCGAAAGAGTTAGTAGAGAACTTTTATAAAATTCGTAAAAATACTCCAATACTAATTATTTGACTCGATTCACTTATCACTTATCAAGGTGTACTTATTTGTACCAAAGAAATGCAAGCAATAGGTAGTTGAAGAAGTATACATACGCAATGGAAATAAATCTATATTCATCCTCTCTATACAAAATTACATCAATTTTTAAATAATGCGTTGCAGCAAGTTCATACAATTTTTATGCAAAAAATGCAAACAAATCATTTTGACCCCTTTGGTAATTGCAGTATTAAACCTATTCCCCTACTTTATTTTAATACCAAAATGATCTACGATAATGCCAAGATCTACCGGCTGACCCGTCTATTTCCTAAGAAAGAAAGAAAGAAAAAAAGGAACAGCAAAGCGTTTGAAGAAAGTTCCTCAAAGGACGCCAAATAGAACGTCATTTATCACAACCGCATTTCATAGCAGGCACGCTAGAGGTTCATTTGCAACACGATGAAAGTTTTCAACGCCGACCCACTGCGCCAAATCATAAACCGATTTAACGAGACCAATTCCCCGTGTATGCTGCAATTGACAAACGGGACATCGCGAAAGTGAAGGATCGTGTTTGCCGTGGCTCGCGAAATCTCCAGCAATTTGTAGCGCGGAAGTCGTTCGGGGCGAGCCGCTTAGAGGGATCGTAAGTATTACTTACTCCTCGTTAAAGCTTGAGGATGACATCGTCGACGTCCGCCGTTAACAAACTACTTGGACCGACAATGCGAAAAAACAGAGTGGTCTAACACAGCCCACGTAGTACGTACACCGTAGCACTCCGCTGCCTCGCTTTGGGCTATTACTACATTAACCAGTCACTTCTTCGTGCGTTTATACAGAGCCGACACTCGCTGATAAGAGTCCTTGCGATAGTGTAAGCTTTTATAACGGCACGACGATTCTCCGCCATGGTGCAATCTATCTTTTTTTTTATCTCCGAGAATAGTGGCTGATTCATTTCTAATCCATGGGAAGGTAATAAGACCGCGTATCTATTCGCCGAACCAAATAATTGCAATGACGCGTTATTGATTTGGATAGCGCGCGTTTAATTGTCACACTTTACGCCTGCATAGCTATCGCGAAGCTATACTCATTAATTTCCGAAACTACTTCGAACGAGCGAGCGTCTCATTTTTATAATCGTCTTCGAGTAAAGATATCGTAAGAAACAGAAGCGTAATCGAAAAGAAAGCCGAATAATTCGCGGAACATCTACTTCGACGGACAACCGTGAAGTTAAGCCCGACTCTGCGAGAATTAAGTGGACACAGTGTTTACTATGGCCTTATGAAATTTGAGGGGAAAATACTTTTCTTTTCCTTACTGCCAGCAGTAATACTTCGCTGTCTAAAAGATTGGGGTATGGTACAATGTTAAGCTACACTGTGACTGTTTCAATAATTGTTAACATTTTAGAAATATTCTATGCTACATTGAAGATAATAGATTTCTGTTCAATAAATCGATACAAGTGTTTTGCTTTAGATACTCCCGTCTTCGTCGCGGATAACTAAGCGAAATCGAAAGTTATATTTGTATCTTCTGAAAAAATCTAAATTTCTCGTTTCTCAATTGACTAGATACGAAAAAAAATTAGCAAGCTTTAACTACTTTCAAATACCATAGGGTGAAGTAAACTTATTGAAAGTTCTTTTTAAAGAATATTGATGAAATATTCTCTATTCCGATCTGAAATAATACTTATGTAATGTTATTTTAATATATAACTGGAATATTAATAGTAGAGGAACGTGCATGAACGTGATAATTTAAGTATTTCATTCGAATAGCAGAAGGTGCTCCAAACTATTGAGCAACAGTGTTAGTTCCACAATTTCTTTTTCAATCTTATAATTATTAAGTACATACATCTATTTTTAAAGGGGCTGATGATTCCATAAATATCTTATCAAACGATCAAACTTTGCTTTGTGCAAAAATTCACAGTTTGCCAACAAGATAGCATACAGCATTAAGATACCAGAAAATTGAAGAGTTCGCAACAAAAAAACAAAGTTTGTAAAGTCGTAAAATCTTAGTCATAAGGTCCACAGCTTCATAAGCTATTTTGCAATATCTAGTAACCGAGAAAGTTCGTGCCGTTTCAATCAATAGAATTAAATAATGCACAAAGTGGATCGAACAATACTTTATTCGAAAAAGTAGTTATCTTCGCTTTCTATTACTTTTTTAAAAAAATGATTTGACAAGTTTTTTATTTGTTTCGTAAAATCGATGAAGCGTGTGCATACGCACTCATCATTTTGACGAATGACAAAACCTAGAAGCAAAGAAAAAAAAGATAAAAATTGACAAGGACCAATTTTGTTATGAATCCTTCAATTTACATTTAAGATACGAGATAAAAGAAAAGATAAAAAAAAATGAATTATTTATTGTTATACAAAATACAATTTTACAATATTTACATTCGACAATTTTACTTTGTTCATTTGCGTGCAAAATTGTAAAATCTTTTACTTCAAGAACAGTGGCTACAAAAAGTATTTGTACACCGTCGTATTTATTTTAATATTTAAGTACTACTTAATTAGATGCAATTGAATTAACTTTCCTTTAATTTAACGGTATTCTTATGCTACTATAAACATTTGCTGTCGTGAAAATGAAACGTGGAAGCTGATTAAAAGCGTCTAGTCGAAAAATGTGATTGTGTACAAATCCTACTTTTTGTAGTCACTGCGTCTCTCCGAATTTCGATACTTTCTAAGATAATTTCGCGGTAAAGGAACTGTGAAACTTTGTACAAAGGTAGTTTTATCAACTGCTTCAAATCACTTCCTACTAAAAAAAAAAAAAAAAGATAATCTTTCACAGCTGGTCTCACCTTGCGGAGAAATTTCTCTGCTGGCATCTTCGTGAGTTTAATTCACGAGGTTTATAGCCTAGCGTCGCGACGCGTTGTAAATTAAATATTGCTACATTTCCGGACAGCGTACACGTATGCGAACGTACGAAATGTTAATGGCGATACGAGATACGCGATATTGAAGGCGTCATCACGTGAAAACTGAACGTGCATAAATATGTTACTATATACATGGCCGAGTGAAAAGTAGATCAGAACGTCTAAATACCAACGGTGGATGTACGTCGTGACTTAGAAAGTGTTAATCGCAAAATTGACCGACGTTTCCGTTTACGTGGTGCTCAGAACTGGTTTAACACGCTTCTATAACCATGCACAGGATCATGATTGATAAATTCTATCGTCGCGCGTGTATCACGAAACTGCATTTATCGCGATCGATAACGTTTGCTACCGAATGCACGATAACGATAATTGAAAGACGCCAACGCGTTCTCAGAGCAAGTGGTTTTGAGACCAAGTGAAACTGGAACTTGACACAGATGTCGAAAACGTCAGTGTACTGAACTTTTCTCATATGTGATACACTTTCGGAACTTCGTTAATAAGTTACACAAGTATAGTGGCACATATTTTTTCTATAATAGTAGAAACCGTGAAAACACCAGTATGCTGATTTCTTTTCATATACTATACACTTTTGAAACCTCGTCAATAAGTTAGAAAAGTTAGAAGCTCGCATAATTTTTCTATAATAGTAGAAACAGTGAAAACACCAGTATGCTGATTTCTTTTCATATGCTACACACTTTTGAAACCTCGTCAATAAGTTAGAAAAGTTAGAAGCTCGCATAATTTTTCTATAATAGTAGAAACAGTGAAAACACCAGTATGCTGATTTCTTTTCATATGCTATACACTTTTAAACCTCGTCAATAAGTTAGAAAAGTTAGAAGCTCGCATATTTTTTCTATAATAGCAAAAACAGTGAAAACACCAGTATGCTGATTTCTTTTCATATACTATACACTTTTGAAACCTCGTCAATAAGTTAGAAAAGTTAGAAGCTCGCATATTTGTTCTATAATAGTAGAAACAGTGAAAACACCAGTATGCTGATTTCTTTTCATATGCTACACACTTCTGAAACCTCGTCAATAAGTTAAAAAAGTATAGAGACTCACATAATTTTTCTACAATATTAGATACTGTAAAAAGCTCGCGTATTTTTTTTTTTTGTCAGAGATTAGTAGTATCTCGCAAAAATAATATAATAACTGTGATGTCATTAACTAACCATCTAAGTTTTTGTATATTTAAATTTTCCATAAATGCATTAAAAATCCACAGCTTAATTATTATGAATCGAGTAAGTATCTACTCATTACTTCTTACGTACTGTATTACTTTAACTAGAATGAGCATTTACATAGTTGTCAGGCAGCGAAAACTGAAATCCGCTTCTGGTCTTATGTATATTTTTCAATGAATCCTGTTTTGATCAGGTTCTACATTTCATTTACGGGACATAATATTTTTGTAGTCATTTCGAGACACTATTAAATGGACGCAAATTGGATATATTTAAACTAGAGATGGTCGAGATTTAATTTCTACATTCGCGAAACTTAAATTCGAAACTTTGCGATGTCTCAAAACCTTCGAAACTTTCGAAACTTTCGAAAATTTTAATACTTCCTGTTGCAAACTTGTAGAAGCCACGTACAATGCATACATTCCCTATTTAATTGATAACACGGTTATTTATGTTAAATATAAATTACACAATTTAACATTGTAAAGGGTATAGGATTCCATAAGTATTGAAACAAACTAGCAGCTAATACTAATAATAATTAGAACGCGAAAGTTTGTACATATGCACATTTTATAGAAACGCATTAAACAAATGGTACTTTGGTAGAAATATGTTTCATCGTTAGACAATTTCAAAGATATATTTTTTATTTTGCATACTTTTCATATTCTGTATAGGAAAAAACGTACTTTTTCCGAGAAAACGTGTAAATTGAGAATTTAGAATGAATTACTGTCGTTTATTGTAACTTAAATTATGCATAAAGCCTAATATAACGTAGTACTATATATATAGTATAGTAGTTAAATAGTTTAATGATAAAACAGTTAATAGAGTTTGAATAATATAGTTGTAAACATGTCCAAAAGTTTAATATTAATATTATATCTTGTTTCTATATTAAAAAATTTAATAACTTAATGATACACAATGCGATATGTGCAACATAATTCTTTTTTGGAACAGTCTGTGTAATATTAAATACGTTTGTATGTGTTACACATTGTACACAATATTAAATAAATTAATTAATAATACGTGTACGAATTTTTTAATTCCTACGCAAGTACGTATTTACCAAATCTATCCTGCGTATACTTTGCATATATCTTACATATAGTTTGCATATTGGCATAAACTTTCTCAGTCTACTAATATAATTTACCAACGATATTGTGTTGACGAAATTGCATGAATACACACAATTTAAATCCACATAGAAAATGTATAAATGTAGTTTCAGTATAGCAACTATGTTGTTAATTAAAATTCTATTTCAACAAAGTTCAGATTACTTGAATCCGTACTTTAAATCCACGCAAAATTTTGGCGGTAACTAATGCGAATATGGCGATCTTTCAATATTACAAAATGGAAAGAAATTGCCTTTTCTTTACGTGTTATTTAATTCTGTAGGAGAGATTTGTTTAGAAGTTAGTTTAATTGCTAGAAAATAGCTTATTACAATTAGAAAGTTGATTCTGATATAAGTTTCGAGAAATATAACTTTTTCTTTCAGAAACGTAACGTTAGAGAACAAAACAAAATAAAACGTCGAAGAAATTGCGAGTCTGCTGTGTGATATTACATTCTTGACATACCTTTGTTGTATCTGTTTATGATATACTGCGATGAAAAAGATAACGTGTAATTAAACGCGAAGAAAATGCACGGATATGAATAAAACAATTATTTCGAACGAATACACATCACTTACTACACTTGAAACTCGCACTATTTAACCACGAACAATACATAGAATAGATTCATCATCTCACGAAGCTTTGTCTCGTGTTCTGAAATACCGATCCTGTTTCACAAGATTGCTGCCTTTACCAATTTGGATCTATCGAATGCAATTGCAAACTCACCTTTCTAAATCGCAGAGGCGTAAACACAGACGAGATACAGGACTAATCTAACACCTAATGCATAATTCTGTCCCAGAATTCCAGGGTTCGCATGCTCTGTTACCATTATCGCGTCACTTTCGACGTGGCCGACATAACACGAATACGATTTTAACATTAGTAGCGGCTAGAATTGAAACTAAATTTAACTATGAATTCGCAGGAGAAATATACGATAGATTATTATAAACAAATTATAGGATTATTTGGATATCCATGTTGCACTGGTAGAGGAACAGTTGATCCTGTACCTCGTCCGTGTTGCAACGTTTCCTACAACACAATTTTATGCACGTACACATACATTCATTCATATCAACGACATTCTGTATTGCCGTGTCTTTACTAACGCAGTCGCAAGACTGAAATCAAGCAGTATATCACTCGTAAATCGGAACGACCGAAACAAAAAGAAAATTGTAAAAGAATAAATGAAAAGCTAACGTAGCTTTTCTAAAATATTTATTTCAATGAACGACAATAATTTGTTATCGTCGAGTATATTCGTGATACTAGTCTTACACCTAAAATTAAATTGCGCGCGCACGAAACATTGTCTCTGTGACTGCGCAACCGCCATAATGACGCGGGAAACGACTAGTCGGCCGTTGCAGGTTAGGCTCGAAAAAGTGCACGGCTCCTAGTCGATCTCGATACGACTACAAAAGTGTTTAGATCTCGGCCTCTAATCGCTTGACGTCAACGAAATCGACCTAAAACGAGAGTACAGAGTGCAGTGGTCAATAATCCATGGTTTTACTCGGATATTTGCATCGGTTCGCGAAATGTAAGAAAATTCGTGTGACGCGTCAAGTGTTCGATCTCGATAGGATTAGAAGAATGCTTAGATTTCAGGGTCTAATCGTGCAAGGTGAACGAAACCGGCAAAAAACGAAAGTGCGGAGTGCAGTGGATAATAATCCAAGGTTTCATTCGGATATTTGCATCGGTACGCGAAAAATAAGAAAATTCGTGTGACGCGTCAAGTGTTCGATCTCGATAGGATTAGAAGAATGCTTAGATCTCGAAGTCTAATCGCGCGAGGTGAACGAAACCGACAAAAAACGAAAGTGCAGAGTGCAGTGGATAATAATCCAAGGTTTCATTCGGATATTTGCATCGGTACGCGAAATGTAAGAAAATTCGTGTGACCCGTCGTGTTCGATCTCGATAGGATTAGAAGAATGCTTAGATTTCGGGGTCTAATCGCGCCAGGTGAACGAAATCGACAAAAGACGAAAGTGTGGAGTGCAGTGGATAATAATCCAAGGTTTCATTCGGATAAGTACATCGGTTTGCAAATTATAAAGAAATTCGTGTAACGCGTCAAGGCGACAATCTTGATAGTATTAGAAAAGTGCTTAGATTTCGGCTTCTAATCGTTTCACTTTTATTGAAATTTTGTGCTGTAGAAGATTTGTTGCAACCGTAAATATAATAATTTATACATTTATTGATGATATTCTACATATAGTTTTCAATTCAGACGGAATAAATGATGCCTATTTCGCCGACAGAATAGCGATTTTTCTCATTTCGAATGATTCAGTCGATCACAGTTACTGCGTTCGCCGTTCTAAATCGTAGGTGGTGTTAAAAGCAGGGAAATCTTTTTACTGGTCGGTATTTCAGAACGTGGGACACAAAGTTGCGTAAAATAATATCTATCTTGCATCTCGTCTATGGTATAAACAATATAAACACATTCGAGGTTAAGTTTTCGACTACAAGTAATCATCGTTAACACGTGTCTTTTACTGCACTTAACATTATAAAGTACTTTATTGTTGAAATATTTAACAAAGTACAAGCGTAAAGTAAGTATAATTTTAACTAATAATTGTATTTGCTTTTTTGTTTTTTAGTAAATTAACTACCTCTAATTCTTGAACTTTCAAACATGTTATAATTTGTCTTATTATTAATCAGTACTTCAAATTTTATTATCGCATATTTTAGTAAATATGCGGTATTGATTCAATTCTTTATTCTCAATATTATTCTATTCTTACTCTAAAATAGATATATATCTAAGATTGACCTATGCTTCGAATATGTATGTAATGCTCTTAGCATAAAATAATGTACTTAAGGGAAATATCTAAGAATAACTTATGTTTTGAATGTCTGCAGGTATAAAATACCAAAATGGCAAAATCGTTGCGGAGTAAATGGAAAAGAAAATGTAAAGCAGTCAAAAGAGAACGTTACGGAGCAAAAGAATTAGAAAGATTGAAGAAGACATTAGGTATCAATGAGAATGGGACACAGGATGTTGAAATGTCTGGAATATCAGAAATTGCAACAGGTATGAAAGATTAGTTTATGATGTATTATTTTTATATCATAATTTTAACCGAATGTTCATTGTTGTTTAGTTGTTGATGCTAAATCAGTAAAGGAAAGCACTAAAGCACAGGAAGAAACTGCAGGAGATGGTGAAGAAAAAATGGAAACGGAAAATGGCAGTAGGATTTATAACAAGAAAACAATGCTAGATCAATATGGAAATTATCCTGTATGGATGAACAGCCGAAAAATAGCTAAACACAAAAAGGGCAGAGCAAAATCAGAGAAAGCAAACACGAAATCACACAAAAGATTAACTAGAAGACAGAAAAAAGGAAGGAAACATTGATTAATTCATAAGAAATTGATAGAACTAAATAATGCTACTATTTTCTTTTGTGTTTGTAACTGTAAAAAAAAAAAAAAAGAAGAAAAGTAAATCCAATTGTAATAAAATATTATATTAGTTTTTCTAAATAAACCACCAAGGATCATTCATCTTTTCCATTTATTATAAAGCTGAATACAAAATGATCACAAAGATTATTTAAGTTACAGTTCTACTACAAATCTAAAGTATAAAGGCTAAACGGATGGCAGTGATAGTATGATCTTTTCTGTAAATTTTCTTACATAAATATTACATCTATGGGCGTTGCCCAATAACTTGTTGACACTCTCCTCTTCCGCTATGACCGCGTTTTAAAAATTCAACGAGCCACTATTCATTGGTATCGCTGATCTACAACGTAATCTTAAACGATTCTCCAACTCTGCTACTCTACTCGTTAAATGCTGCACTTTCCTCGTCTCTAACTCGTATTCTCTTATTTTGTTCCTCATTTCATATATTTCCTGCTGCATGAGTTGCTAAAACAAAGTTTACTTTCAAAAGAGTAGCATTGATTTCATTAAGCATCAATAAATAATTATGATCCATATACCAACCACGTTTTCGACGGCTCTTTTCATGTCACTGATACTCTCAACAACTGATGCAACTTTCGTGCTCATGTCTACCGTTTCCGTTTCCCTCTTTCTTCCTTTTGCAAACTGCTGCAAATGCAAAATATGTATTCAATTACTTTTTCAATTACTTACAACATTTTTTACTGTATAAATTCAAGGTACAACGTTTTGTATGCATGTTCCGTAATCATTCACAAAATATTACATTAAATTACGGATTTCGAATATTAATTAATATAGTGTATAAATTTACATTAAATTTAAATTAATAGCAAAAATAAGAGTATTAACTTAATTAATGTAATAGTATAATACATATTTAAGATTTGTGAAACTATTTTCGTAACTTTACTACATCGAATCACCAATTTAATCTCAAATCGTAAAGTGCAAAATGTTACCCTGTTCAAATAGTTCCAGGACAAATCAAATGAAACACAAATTATTAATCTATTTATGAATTTTACTTTAGTCATCTTCAAAGTATTCAATGCTTTTTCCATTTTTCAAAAAATTGTAGGAACTCACTTTCTGGAACGACTTTTAATTCGTCCATCGATTTTCATTTTGTCGCCATATTATACTTAAAATGATGTCCCAGTACAGATTATTTCAACAGAGAAAATAAAAAGAAGTCGTATAGTGCTTAATCAGACGAATACACCACTTGCGCATTGGATTTCGTTGAAATTTTAACTGAAAGCTTGCGAACGAACATCGAGACGCGAGTAAACACCGATAAATTTGGATGTTATAAAAATTACCACTCGTTCAAAATTTGGTTAATATGAAACATTTGCTTCAAACGAACTATTCAATCGACTTCAAGTAGGAAACGCACAGAAGTCAACGTAAGACGTATGAATTTAACGAAACGAAGAAAACTGATATAACGCTTTACCGTTGTTTGCGAACGAATTTGCCGTGGAACTTTCTGAACAGAAAGTATTTTTTTTTCAACTGAAAGTTCTCAAAATCTCCATGAAAATGTTATAAATAAATAGCCCCATTTTCTGTTCAGTATCGGTAAAACTAAAATTAAACTGTTCCTTAGGAATCTACATAATCCTGGAATATCCGCAACGATCGGGAATGGAACCATAAAATAAGAAGGAAATCCTTCAGCCGGTCGTATCCGTATTTCTATCGTCGGCGAAATGTATCTCTCCTTTACAAGTCAAATAACATACAGTGAGCCATTGTCCGGCGTACCTTTTCGAGCTTGGTGAGCCTTTTCAGGATAATCTCGTAGTCCTGATCGAGGTCACCGTCGGCTACCTCATTCTCGGTATCTGCAAACAGAACTCTTTGATACCGCTGTCCAACAGAACTCGGAATATTCTTGCATTTGCATAAATAGTAAAAGGAGGACGAAGATTTACTATTACGAACCGTGCGGAGAAATCGTCGGACGTTTCGTCGTCGTCGTTAGGTGGAAATCATTCTCCAGGTCTCGAGCCTCGAACGCCGTGTCTTCGGTATCTGAAGAAAAAAAAAAAAGGAAAAGAAAAATATATGCGTGATCAAAGTGGAAGCAATTTGATCCGAGAGCAGACTCAGGCTTGCAACAAGGATCGCTGTTTCCGGTTTCTCGACGACTGTGCGAAATATTGTGATGGGGAATGCAATGTATGGTATTTCAATGTGTAATAATATATTGGGTTGTTCGCAACGTTCGTAGAGATATTTTAGAAACTATTAAAGGTGATACATGCGCATCAACATTTTGGTAAATAATATTGCGTGTAGTATTTATTGTTCGATAATTGTGTGACTGATAATTCATAATCTCCTTTTCCAAAAAGATTGCATTGTTTGCACACTTTCCTCGTACGAAATGAACCCATGAAAGTAATACTCCTAGGCTTCTAATTTAATCAATTTATGTCTATTAAGAAAGTTTTACTAACAATACAATAAATGACAATAGTAGAATATCGTAGGAAACGATTAACAATTCTTGCTACCATATTATTGAAATATTGAGTTGTTTAGTGTTGTCCAATGGTAAAAGTTGGTTTTGTTTTTAATTATGTATTGTCCATTCATTATTAGATTGGATCTACTGTATTTGATTTTGCTAAAGGGAAATGTCGAACTGGACGAACAAGTGATTTGTTCATTAATACGGCTATTATTTAACCCTTTCACAGTTTAATGCGAAAGAGACTCGCGTAGGTAGTGGAATATTGCACTATAAATTCGATATCTTAAATTATATCATGCCTTACATTCCCATTAAAATGTATTACATATAAATAGCTGAAATTATGTATTTTTTGCATTTGGTGATCGAGGTAAGAAAACGTAACAATAAGGAAAACAAATATTTTTTACATCAGCATTTTCTCCAATACTCGTCATTTTATTACACTGTGAAAGGGTTAAAGCGTTTCATATTATAATAAATCCTCGAAGCTTAAAGTCGAGGTTAACAACCGCATCCAATTCTGTTTTCTAAAGTTCGCCAATTTTGGTCGCTCTTGAACTTGACCACCGAGAGCCAGTTTATCTCTCGCGTAATCGAAGCTCGTGTAAATGGCATCGAAGTTCAGGATCAATGAGAACGAATGCAACAAAACCTGCTCTCTGTGCTCGGTAAAAATAGCAGTGGGCATTGGTTTGTCTAACTTTTGGGACGAAAACACAGGAAGAACTGGAAACCGTTCAAAAACTTGTTGTCCACTGTGTTGTTTGTACGCTACACTGTGTGCAACTTTTCGTGGCATTTAAATCGCTCTGAAAGCGATACGGCGCGGCGTTTCTCAATAGGATATTTGTCACTGTCGAGAGAGCTCGAAAACAGATTCGTCTTTTGGAAGTGAGTGAAATTTTTCCAAACGATTACTCACCGTTCTTTCGACAGGATTGACCGTCTTTTTGTAATTGAAAACCGGGCCTGCAGTGGCACTCGTAGGTTCCGGGTAGGTTTCTGCAGAGCTGGTCGCAGGGCTTCTCTGTCACGCACTCGTCGATGTCTGTAACGTTGGTGGACAAGTTATGCTAATTCATGCAAAAATTAATTGCATAAACTCGTGACAGCTGTAAGACACCGACTGATCCATCGCGGAGTCCTTCGGTTTCCGGTCAGGTGTATTACGCAAAGTTGCAATGTCGCCTTTCGTTAATCCGGCGAATTTCTTGAAATGAGCTCGAGGATTTTAATGAATAAATTACTGGGAATTTAAATTGGATCGGGTTGGTGAATGACGGAGAGTAAGCAGGGAAATGTGACGGCTAGTGGTACCATTTACAGTAACTCGTTCACTGATTAACATAAGAAAATGATCCGAATATAAAGGAAACGAAAGACATGTTTTACAAATGATAGTATTATTATTAAACTCCGTTGGCGATCACGAAAGCAGTCTGCTTAAGCGAAAAAGCTTTCACACTGTTGTAGTTATAACGATATGATAAAAGACTAGATATAATAAAGAATAAACAACGCATTCAGTTGTTTTAAGGTTTTTACTTAATTCATTTTCATAATCGTCGGCATATGTAATTACCTTAGGCCCCTAACAAAGATTCTCGGATTATTACTACAAAGTCTAAGTACCTCCCTAACAAAATTAATGAATTGTAAAATATATAAGAGTCGAATCTCAAACTCGATATTTTTTCAACTCTTACAAAATCTAACAAAAAATACTCATATTACACACTAAACTTTTCATAGTGAAACAAAATACTTTTTCAGCAACACATTATTTACGTACCCCTTTTTTAATATACAGTGTGATAAAAATGTTCGAGGACTTTTTGTGTCGAATTTTAGTTTCACAAAATGTTAAATTTTATCTTATAGAATTAATAGATTGAAATCATAGTAACTATACTGCGGATCTTTATGGAAATTCATATTTTAATTGAGAAGATTAAAGAAGCGAAACAGAAATAAAGAACAGTTTCACTACTTAAATATTCTAATTTCTACTGTATTTCGAATATTTAGAACATTCTTGCATATCTCATACATTATGCGCATTTCTGAACATTTAAGTTCGCCATAAACGCTATAAAAATCCGCAGCCTAATAATGTACGCAATGTACCATATAGAGTCGGATGCATAGAAAAATAGCGTCGTTCCTGAAGAGCTAAAGGAGATCCATTATAAATTCTGTCACACTTTCGAGTAAACAATTTACGACAAAAGTCCTAACACTTTTCGACCACGCCTCGTACATTAAAGTCTATAAGGTTCTATGAGAATCTATACGAGTATGTGATACTCTGTAAGAATCCAGACCATGAAGGTCTCAAGGATATCGCCTTGAGAAGTGTCGAAAGCTTTCGTAAAGGATTTTTCTAACGAATTGAGAGCAGCGTGCCGACATGGCTCACCTCGCCCCGATAATTAGAACGTCCGCATTGCTTAATGAAATCGCTCGTAAATCTATTGAAAGCAAGCCAGCTGCTGGACACCACAATACGTTTGGAATGGTATTCGCGCAATGCTATCGACCCGCGTATCGGTTTGCGTCAATTTAATTACGCCTAACGATCCCAGCTACGAGGACGTGCTTCTAGTCTGTGAGTATCGATCGCGGATATTTTACGATTTAACAGAGCTCGTTGTTTGCATCGTTAGCCTCGCGGAGGTTCGTTTACTTCTGCGCCACCCTGGGACTCGTCGTAATTTAGAGCTCGAATGCGAGAGATGGAGCATGAAATTCTTTCATTTTAGAGGAATTTCGATTTCAACGTTTCTTTCAGCGTACATATCGAGTTTTGTAGACCGAAACTAACCGATAAGCCGACATCAATACTAACCTAAGCGAAATTTGTGAAGAAAATTTGCAGTTTAATTGTTTTTTTAACCCTATGAGTGCAATGGACGCACATGTGCGTTAGTAAATGCTTCTATTTTGTTAACGCGATATGAATAAATGTTATCAGTGTTTGAACGAAACACATGTTTAGGAGAAGGGTGAATATTCTATTTAATGACACTTAAACAAATAAGTATAATAGTAATATTAATCAGCGTTTTATTCAAAAGCGCTACTTCTATATCAGAAGAGTTCCGCACTCAAAGGATTAATTGCCTGTTATGGATGTTTTAAGTTCAAACGAAGATTGTGAAAATTTTCAATTTGATAGTAGATTTTGAAAACGTTGGCTGCGTTTCTTTTCGACGTATCAATTTTTCTTGGAAATTTAAATGAACACTGTGAATATTCACGTATCGTGTAGTACAGTTTATGTAAAGTTATTTTAATACGCATCTTGTTGCACGAAATTTAGTATGAAATTGTTGCAAAAAAAAAGTTGATAGCGTGAAATCGTTAATAGAATATAAAATGGGAAAGGTGTTATACATGTAGCATTTGAAATGATAATCTAGAGCCGATTTGCATTCGTGTTAGATATTACCTGTCTGGCACTGGTTGCCTGTAAATCCTTTGGGACACGTGCACCTGCCAGGGGAGGTGCACACTCCTTCGTTTAAGCATGGAGAAGGACAGGTAGCTGAAAGGCAATTAAATTAAAGTACAGACCACGTATATCGCAATCATTTATTATTAACTAAATAATATCCCATGTATTATTTCGTAATGCAATTTTGCATGATATTTAATTGGCACAGATATCTAATTAGAGTTGAAGGCAGAAATAGAATATTTTTGTTTCCTTTCATTCTTTTTCGAATTAATAGCTTTTGCCAATTGACAAAAATTAATAAATAATATATATAAGAATATAATAAATATACTGCGGATTATTATACATTTACAGTGCAAACTATAAAATTAACGAAAATATAAATATTCTATTTCTAATTTCAACGCTAATTAGATACTTGCCCCAATTAAACATCGCGCGAAACTCTGATATAAAACGATGTTTTCGATAGATATCTAATTAGAGTTGAAGGCAGATATAGAATGTTTTTATTTTTTTAATTCGATAGTTAGCTGAAAATCTAATGCTGCTTGTGCTATACAATTACAATATAATTGTATACACTTGTTACACCCGAACATTTCTCAGATATCGCTACGAACTTTTCGAACAACCTAATAAATTTATAGCAAATTTATATGCACAAAAATATATTGTACAAAATACATGTGATATGCAAAGCTATGCAAATATCCAGAGTAAAATGCATCTTGTAATGTCTAAGCGGTGAAGCCGATCTATATTTAGCTTCCGTTTCTTTATTTCTGCTGATAATAAAATGAATTTGCATAAAAATCCGCAATTTAATAATAAATAATAAACCGAGGCATTGTAGATATCGTTTACTCACGTTTATTACAACCAAAACTCAAGTGAGTCGTCTGCATCCATCCAGGGCAGCACAAGAAAACGGAAGTCGAATCGGTCTTAATGTTAAATATATTAAGATACCTAAAAATTTAACTTCACTTGAATTTCGTGGCAAGAAACAGTACTAAGCTTCCACATTCCAATAGTCATTAAAACCTTAAACCTGGGCACTTAAAAACCTTTACATCAATTTTTAACCACGGATGTACCTTGCTAATATTTATCTTACGAAAATCTCACGTTTACCTAAATTGCACATTTCGATGGTGATGGTTGACAGTGCTGGGATGACTGGGAACCGAGCGGGTGCAAACTCGTCTTCTGAAACATAAAAATAATAATATAATGAAATATAAAATAAAGACAACAAAAAGTTTCCTGCAATAAAATAATAAAGAATATGTAAGTTTCATTTGAAAGTCTTCACGAACGTTGCACACGATACTCTATAGAACAGCGTTTCTCAATCTTTCTGTCACGTGATTCAATATATTTGTTTCGAATGGCATTGCGACCCAAATTTTGATAACGTGAAAATTGACTGGAATCATAGTATGCAAACGAAGAAAATTATACGTATATTTAATAATAATTTCTACGTGCGAAAAATAACATTCGACACATTTTTATTGAGAGCGATTGAGACGAATTTTATATTTAACTGTGGAAGAATGTAAGATTAAATAAGTTTTAAATAAAAGAAGCTGGTTAAAAATTATAAAAATTACTAACATAGTTTAAGTTGTATTCGAATATTAAATTTATTAAAATAGTTATTAAATTAGATTAAATAATTAGAATTTACTAGAATAGTTATTGATAGACTGCAGATCTTTATGCAAATTCATATTTTTATTAGTAGAATTGAAGAAATGAAACCTGAATGGAGAATTGTTCCAGTCTCAGAATATAATAATTCGTATATTATTTTGAATATTTTTATATATCACATAGATTCTGTGCCTTTTTTTACACATTTCTATTTCCCCTAAATGTACACAAATCCGCATACTAGTCGTTGAATCAGAATAAATAATTAGAATTTACTAAAATAGTTATTGAGTTACATTTAAATAAAATGAATTAAGATACAAGACAATATTCAATGTCAGCTTTAAGCAATTATCATTTCGCCGCCCATAGATTGAGAAACGCTGCCATAGAATATTTAACAGCATGTCATAAAGAATGCTTATCAAATAAGGACCAGCTTCTCTTCGATAAATTTTGACCACGCAAATACCTATCATCAGTTTTACATTTGTTATTGAGATTTATGCCGTTTGTACGCGCCCATTGTCCAAACGGTGACAAGATGAAATTAAATTAATAAATCGATTGTTTTGATAGCGATCGCAGCCGATTCGACACGGTGCACGCCTTCATTTGCATCCCGTTGAATGGATATGGAAATGGAAATCGTTAAGTACAGGGAGGACAATTTCGACGAACGCGTTTAAGCTCCGATTCGATAAATGCGCATATAACTGACTGTGAAACCGAAGCTTTAGCTACCTCGTAAAAAGGAACGCCGGATGATTGTCGAGTTATAAGAGATTATTCTACAGCTTCCGTTGTAACTGATCTTTGACAGTTTTTATTACTTGCATCGTAATTCGGTCGCTTTTATTGTAATTGAATCTGTCGAATCGATCGACGCACACCCCGGATTGCTTTTGAAACAATTTCGTAGTATACCCAGACAGCGAACGCTTTTTATCTCCTGTTGCGTCGAATCGCACACTTTTAATCGAATGTTCAAAGCTTTTGCATGCAAAGTGTGTTCGTTATTTTTTCTGTTTTATTGCAATGGTATTCGACGATCGACGCATTCCGTAATAACTAATTTACGGAAAGGCGAGAAATTCATTTCGAAAGTGAGAAAAAAAAAAAATTGAAAGATAGGAAGTATGAAAAATTTGCATAGCCTTGATGATGAAAATAACGAAGTTTCTATTTATTCCTTAAAGCAGAGGGGAAAGATAATATTACGATGACAGCGGTGATCTTTAGTACTGAAGACGCTCCTTTCTCTCGGCACTTGAGGATCTCGCGCAGAAGTTACATAAACGGGGGAAGACACGGTGCATCGGTTTACATAAACGCGCGAGGATCATCCATAATTGAGCATTGAGATTTTCCCAGAGTATCATTTACACTTGAAAGCGTCGAGCAACGTTAACTGCAATAACTTAGCTCGTGAAATGTTTCCCGCTAACAAGGAGCGTTCGACTTCACTATTTTCATGTTCAACCTCTTCAATCATTCCACTGCGTCTACGACTCGAACCAATAGGAAATAAACTATCGAAAAAACTTCTTCCTTTCACTTTGAGCTCAATCTCTGCCTTCCCAATAGTAATCACAATAAATTACACACGTGAAATAAGATACGTATGTATAACGGAAAGTTTCTAAATAAGTTTTCTTCTTCATTAACTTATCTAAGGTTTTATCGACTTACAGAAGACGTTAGTGATTACGTTTGTTACATATCTGTGTAGAATACATGCGTCTTTACGATATATACATTTTATTTGATTACATGATTTGTTTACGGCTAGAATAAGTTATCACAATTTAATAAGTATTTCATTTCTATAGGTATTTTAGATCGGTTTATTCTAAGAAATTGATTATACTATTTCCGTATTTTTCGTCGTTTAGACTGATTTTAATCTCTGAGGGCCGTTTTAATACTTCTCTCAACGTTCTTGAGGTATGGTATTCCTGCATTATACAACTATTGCATATTGGTGTATCCATTTTTTGTATTAAATGGTTATGTGTCAATTTTGTGCGATCTATTCTTATCCTATTTAATAAGATTTGATTTTTTTCTTCACAATGTAAGAGTTGTGTTTTTAGCGTAAGCCACTGTTGGCTCCATTTTTCAAATACCTATTATAAAACACCGATAACGAAAATACTCTGATACTTCAAACATCAATATACCATAATTTACAATGCAAATAAATTGTCTATTATCTTGAACCGAGGGTATAATATCTTCTCACTGTACTCTCATCACTTTTTTTCAATCTTCCTATCGAGACTAAAATACTTGACGTCAAAGTTACAACGTTGAATTGTAGAGAAAAAAGCGTATACCACGGACAGTAACGATCTTAAGCGTTGAAACCGTTGCTTTCGCCCAGTGGTCCAGCATCTTAAAGAGAAATTACGCAAACGAGAGAGGACACGGCGATTTAACGCGCAAGGATCGCGCATAATTGGGCGACGAGAGGCGATCCCGTATAGTGGAACCACTTCGTCATCGTCGACTCACAAGAAAATTGCATCTTGCCGTGTCGCTGTCATGTTCGCTGAAACGCAACACGACGTTTACTGTCGCAACACCGACCACGTGCTTCGCATCGCGAGATCTCGTCTTTTCTTACCCCTTGCGCCGTTTTGTTCCTCGTAGAAACGTGCCAAGGGCGTAAAGAAAGGTTCGATCAAAGAAGCTATAAATATTAAGCTAACCAATAGCGGATTTTTCCCAATAACACTTGCTTCCCGACAACGTCTCGCGTATCTTTCGACAGCTTTTGTTCTACTCGGTCGGAATTGCGTTGGAAGTTTTCGTTTCACATCAGTTATAATAAAGCTGTAAGGTAAAGACTACGGTGTCGCGAATGAACGAGAACGAAAATATCCGAGACGTGTTGTTCCACGAGTTTAATCGTAGTTGCGAAGCTGCTAAAGCTGATCAAAATATTTGTGCAGTTTACGGTGAAGGATACGTTGCCGCAAGGACAACAAACAAAAATTGTTTGCACAGTTTAAGAAGGGCAATTTTTCTTTAAATCACGAGCTATACTCTGGACGATCATCTGGATTTGACGAAGAACGTTTGCAAGCTTCATTTCTAGAAAAGCACAACGACAGTCGACTCGTGAATTAGTTGCAAACATGGATAGCTCACGTCAATTAATGTTTAAACAATTAGAGCCTTAGATTCATAACAAAACGCGTGAACGTAATTGCACAACCTAATAATTAAAAATCTGTCTTAGGATAATAAGATAAGATCGATTTATTGTAAAACCTTTAATGCATCAATTGCCTTCACTAATTTTGATTTTTATTTTTAGCATGAAAGAAGAAATCTGTTCCTTTTATGCGAGGTTCCCAAGTTCTTCGAATCCGGCAGGTGGACAAGATAAAATGGGGGCCTTTAAGGACGTCAAGGATGCTTGTAAAATCCGTCTGTTAAGGATGAGCCGCATATTTGCCTATGGATTATCTATGCCCAAAAGGATCAAAGGGATTAGCACCGCAGGTGATCCAGGTTAGTGAATCGTGGGGGTTCCGCCAGACTGGTGTCTAACGTTATCTCATTCCCCTTGAGCCTGTTTCACAGGCGTTAACTGAATTCAATCTTGCGCCGTAATCGAGCATATTATTTTATTGATTCAATGTTGAGTAAAATCAACTTTCCCCTATATGAATAACAGAAATCACGCTGATATGTAGGATGTCCCAGAATTTTGCCACGAAACTGCGGAAATTTAATCTAGGGACCAAAATAGGAAACAGTAATATGTAAAGTTCGTGAATAAATGTTTTGTTACAGAGTTTTAAACAAGTATTGTATGCATGGAATAGGTAACATCGTATTTTCCATCTTAACACACAGAAGATCGATTATGTTTATTTGGTTTGCGTAGTTGCATGTTTTTTTCGTATCGTGAATTGCTTGTGTAATAAAAAATAATTGGTTATCGTTTTCGTCAAAACGATGTCCTTTTTGTTCGGATGCAAGCTTAACATCGATGAACAATTAAAGTTATTTCTCTACGAAGTTCCTGGGTTTCAGTATTTGCATTTTTCATTTTTCGCACAAATTCTTCATACGAAGTCACTTCCATCGAATAAACCTTTTGTTTTAAACTTCCCAATACGCAAAAACTGAGCAGTCGATGCGTACGATATTTATTTATATCTTTGTAACAAAGTGCTTACCCGTAAACTTTATGCATTTCATTCCTCTTTTGGCCTGTAGATTAAATTGTCGTAATTTGGCGAGGAGAAAAAAAAACCCCGGGCCACCCTGTTCAAACGTGTTCTTCGTTTGCATAAGAAAGAAGAACGCAAGAAATAAAAATGTATTCCGCAATAAAACAGTTTTGAATTTCATTTTTATAGTCCGTACGGTTCTTAAAGTTCTTGATATGTTGAGATGCTGCTAGCTAATATATTATGGATGCCTTCGAACGCCCACGCGAACGATGCTCTCTTTAACTTCAGACGACGCGATAAGTTTCCAAGCAACGTTTGATGATCGCATCGTACTCGCGACAGGCGGGATCATTGTAATTCGCAAAAAATGAATCTTTTCCGCTGTCGCGACGCATCAAATCGTTCCCAGGGCGTATTCTATCCCCGGAAAAATGCCATCGAACACGTTGCAGCGGAGGTTCAGATACGGTTCGGAGGACATTCGCGTGGGAATACTGGTTCGGGTGCTTTGGTGGCCATACTGAACGTTGCCCGCTGATAACGTCCAACGTACTTACTCGGTCCACGACATTGAACGAGAGAAACGAAGAGCTCGGCCGCACATTTGCGAACCATTTCTGCAAATAACATCTAGCAAATGTGCGATATACGGATTACGCTGATTCGCTGATAATAAAATGGCAATTCATAGTACTGACTTTCGAAAATGTCGCCATTCTCTTCGCAAAGCTACTTACTCGTTCCTTCGTAAAATCATTTCTCACAAAATCCTTTATAATCCCAAAATATTAAGTTTACCAATGAGTAATCCGCTTCTTTTATTAAATTCAACAATTATTTGTAATTAAATTGAATACAAATTCGATTTTAAATACATCGCTGTTGGGTTGTAATATTTTACATCTCTTTTTTTCGACAAACAATATTAGGTAATTCCCGTTTGAAAACATAATTTTTGAATAAATTGAATTCAACGATCCATTTAAAAATAATGCGTATTACTCGCTGGTACACCCAAAAATGTCAGGTAAAATTTTACAAACAATTGCAAACAAATTTTACAAATAATTCGTTTACTAGATAATTTCATTCCGTCTGAATAAAAACCATTAAAAGAATGCGTAGAAACGCGCGCGGTATCCCGTAGTATGAGTATCGCTACGTGATCCAATAAACTATGCGTTTCGCTTTTCATTATCTACGCGGGTCTTAAGTTCATCGAGAGGTAGAAGTTCTAATGCGTTCCAGGAACTTTCTCCCTTAGTAGAGAACCGGCTGTATGGGGAGAAAAAAAAAAGAATCAGGAAATTTACGAAGAAGTCGCGTGTAATAAAATTAACGACGATTAGCAATGTGGAGCAGGCGAAGGCGCCGTCGCGTGATACCGCTCGCAACCTTCTTCGAGGTGATAAATTTTCAATGAATTACCGCATCGACTGTTCGCGTGTCCGCGACTCTCTTAAAGGTACTTCCGAAACCTTAACGGGGATCTTGCATGTTTTCCACATCTAGCTTCACCACAGGCGAACGCAGCTCGAGTTATCGTAGCCATTCGTTATTATCCTTTCTCGGCTATCTGTTGCTTTCAGTGGGAATTTTCGCTGCATCTTTTTTTTTTCGAAGAAACGAACTTTCTCTAGGTCATTTATACGGGGCACGAAGTGCGAGTAAAAGTAATATAAACATAAGGAAGTCGGTCTCATCTTTACGGATCGGGGAAAGTTGGACGAAACGGGGGAATTTGACCAAACGAGGTACTGAATGTCAATAACTTGTAGACTACGGATGTTTATGCAAAATTAAACAAATGCGGCCTAAATAGAACATTGTTTCGTTCTCCAAATACTATAATCTGTATTTTACTTTCACGATTTCGTATATTTTACATTCTATATTTTTTCAAGTATTTAAATTTGCTATAAATACATAAAGATCCGCAGGTCAGCCATAACTTTTGCAGGTATTTTTACTTTTATCTTCTTTTTGTTTTTTGGTAGAAAATCACTTACTGTTTACAATTGTTTCATATAAATTTGAGTTACGTATAGAAGACATTTGTAAAGGGTTATCCGGAAACAGACTATAGGAACACCTACCTTCACTTTTTTTCTTTCCCTTTCTGCGTTACTCTTTTCTAATCTATTCTTTTATTTCTATTATCTTCGTTCGTTCTCGTTTCAATTTTTATTCTTTTCGCCTCTATTTTACTAACGAACATGGCGTTTGACGGATATTCTCGTTCAACATCCTAAAGGTACTTTAGGATAACCCTATACCACCATCGACGAAATGGTAGCACATGCGAAGTCGTAGAACTGAGTATCAACCCTGTTTTGCAAAACTACCTTGTTTTAACCAACTTTCCCTTACTGTTACAAAAGTAGGTAATTTTAAAGGAGAAACTTGAATATTACCTTCATTTTCATTCTTTATTTATCACTTGATAAAATCAGACATTGTTTTTAATAGAGTTAATAACGTATATCCGTAATCTTCTATAACGACAACTGACAATGAGTATAACTTTAGTATGCTCATCATCGAGTCATAATTGTGATTGATTATGTGCATAGCGCGATACAATTTATACTCAGCTCTAAAAACGAAGCTCTATACATGTACCTTTTCCCTCTAAAATTTATCGTACGAAAACTCTGTAACGTTTGGGATAATGAAATATTTATCTAAAAGAATCTTCTACAATTTAGTCGAAGTGAGAAAAAGTGGACAAGATTTCTAAAGCAATATTTTACTTTGCTTCCAGTCTCTTCTGCTTCATTTATTAGACTTCAGTAGGTACTGCGATACTTCTGCTGTAATATGTTACCATAAAGATACCCACGAAGATCCGTAGACGCAACGTGTGTACATGCAAGTGTACAACAAACGAGATCAACGGAACCGGTTGATACATCGACTTCCCGAGAAAAACGCGAATAATACATGGCGTACACTATTCGCGGCAAAGTCTGTACAACTCGCTTACCGGTATCAATTAATCTCGCATCCTCGATCGATTTCTAATTGAACCATAAATACTCAGCTGCACTTTCCCCTACTAATGCTCGTAAACAGCGCGCGTAATCGCGGATGCATTGGCAAATTTTCAACTTCGAAGAAGCCGTACATACGTTATCACCGTATGCCGGCAACCCTTCGTCGCGTGATGTCGCGATCGTAACAACAGGCTTTTGCACGCTCGTCCCTATGTTGCCGCCTGTAATAAACACCGACTCTTTATTATTCGATCTTGTGAACGCTTACCACGCTCCGCAACTTCTTCTGCTCTCTCGACGGTAGCGCGCGAGAAAAAGGCTCCCTTGTTGGTTTTCAGCTTTCAACGCGTGCAGTGGTCGTAAATCGGCATCCTTAATGAGGATCGCGAATGACAAACGCGTATTACGATCGATAAATGTTTGTGAAAAATTCTTGAAAGCTTTTGGGAGATCAGGGTCACGTCGAGGTGAATGATTCGACGACAGGATGATAAGAAAAATATAGAATATTTGTAAGTAATATTTAGATTGAAGATTTTTATGCGAATTTATATTTTTATTAACAAAATTAAAGGAATGGCATCTGAACGGAGGATTGTTTCACCCTCTAAATATAATAATATGTATTTTACTTTGGATACCTTGTACATTCTTGATTTTTTGCCTTCTTCTGCAAATTTTGGCATGCTTAAATTTTCCATAAAAATCCGCAGTCTAGTAATATTGTAAGCGTTCGTAATTTATGGCAATATTTGTTTAGCGCGAGTGAACTAGGATGGAAAAAAGAAGATGTCAATTTTATAGTTTCATAGTTATATATTTTATAATTACCCAGTTACAGCAATATTCATAATTTCATTATGCTAAAATTGATCTTATCCCAAAAATAGCAAAAACGCAACTCTGTCCAAACTTTTTTTGCATTATATTAGCCTTTACAGTGTTCGCTCACTCTTGATAAGAATTTGGTTTATAATTCTCTCGAAAATCTAACGATATATCTCTAATGTGCGTACGAACGTTACAGAGACAAAAAGCAGAATAGGTTCAAACTGATGTTTCAAAAGTTCTCAAATCAACTTAACGTTTTTTTTTCTTTTTTTTTCAACTTCCACGTCATTTTATTACGCAATCATCTTTCAATTTCACGTGAAAAGATAATCGCATTTAAGATCTCTTTTTTTAATCTCGCTATTTAATTAAATTGAACACGTTGGCGGGTACATCGACGGCAGAGTGAAACGAAACGAACGAGAGACGTCCTCGAGACGTTCACACGGAAGAACAAAGAAATAGCTGGACGAAGTGAAGTGGCACTCGTGCACCACCGACACACAATTCACTGATTCGAAAGTTTTCCAAACAGCCTGGTCATTGGCTACCGTTTCGAGGCGCGATGATTGATCAAGTACCAGGCTCCGGGTTCGCGACACCTCATTTTTCGTCGCCGCTTGAAAACGCCATTCACTGTGTCTAATGAAGCCTGCGTCCCCGAGTCAATTAATCACGAGGAAATCTGCTCTTGAAAGGTCCCTGACGGCGAAAAGAGTTGTCATTATCGCGATTTAACGAATGACCCGATTACTTTATCCATCATATATTAACTTCGGTTTGCTGTAAATTGAGAACCTTGCAGCAAGAAGAAGGCAACTCCGCTTTTAACAGTTTTTTTTTTTTTTTTAATTGTTACGTTTAATATTTGTAGAAGAAAGTTCTGCATTGTTTGCAAAGTTCGTGCAAGTTGACGCAAATCGGATAAAATGTGAGCGATTTATTGCATATTTTGGACACGTCTCTATTACTATTTTGTGCGAAACAAATAAGAATAATGTTATTTGTTGTTGTTAACAGAAAATATCAACATATTTCTTCAACATTTGATTAGCAGAACATGAATAAATTGAGGGGTTTGCAACAATAACTTTATGCTATAAATATAATTGTATCATTAAAGTATTACTACTTCTAAGTACGTTATCCATTATAATTTATTATCCACATCAATTGCAATAAAATTTGCTCTCTTTAAATCTCTTTAGTGGATACTTACTATCTTTTTCTACTTTAATACAAAAAGGAGGCAACTCCAATAGTGAAATCATACTTATTGGAACAAATAAGATAGGATTGATATTCAGTGTAGAAGATTATTAACACGTGTATTAGTTGAATTTATAGGACACATAAATTTATTGTGCAATAATTACAACAATTTCTTGCTGTAAAGTCTTCGATTAATGATGTATGTGTATTTCAAATAAAAGAAGAACGAATAAAAACAACACGATTAATTGAAGTGTTCAAAATGAATTCCAGTTCATCTCTAAAGCCATCCAACACGAAGGTATACCGAATAGATAAGTAACGACGCCCCAGCGATGTTTGCTTAATAGCAAATACTTTGTACGGTTGATTTATAAAAAGTTTCATCACGGCTGAGTAATCTTATCGGTGATTTATTTCAAGCAAACAGCCGATTTCTCAGAAACTCGGACCGTCCCCCTTGCTTGGGTGGTTAATCGCGTAAGATGCAATAATTCTAACCGTTTCGTTCTCCCTTCATTCATCCTTTCCCCTCCATCCGTGGAACGCGCGTGCAGCGCGAAGCGTGCATAAAAGGCGAAATAAAGCAACGCGGAACGAACGTCGCGTCGCCTCGTGTCCGGCATGCAAATGCGACGTAATTCCATGGCGTCAATTAACATCGCCGAGGAATGAATCGCGACGTACAAATGCCACGAAGAAACGTGATTTCGCAGCTCCAAAGGAAGGGGCTTACTTGGCAAACGACGAGTAATGTTACGACTACCCGCCTTACGATTTGCGGTTTCCGACTATGCTGCCTGTGCACAGTAGTATATGCACATGGCTTCTTGAATTAAGTACTGATTGCTCGATTCATGAATAAATAAATCGCAATTACTAGGGATGGGTTGAAACCTAATTTTTACATTCCCGAAACTAGATTCCCAAACTCTACGAACTATATACGTTTTGAAATTCGAAACAATTCAAATACTTATATTCGTCCTTTCGTTTCTAAAGAGTATCCATTTTTCCAGGGATTCAAATCTTAACAAATTCATCTTAGAAATTTCTCTATCGAATCTAAGCAAATGGAACTTAAGTTTGCGTATAATTTAAGTAAATGCATAAGTGGAAGAACTTCGTGAATTATTATTAAACACCTTTAAGTGCTTCTCCATTATCGCTGAGAATTTTCCGAGCAACCTAATATCTCGGGTTCTGTACTTTCTTTTGCAAACTTAAATTCTCCATAATTGCATAAACGTCCACGGCCTATTTATGAATGTTCAGTCGCCTTGATATATCTTAAAAATATATTACCAAATATTCTCTTCTCGATATTAAAACTATGCTCAATAACTCGAATGTTAATTTCTAACGTTTACGTAAGCATTCGTAACAACGTCATCTTATTTGTATCAGAAAACGTCCCATTGGTAGCGCGTGGTGAGAAAGTATCGCTGCCGAGTAACGTCATCAGAAAATAATTTCCATCGGATCAGGCACATGTGGCCGAAACATTCTTAACAGCCTCTTCGCATCCTCTTCGCTGCGCTGCCTCTGGCACGATATTTTTTTTTCCCCCGTTAACTATGGCTTCTGCCGTGGAGCATAGCCAATGGTTTATCATAAAAGTGAAGGAGTTATTTTCGAGGCTGACAAACGGGTTCAGTGTCCTCTCGTTGAATATTTTTCAGGGAAGCCGACGTCGCTCCTTCCCGGCCCCTCTTCAATGCCTCCCAAAGAAAAGAGGAGAGAAGTCTTTTTATCGGTCGGGGAAGTTTTAAGGATATTGAGCATGCAGCTCGTTAGCGACGGAGTTTTGCCAGCCGTTTCCTTTCCCTCCGCCATCCACCAACGGCTAAACAATCCGACGACTTGACTGGCCGTTGTATATATTAACGAGAGATTGCGAAACGTCAATGTTTGAGCCTCTTCCAAACAATCCTGCTTGATTCATACGAAGGTTTTTCGGGAACAATTTCTTGGAAGTGTTTATGAAACATCTTGCGATCGCCATTTTTCGCCTCTCTTCGGAATAACTGATATCATCAATGATAATATGTATTTTAGCACGTTCGCTGCACAGAAATCTATCACGGTCGTTATTTGCGTGGTTAGCAAAACAACCGAACTCTCGGTTTAAAAACGTCGACTTTTCATTTTTAAATATAGCGCTTCGTAATTCCTTTATCGGAGTTCTTCTCTTTAATTATGAGATAACAGACAGCAACAAGTTTTAGTGTGCTCTATCTTACATGTCCGTTAATAAAAAAAAAAAAAAAACGTTTGGCGCTGAGTGAGGCAGCGAATGTATTAAAAGGGATCTTATATTAATTTTTACAGTGTTTGGAATTGAATATTATACAGGCTGGACCATGTAACGTGACCATATCGATTAGTTTTATTTTAGCTGATCGATTAACACTTTTTCCTTTTCGTTGCAAATGATACGATTTCAAAGGATCTTCAATGTGATACATTTGATTCTTGCCTGTGTCCCCTTTTTTTTAAAGTAAGTTTTCAAACTCAATTTCAACTTCTTTATGCATAACTCTATAATTTTGTATAACGCTATAATTTTGTTTAACCATCCGTTAGAAGGCATCGAGATAACTTTCAGCGAGCACAAAAATAAGCACTTTATCCAATGGAAGGATATGATGATAAAAACTTTAAGGGGAAAAACAATTTTGTACGAATTGGATGACATGCGATATGTCTACAACGTTACATTTGCCTGAAAGAAGACAAGGAAAAAATTAAATATAATTTCGAAGGTCTGTGACAAAAAAAATTTCAATCGTTCCACATTTACATAAACTGTTAACAAAGAATTTGAACCTAAATATTCGATGTACATGCACTTTATTCGAGATCTTTTGTACATTAGGTATATGCAAAAGTTTTAGCTTTGTTTTGACGACTTTATCGCCTTCAAGCCATTTTCATTTCTTCGCAACTTGAAATCTGAAACTTCGCAGAAAGTCATACAAACTGAAGAAAAGTACCTCCAACATTAATTCGTAATCCATTTATTATATTTAAATAATAGAAAATTAAACAATGATTATAGAAAATTATACCTAATAGATTTTTGTATATTAGGTAATATTCTATACTTTTTTTACGCATTCAAATATTCCATAAATACATACACAAAGTAGCTTAATAATGGTGCGAGTGCAAAAGATAGAAAGTGCAAAGAAATCAATCGTAACGCATAGTAGATAGCTCGAAGAAATCCTCCACTTTTTATTCCCATTTTGCGGCATAACAATTCTTATAACTTTCACAAAATTCGTAATACGTGTTTACCATCTAGCGTTGCGTAAATTGTACAGGCTCGCGATGTGTTAAGTTTCTCAGGAAATCCAAGATCCGACAACACTTCCCAAGAGCTATGCTTTACATAAATTAGCAATGGCTTAAGGTTGCCCTGTTTCTAACAAAACTAACGCGAATGCAGACCGGTGATATAAAATTATCCGGATTGAGGAGGTGCTTGTCGCGGTTTGCCATCGATTCCGCCGATTTTTCGACGCGGAACGCGCAATGTTGTACCGGAAGCCGCGGGCCTGAGGAGCCTGAGGAGCTTCCAAATTACAAAATTACTTGATGACGGGTTACCGGTTCCCGGAGAAGTAATTACGCGCCTACGCGGTGCCAATAAGTGCCTTGCTACCGCTCATTATTTTCCGCAATACATCTCCATCGATTCGCGTCTTTCCTCTTACTGAAACACCTTGCAACGATGATAGATGAATGTTACTAATGGAAAAGTAGAAAGTTTTGTTGGTTCCGTTACGTAACTCAATTTTCATCGATTATATTTCCGTTTCGTTACATCTAATTGAATTATTTTTTAAAGTTCACGATTTTTTAAATTTAGCATTTCCCTTTCAAACAGTTTTCTTAACAACGAGACCCGAAATCTGGGTCACTTCTGTTCAGGCTGTATCGTTTTATAATTTTAGTGTATAGAAATATTTCGTATTTCTCTATGGTATAATTTATAGTAAGAAAATCCATAAATACTCTGAGGTACTTTTTGAAAATGTAAAATTTAACGTACAAGTGATAGTTAAAGGAAATGTTTCAATCTTTTTGTGAAGCTGTACTGGAGATAACGAATAGTGAAAATTTCGCTCGGATTGTAAATAACTCGGCTTGCAAGCGGAGGATTAATTAAGAGGGCCACGGAATTATGGAGAAATGGATTATTATAAGAGACATACTACCACGATATTGAAAATTCTAAAAAAGACAAATACGTCGATAATGAAGTAGAATTTTACAATGAATATAATTTCTTAAGGAAAATATGTGTCATATTTCACGCATCAACGTGTATTTAATGATTGAAAAAAAGTAACTACTGAATGTTCCGACTTTACTACTGAAACATAAGTACGAACTCTTCTAAATCTTCCTCTTTAAATGCAGTAGTTCCTTGACTTTCGTTCTCCCAACTTGCGTCGTTCCGCACTTACGTCATTCGTATCAGCAACATCATATCTTGATTCAGAAATTAATAGTGTAATTAATGTAATCCTGTTGCGTTTCTCAGGTTATTTTCGACTCCGATAATAAATGCCTATTTTACATTGTTCTATAATACCTTATAAACAGACAGCGGATCTTTACGTAAATTCATATTTTTGTTAACAAAATTAAAGAAACGAGACTTAAGTGAAGTCGTTATTTTATCCTTAAAATACAATACTTTTTACTTTGAATATCGTGCTTCTGTTTGCATATTAAATGCATTCTGCACCCTTGTGTATATTCGAAATTTCCCATAAATGCATGGAAACGGGCAGTCTGCTTACAAATGATCATTTTATCGAATTGCTCGACGAAAGAATTTTATTAATGTGTAATTGAAATTGATACGGAATTATAGCCTGACCGAAAACTTATGGCAGCCAATGTACATGCGTATATACATATGTACGTGAAGTCTACATCAACTTACGTACATGCATACATCGGCCACTCTAGAACCAATTAGTGCAATTCCGAGGTATGCTTGTACTTTAAAATTCATAAATTAATTCCATACTGCAATATTGTTAGAAACAGCTAATGTTACGTTATTATATTAAGCTGCGCCCCGATATAAGCTTACCACAGAATTATTCACGCTCAATTTACATGATTAATCGCTATGAATATTTTTTCGAGATGTCGACTTTTGCATCCTTTTCGCGTACGGGAGATTACGTAATTGATACATCGTGATTTGACCACTCGCCGGTGAAACCTGTGCCCACACGTCGAATGATGTAACATTTTCTTGTACAGTGAATTATGGTCTTGCGTTTTCGAGGCACCGCAATGATATATTGCTGGAACCGTCATGCTAAGCTAGAATACAGGCAGCTTTGCTTCGTGATATATTTCCCCCGACTTTTACTACGCTACATATTTTTCATCGCTATTCAACCGCTATCAACTGAAATCTAAATATCTCCATCGTTTGTTAGGAGCTTACGTTGCGACACGTCCTACCTACCGGTGCTTGCTTTCAATTTGTTACTATTTCCTCGAGCAATATTTTACGGAACTGGAGTAAATTGTTCACGGTAAATTGTAGGAAATGTTGCGCTCACTCTATTTCCTCATAAATTTGCTATTTATTCACTTCCGAACGATTTCAGTGGCAATAACTTTCGAAAATAGCTTTTATTGCTACTTGCAGGCAATAGTGCACACCCCGTAGTGATAAGTTTAGAAATTTATATCGATCAGAAGTAGGTACATCTGAGGAAGGTTTACAAAAGTCAGCAACGGGTATTAAATTTAGATTATTAGAATATTTATCAGAAATATATCTAACAATAAGAATGGTTCGTAAAAATTGAGAATAGCTAAGAAATCTACGCTTCGTTCAAACAGACGAGGCGCCAGATATAAACAATTATAAGTGGCAACATTTTGGCGGGAAAAGACTGTATTCACAATTTCAAATATGGTAGCATCTTCCAAGTTAAACTTTCTAACTATGACTATCGCAGAAATTTTGTCGTATTTCTATTTTCTCAACAAGTTGAAAATACCATAAGGTTGTTACCTGTGCTCTCACTGATTCGTGATCGATAGATCTTTATTGCCAGTCAGAGCACAGGTAACAACCTTATGGTATTTTCAACTTGTTGAGAAAATAGAAATACGGCAAAATTTCTACGGCAGTTGTAGTTAGAAAGTTTAACTTAAAAGATGCTACCATATTTGAAATTGTGAATACAGCCTTTTCCCGCCAAAATGTTGCCACTTATAATTGTTTATATCTGGCGCCTCGTCTTTTTGAACGAAGCGTAGATTTCTTAGCTATGCTCAATTTTTACGTACCATTGTTATTGTTAGATATATTTCTGATAAACATTCTAATAATCTAAATTTAATACCCGTTGCTGATTTTTGTAAACCTTCCTCAGATGTACCTACTTCTGATCGATATAAATTTCTAAACTTATCACTATTGCCTGCAAGTAGGAATTTTTCGACATCCTATAGTTCCCGAGGTATTCCAAAAAATATATCTTCGACCTCCTACTTCGAGGGCTGGTTTCATCCCTTCGATACGGATGATGGCGAATAAAAAAGGATACGGGTTAAATATTTTCCTGAGAACTATCTATCATGAGAGTTTTATTAAAATCGTCGTGTACGGGTTCGATGTGTTCCCTTGTAGGGAAGGGACCCTCGAAGGAAATATCGACTGGCTACATCATTAGGAGGGAAAAGGAAATTGTGGAGGCGGCTGCGCGGCATTTCTTTTGTGGCGATAGGGAGAGTGTTATTTCCTTTTCATATGGTGACAGACATAAGTTTATAAAGGTTATAGACTATTTTGGCTGCGAGAAGTATATTAATCCTTAACTACTACACCTATTAAAATGTACGTCTATAAGACCGCTAATACGTACTCATTTATCTCTATTTTCCAGGTTCAATTTCAGTAATTGAACATTATAGTATGATTGAAAAGTATCCAGAGCGACAGGCTCGTAAATCATGCAGAAAGTAAAATAGAGATGAATAAGTAATTATTATTAGCAGTCACACAAACCGACAATAGTATTTAAGGGTTAAGTTTTTATTACTCTTAGCGATTATAAGTACGTATTATTCTGTTATATTTTTATTATGTACATATAGGACAGTGATTTTATGGTTTTACTTTAATTATTTTATTATTAAACGTATTACAATTGCAATTATAGGATAACGGTTATCTTACTTGAGAACATTCCGGTATACGTCATCTACACAAGACGATATGCTAATTAGGTAATTGTACAGTAGCTCAGTAGATGTCACAAGTGATAAACATGTCGAAGTTTAACGTTATCGATCTATGATTTATAATTAGCTTCATTTCATAATCGTAGCAATATTTGGGGAACACTTTAGAGCAATATGTGTATACAATTATCACTTTGTTGAATAAACTTGCATGCAATATTTTTCGTTTTGAACATTTTATGGCTGCCAGGAAGCGTCATAATCCTCTTTTCCAAAAACTGTACGTCCTTTTTCGAAATAAGTTCTTGCAAGAAATTTTTCCAAGCTTCTAGTATATTCAATTTCTGCTCATGGTCATTAATAATATTTTATCACTGTAATAAGAGACATGATATATGATAATAGAATTTTCCAGGCAATGTTTAACAACTTTTGCTATTTGATTTTGTGTACTTGATACAAACCTTGATACTTTTCTTTAATCGTTGCATTTAAGTGGCCTAACCATGAACAGTATTTGTTAAAATTAAGAATATTATATTCAATAAGAATTCGTGAACAATCTTCCGGTTACACCATTTGCATAACAGAACTTAATATTATCAGAAATGCTATGAACTTTCCGAACAACCCAATATCTACGCTCAATTTAGATTAGCAGGAAACCAGTTTGTTAGATTGTTCGACAAAAATGTTACTTATCATTTTAAGCTAGAGCAGAACTCTTCACGAAGCTGAAACCTTAGAACATTTCTATAATTCTTGTCCTATTTATACCTAATCGCTACAGACAGGCTCTTATTCCATATCTATAATTTTATACCATTCCTTCTTTCTTACTATGATATGAACTATATAAAAAATATTTAGTACTATGTCACTAACTGTTAAATATTACATTAATTCGTGTCTTGCATGAATGGAGTAGTTAAATCGTACCTTCACTTACGATTAGATTAAGATCTATGCGCAGAACATATCGAATGTACATGTTTTAACTGTAAACATATTTTACCTTAAGCTGGCTAGATTGATTGATACCTTGATATGTGATGATTGATATCTTCATTCAGTAAGATCTAATATCTACTATTCTGTATAGTCAAAACCGATTGACAAATTGTTATCGGAGGAAGCCCAAGCAACAACTCATCTAATAATAATAACAAATATTTGCCAGAAATACCCCTAAGAAAAATCCATAAAAACAAAGCATAAATACTATAAGGTTTTTCATTAAGAACGATAGATCTTTATTCTTAAATAAGAGAAATTGTATGTAAATATTATGAAAACACTAATTACAAATTAAACTACATTCGATAGATAATATCTTTTAAATACGGCTGTGATCGATTAGCAAAGATCTATCGCCCCTATTGAAACACCCCTATAATTGTAAATATAGTCGTCAAAAACGTGTTTAACCCCTTGCTCTACAATAACGAGTCACAATTGTTCTATGAATTATGCCACAGATTCAATAAAAACGGATACTATTGCGTATGAAATTTAATTTGAACTCTAATTTTACCTTTGTGTTGTAAGATTGGGAGTTATTACGCATTATATATTATATATAATATATTATCTATTATATATTATATATAATATATTATCTATAATATATTATCTATTATATATTATATACAAATATGTATTTCTTCCTCCAATTTTTCCCTACTCTTTAAATGCCCAAGTATTTCCGATGTTTTATACTCCAAACTAACCGGCAAAAGACGCAAATAACACGCAATACGCGAATTACTTAACCATCTACATGGACGATATAAACGAGTATCAGTGAAAGGGTTAAATAAAAATCGCCTATAATATTCAAATAATTTATACGTGGCATGATATGCAAACAGTGATCAGCTAACATACGTAGGTAATAAAATAATCGCAGGACAGGGGGGGTTAATAAACGCTAAGAAATTCGATCCACGTCATAAAACTCAAATTCTCGATCTATTCAGCGAAAGAGGCTTACGCTATTCTTACCGCGTACCCTCTTATCCCCTATCCTTTATTCGCAATTTTTCTGGAAACCTGAAAATCGACTAAAATAAGGAGCACCGTTACGCCACCGTAACGCTATCAATTCCCGCGGCCACTGTGAACGCAAATCATCAAGCGCGCCGCGGAATTATCATTTAATGGGAGGCCGCAATAACGCGAGCCGTCCGGGGAAGGAAAGAAAAGAATCGCCATGAATTATTCAAGCAATCGCAGGAACGCGAAGCAATAGCGCGCGGGTATCGCGCGATCGATACCGCATCGTTCGAACACTTGGCAACGATAAGTCCATTTATGCCGGCCATAAACTGACCCAGGGAATTTTCAAGAAGATCGCCAAGAAGGCGATCTTACAGGGCCACGAATTCTTGCCGCGCCACTGAGCTGCCTCGGTCACCTTTTCTCTTCTTCTTTTCCTTTTTTTTTTCATTCGTAATACCATTTACGGTTTAATATGACCAGGCCGTCCGGTTCGACTACCCCGGAGGCCAAAGAACACCTTCATTTCTACCTGCTGCTTGGTACCTTCTCCGCCCACTGCTGCTCGTGGCTCTGACCTCTTCACCCTGGTCCACAGCGTGCGAAAAGTCATCGCTAATGGATTTAAGCGGGGCGCTAGCCATCTCTTTTCCCCGGCACCGCATTCTTTCGCGCTCCCAGCTGCAAGCTTTCGTTGGTCAATTTTGATCCAGCGTATCATCGATAAGGTGCGAGGTTTTTACAAGGGGTAGTATAAGTTTGGGAATGTAATAAGAAAAGGATTGGGACTTAGGGCAAAGGTAATTCCGAAGCGTAGTTCAATTAAAAGATAAATGAGATTCATTGCTTCCACTGCACGCCAATTTTACGTGTTTCGTAGTTCTGTATTATCGAATAAACGTAATAAGCAAGTAATACTGTGATTAATGGTTAAAGTTTAAGTAGGAAGTACTTTGAAAATCATGCAATGTTATTTTGCTTGATACGCGATGTTATATGTGTGGCTGTAAGGCAGAATGACAAGAGTCGCGTTTTTAGAAGTGTTCAGCTTATGCATTCAGCTCTAGATTACAAAATTTATGTGTTTATCGGTAAAAATGCACGAAAATAAGTTTCTTATTCTCTAAATAGTAATGCATCCTCAACGAAGTCTGATATTTATAGAATATCTATTATATGATACGTATTCTTATATATATTATTATATTTTATAATATATATATATAATATATATTCTATTTATAGAATATCTAAAATAATTATTTTCTATTTTTATTTCAAGTAAAATTTGCCCAAGTCTGAAATATGAGTCAATATGAATTGATCAATATAAACATTTCGTGGAAATAAAATATTATATCTTTGATTCATTACTCTTTACAGTAACTTCGTACAATTGCAATAAGGTTCAACTATGATTATTTTCTTCTTACTTTTTATTCGTCTGATTTAGAAATACTCTCCTTTTCCGTTTCCATATCCGTAAATGGATGTTCATTATAGAAAATTGACTCTTGGAAAAGTAGTCGATACGTTGTAGAACCGAACGAGGAATACCAGCGATTTTGCGTCTATTATTTTACGAGCATCGACTGTTCTTCATTTTCTTCTAATGCGTTTCGCGTCGCAATTGGCGTGTGCGCGTTACCAGTTTTTCCCTTACATGCCAGTTGTGCTTGATCTCTAATAGATCTTACGATTACCAAAGAAATCGATGCAAAATGCCAGCACGTTCGCGAAATTGTACGTTCGCGATTGCCCTTTGATCGGCGAACGTGCCTCGTTCGTGCAACGTATCTTTAATGCAGCCCTGCAACGACCGATTACAATTTTATCGTGTCAATTTTAAGACACGTGAGCTCGTTCAATTCCGCGCGAGTACCTATTTAAACGTAGAATTTTAATTCCGATAACTGTGCGAAATGCAAATATCCCCTGATAATTTCGTTCACTTATTATTGTTGATAAAAAAAAAAACAAATTTTTTTAAGTAAAGTTCATTCTCCCAATAAGTTCGTACTTTCAATGTCGATGTACTTTAATTATGAATCGAATATTTGTATCGATACTTTACCAATTATATTCATCCTTCCACTTGTCCATTTCCACTGTTCCACCGTAGAAAAGCTATGAGCGTGCAAACTTGCAATTCTTGAATAAAGATGCAACATAAAGCAGAAAAATACGATGCAAAATTATTGTATTTTACAATACAATTCCGTTATGAATTTTCCCATATGAAGGTCCCACTGCATTTTACATAGCATAGAATATTTTATTAACACTAGGTTTACGAACTTTACGTGCGTAATTTGACAAGCTTCCGGAAAAATACGTATACTGCATATAAATATTCGAACGTAGAAGCGCGAGGATGAAGAGAATCAATTAGAATATACATATTCGTACCATTGTATTAATTAAAGTTAACATAAAGTACCGAAAAATAATACTTATGGTCTCTATAATTTTAGGTATGACATCTGAAATGCGTCAACGTGACGAGTTCCGTAAACCTAGTGTTAATTTTAATGCTCTCTACTATTAAACTGTGTGGCAATTGAAAGTATAAAAATATTGTTAAATTATAGGAGTAGCATCACAGTCTGGTGAGGATCCCTTCGTAGGTCGTGCGAGTTGAATGGCCGGCGCTGTTATGTTTATCTCCGTGCAGTACGCGCTAACAGAAACGAAAAGAAAGTAAAAGGGGGGCCCCGACAGAACGTACGTGTAAAAGACGTGCTCTATTTGCGTCCGTGGAATGTCATTTCGCGTTCGTTGTTCCTTCTTTCTACTTGTTTTGTGGCGAGTCGCGACACGAAACCCTCCCTGGAGGCATTTAAGAGTGTTGCGATGTTCCATTAAGAGGAATGACTGAATCACTCGCGGATTTTTTCCTTTTTCTCTTTTCAAGAAACACCACGGGACACTTGGACATCCTTTTGGGCGAATATTTATCTCACGCGAAGTTACTTTCAAAGACAAGATCATTAAATCCTGGTAAAGGTTATTAGGTATCTAGTACTTTGCGTTACGTGGAAACTTGTTCCATTTCACGTTAAGAAATATCAACAATAAGTACCATAAGTACCGAATTTTCGCCATTTGTCCCGATTTTCGAATTATTTAAGATTCATCTCGAAGTCAATTATCCCGTTCCAATTTGTCCCAAATTATAGTAAAATGTTTCGGCATACGTAAGGATGTAGCAAACGAATCTGGTGTAAACATAGCTGTGTATACTTACGAATCAAGAGAAAAAGTTTAATTATCTTAACGAGCCTTTGTTGAGTTTATAATATTGTTAGTACATATTACTAATTTAAACAAATATTGTCGAAGGTTGGGCCACTTAAATGCGATAATTAAGAAACAGCATCTAAAGTTGGTTAACAAAAAGCGCGATAACAATTAACATTAGAACTATCAGCAATTAAGATGTACCTATTTATATCAATGAAATTAAAGCAATAGATATTAGAAGAAGTACATAATGGAATAGAAATAAGTCTTTATCATTATTATCTAATTATTAAGTTTCATGAGAAATTGTAAACAATTCACGTTGAACCATTCGGTAGTTCTAGTGTTAATAACCTTATTAATTTTCTTATATTCGATTCATCTTACTATAGTTTATTACAATGTTTGTAAAACCATATCAATGACCAGAAATTGGATACGTTATTGACTGGGAAAAGTTACTTAAGGGAATTCATCTTTAAGAAAGACTATTTCAAATTGCTAATATTTCAACGTTTTAATATACCTTCCTTTAATACTTCAACATGATAATTATTCCAATGTGTAATAGAATCTAGATACCACAAAAATCTAATACCCGAAAGCTCCAATATCCCTCAATTCTAACAATTTAACACTAGGTTTACGGATCTCGTCACGTTGACGCATTTCAGATTTCATACCTAAAATTATAGAGACCATAAATATTATTTTTCGGTACTTTATGTTAACTTTAATTAATACAATGGCATGAATATGTATTCTACGTGATTCTCTTCATCCTCACGCTTCTACGTTCGAATATTTATATGTAGTATACGTATTTTTCCGGAAGCCTGTCAAATTATGCACGTAACGTTCGTAAACCTATCGTTAACCATGAGTGCCTATTCTTGAACAGCTATAAAAATTAATAACCATCATTTCACCTTCTGCAAGAAGATATGGCGAAATATAGAGCAGAGAATCGATAAGAACAATGTACTCTGCTTACTTTGACCTTGATTTGAATTCGCTCTCAAATGGGCCGTGCTAAAAGAAGACGTTGTTGCTCTCGGGCAGAATGCCACGCAACTCGGCGACTTCCTCGAGATTGGAAGCTGAATCGTTGGAGGAGCGGTATTTGACATTTCGCTCGACTCACCAAACGAACCCTTCACCGGTGAAATTCTTCCGTCAAGTAAGAAAGAAAATACCTCCGGGACGTTTCATTTTTAAACCTCGAGGAACGCTTTTCACGCACGTACGTAGTAGTCGGCTCGGCATTTTTGCAACGACGACAACCAGACGTGGTTGGTAATTGAATATGAATTATGTGCGAAGCGTGACCACGTGTTTACTGACTCGTATTCGCGTAACGTAAAGCTTTTCTCGTTCGAATTTGCAATAATAAATTAATGGTTTGATACGCGACGTTGCTGGTAAGGTGCAGTTTATATGTAAAATTGTTTACGCAGTTGTTTACGAAAAGAGGGTAAAAAGTCGAATCGAATATAACGCGTTTATTGGGCTAAATTAAAAAATATTTTAAGTAAATGGTAGGTTTGACGCGTGATAAATATACTTCCGGTCAAAGTTTGAAACTACTTTCTAAATTGTACGCGTATCGAATTGTCCGCTAATTTTATTATCATTTCAAAATTAACCCGTAATCACAGATGTGGAAATATTGATGAGACTAAGATCTGTTTGATGCTATTAATATTCCTACGTCTGAAATTGATACTCTGGTATCAATTTATTGTACAATACGTCTCCTAAAAATATACAATCGATTGAAATAAAAAAAAAAAAATCGTATTAGTGCATATCAAACGCATTAAATTATAACACGTATTATTACGGGATAATTAACTTTGCATGTCTCGAATATCTCACAGGTTAATATTCTAGATATTAATAGCGATTTTCTTTATTCTCATAGATTTTTCACTTCTCCGAGGCAACACATTTCTCAATCCTTTCGTTCCTTAAGATGCGTACCACTGTCAGACTTTCGCCTACAGCGCGCAATTAAAAAATAACTAACAAAAAATTGATTCAGAATCAAGTGAGAAATAAATGGAAAGTATAAAAAAGATAAAACTGTTTAAATAAGTGAAACGATTGTCCCCGTTGAATGGAATGATAGACTGAGGTCGTAAACGGAAACTCAGCCTGTATCCGTCTGGAATTTACCACTCGTATACAACATAAAGAAATATATTTATCGCAACAAGTATTACAGAAGTAGATAGTTGGCAGTAAACGGCAAAGTGTTAAGAACAAATCGATACTGGGATCAGCTGTTTAACATAAACCCCTAACTAAAATTCCCGATCGAGAGATCAACCCGATCCACAATGCTCCTGTGTTTCGAGGTACGCGAGTTCTGCTTCGGTACCAAGTCGGATACAATCGCGCTGTAAATCCCACCCGGCTGTGTTTAGCAAACATTGAAACGTAAGGATGAAAAACAGCAAAGGAAGTGGACGCAATCGAATACTATCACCTCGTGAATCGGCTGTTCGTAGAATTTATTTCATGTACAACGCCGTAAAGCGAGTGAAAATAGTGGCGAAATCCGATAGATAAAGGAGTATTATCGTCTCACCGCTATTTATTCCCGCTGATCATTCCTCGGTAAACGACCGTAAAGAAACTCTAACGCCTGTTAAATTCTTTCAACGTGCTTCTTTAACAAAGCATCCAATAATGATTTCTCTTTTTCATTCGTTCCTTTCGTTAATGACGCATTTAGATAGAATACAAAACGCTGAAACTTAAAATTTATCGCGATTGAAAGCGGGATATACCCGGGCGTTTCTCAACCGATGGGCCGGAATAAGTTTTTAATAGACCGCGTAATGATAGTTGCTTGAAACTGCTATTGAATTATATTATCTTGTATTATTTTGTTCGCAGCTCGATGATCTGAAAAAGATATTAAAAGAAACATACGTTTGATCTTACCTCCACACTATCATCCACAATATTCTATGTATTTTATATCAAGCTCCAATCAAAATTGTTGCGAAAACTACATTGAAAATGATGACTCGGATGGATAAACTGCCAAAACTTTCAAAGACCTCAAGAAAAACTGCACATTGCTTTTAAATCGTGGGATCCCGGTTGTAATTTTGCATGTAAGTACTTATATAAATACATACTATTGAAATAAAAACGTTACCTTAACTGATATTCAAAGTTATAATTCGTTTACAGTTCATTAGCCAAACGGTCGATTATCTCCTTTTACGTATACATTACCTATGCTTACTTTATATGTGTATTTAACCTTTTCGTAGTTTAGTACGAGAGAGGCACTGGCATTATAAATTTCAAATCTTGTTGTATTGTATTGTACATAACATTACGTGCGAATAAATGAAATTACTTATTTTTTGCATTCGTTAATCAATGTACAAAAAATATTGCAATAGAGAAGATAAACATTCTTTATGCCACCACTTTTCTCCTATTCTTCGTTATTTTATTACTGTTATCACTGTGAAATAGTTAAGACACGTTTCTTCTATTTCTCGATATATAACAGCATTTGAATAACCATAAACAATACTGTACGTTTCTCGCCTATTTGTATCTCTTTCTTGTAACTTTCCCCTTTTGGTGCATCGAGAAACGGCGGCGCGGATTCTTGCTTCAAAGCGGAGCAAAGCCCCACTAACTGTTACCATTTGGCGATCTGCCGGGTGCATCTGTTAGCTGGACTGACCGGCTTTACCGTTTCGGAGTGTTTCGAATTTTTGGTAATTAATCGCCTCTATTATTAACAAGACAGTCAGCTGGCGCGTGCCAGAGAAACCGGAGCAGTGGTAAAAGTTAATGGAACGTCAGACGGAAGATATATTCGCGACACACTCGCGATGCGCCGAGCTTTCTTTCGATGCGTTGGTACGAACGGGAAACGTGTTCCCGTGAAAAGAATGTGTTCGGCTAAAAATCGGATAAAAATAGCCTCTAGCTAAACTCTGTCGCAGGTTGTTTCAATTATTTGGCGATAAATAGAGTTCGGTTGCTTATGCACGTAAGAAACATATGTTATTTATCCTCGTAAAATATGCACATATGCAAATATATAAGGAATACGTAATACGTATTTTATCATATTTATAATATTGGGTTATTCGGAAAATTCGTAGCGTTTCTGATAATATTAATTTCTGATTATGTACTTAGTGTCAGTAGAACTGAAAGGGTATTATTTTCTATGAGTTTTAGTCAAATAATAACATTCTTAATTGGGACATACACTGTTTCTATTTTTCGCATTTTTTGTTATAACTATGGAATAAACTATTAAATGACTTATATTTGTATAACATTTTTTGCTTATTTACAGTCGTAGAACATACTGACAATGTTTTGCCGAAAAAGTGTGGGACACCCTGTATACGTACAAAACTATTCATGCATTGCATGAAATATTCAGCTGGTGGAAAAATAATGTCAGCTCTGTGAGTATGAAAGCAAATCGACTTCTCATAATGTCACTATTTTATTTGACTCATTGTATATAATTCATTCCTTTCTATAATAGGATTCTAGTTCAACATTGTGAATGTATGTAATGTTATTTTCATAAGAGCTCGAATATTTTAGGTTTATCAAGAGCGAACGTTACTTTTTCGCCAACCTAAGACTTTGATTTCGAATATTTGTAGCAGATAACACGTTTTATACATACATTTCGCATTGATAATTAATTTAATCCGGTTACTTTCATTTTATTTTCGTCTATACATATTTACACAAGTACAGTGAGAGTCAAAAGTAAGTGTACCATTACAAAATTGAAATTATACTATAATCTGTTCACTGTAAATTATAAAGCAATTATGTTACAATTTATTTATCGTAAGTAATACTGTGATTGTACTACTATTATACAATATTTGTTTATTTACTATAAATAATAATATATAATCGTACTGTAATTTCATTTGTACTGTATTCAATAGTCTAATTATTTTTTATTATTTGCACTATATTCAGTAGTATAATTATATCGTAATTTCACTTGTACTATACTCAATAGTATAATTGTACTATAATTTCATTTTTGTAAGGTGTCTACTTATTTTTGATTCTCATTGTAAACTATACGAAATGCAGAAGTATACAAAACATATGAAATACGGTGAGAGCCAAAACTGAGTATCCAATTTACAAAAGTAAGCTTATGGTATAATTTACAGTAAAGAAATTATACCATAAGCTTACTTTTGTAAATTGGATACTCAGTTTTGGCTCTCACCGTATTTTAGATATTTTGTATATATATATACATATACATATATATATTATAAGTAGTACTATAATTATAATATTATTAGATCATACTTCTTTATTTGCCATAAGTAATGTTACAGTCAGATTACAATTGTCCTATAATTTCACCGTATATAACTGTTCCTTCTGCACTCTTCTAAAGGAGAACTATTAGTACTCGAATAATTTGCGATTAAGGATTGACGTACAAATTTGCAAACAGCTAACAGGATACGTTTTGTCAAAGTGGGTAGCCAGCCTGTTTGGCACCACTCGCATATTTGTTTATTTAGCCGCGGTTCAATAATCATGCCAACTATTAATCTCTTCGCCAGGAAAGTATCCCAGGTGGGAATGTGGCAGCACCAATTGCGGTGTAACGATTATGAAACTGTAAAAGGCGTGCGTATATACGTACATGCGTGACGAATCGGAACTGCCCGCTGCCATTACGCTGCACTTTACTATTAGAACATTAGGTGCTGTTTTTCACCTAAACTCATTTTCCCCATGTTACGTCCGTGATGATTATAATATCCGAGGCAATAGATTATACGCATAATTATGGTGTTATTATGGTGTTTACTAATGGGAAACGATTATATTGCCTTGGAATGGTCTGTTAATCTTCGGTTAGTATAATTACGGGTTAACAACTTTTGGTTAAGTGTTATTTTTCAAGCTGCCTATTTCACGGTTTAAGTTTATGATTTCTTTACTTTTACGAAACGATGCAATCGATGCACGAAACTGACATTTAAATGAATTTTTTTTTATACGTAATGTAAACTATTAATTATAGCTCAGCAACTAATTTTATTACGAAACGCTAAGGTTTCGTAGAATTCAAGATAGAAACTTTTGCATTAACAAATCTTATTTTAAGTAATATCACTGACTTCGATGTTAATGAAAATTTGTCTACTTTATAGATAATTTATAATTGTAATAGTTATTATTTTTCATAACTTTAACTTTTTGACGAAAAGTCCATGATTTCAGGCTGACCATGCATTTACGCACAATAATATAAACTACTTGCCTAATTAATTTCCTAACTCATCAATCTAAAACTAAACCACTGAAATATTTCAAATATTGTTTTATTTATACTATTAAGCAAGCAAATTATCAGTTTTTATGCCCATTGTACAGCGAAATTAGACCAATAGCATTCAGGGAGAAAGAGATACTCCAAATTTTGTCAACCCAAAAAGAATACGAAGTTAGATCCTTAAACTATTTCATCTCTAGTGCAATGAACTTGCGTGCATTGTGCTTAGAATTATAAGACCAAGATCACCTTTGTAATTACCTAACTATAAGTACGCTCACTAGAGACATTCCAAAAGAAGGAAGACTGACTATATTAACATATATTATGTATACTTGCGTAAAAGAAAAAAAACAGAAAAGTATATTTTAACTAGGTACACCTAAAACCCACTCCATTGTAAAACTAAGTTTGTAATGGGCGAAAGCCTCAAACGAAATAAATAAATATCAAATATCAAATATCAAATTATCAGTTTTTATTAATCACAGTATACTTACCACAGTATGTAATTCTACACTTAGTTTTTTGTTTTCCAAAGTTCGTCCTCAAAGAGTTAAAGAATTTCCTATATTTTTCTCTATTAAACGCTATGTGACATCGTATACGTTACTATGATCTTAATCTAACTTAATTTCGTATAATGGAATTTAATACTCTTCCGGATGAAATCTGAGACAAAATTCGGTTGCGCGAAAATCTATAAAATGAATCCGTATACTAATTTCGAACACGAGGAACGATATGAAGGTACGTACCTAGCGGGTTAAAATAATTCTTCGCGGTAATTTTTTTCATCGTACGTCACCGTGTTCGCCGCGCTAACGGATACGCTGGCACGAAAAAAAAACCTCGGAAAATCCTTTTTAAACCGTGTCCACTGTTTTTTCCCCGTCACGCTTTACGGTATCGGAAAATGGTGATTGCGTTTGATGCAGAAGAACGGTCTCGATTAGAGCGACAAAACGAATGCTCCTGTCGTCTGACAACAACGTGGTCGTAGCAGTTGCGTTTATTTCCACGCGTGACTCCTCCGTCCATTTGTCAATCGATCAATCTATACAATGTTCACCAACCAACGGCAACGCGAAATACGATGGATAATAGACAATGTAAACGACTACGCACCAAACGTTGCAAGATGTGACATGGCAGGATTATTATCTGGGGTACTTGGAACTGTTCGTATATATTCATTATTCATGTGCTCCTTCTTATCGACGTCCATCGATCACCGGAGCAAAATGGCCAAAGCGGCGAACGATAGTTTTATAAAGGATTAGTAGGCCCCATTTGCGGAGGATGTTCGGAACGAGGCAAGCAACGTTCCTTCACTGTTTAAAGTGTTCCACTGGCCAATCAATTATTCAACAACAGGCCAATGTACCTTCGAAAAGGAAGTTCAATCCCTGAATGAATGATTAACTCGATACTCGGCGCACACGTTTTCTTATCGATGAATATTTAATTCGGCCAAGATATTATTGGCCTTATTAGTTATCGAGTTATTGTTTTTCTTTTTTTTTTAAGCTTCATATATTTAGGTGCGTACAATATAAATACTCTAAACGAACTTTTGTTCAATAAAATAATTTATGCGTCCTCTAAGCAATAACTTGCCGCAATTTTATCACGTGTATTCACTTTCTAGTAACTGTAACCGCAACGAAAGGGCGGAATAATTCTCTAGTTATCACAGATCAATTTCTGTTTCCTTAATGTCGGATTATTAGTAAATAATTATTTTCAAAACTAAATCTGACAATGAGAAACACTGTCTATTGCCTTCCTAAGAAAACCGTACTGGCGCCATTAGGTCTAAGGGCCTGAGACTGTTTGTCCGCGAAGGCCAGGGTACTAAACACGGTGCAAGCATAGTCTCTCTTTTCTTAAGCGGATACAAAATTTCTTTTCGGGGTATGAGCGTCTCCTCGCTTCTTATTCAGTACTGAAAGAGTCAAGACGTCCCTCGGCTCAGTAAAATAATAAAGTCACATAGTATAAAATATAAAAGACTCGTGTGTTATCATTCGCCCATTGCCAATACTTAATCATCTATTTCCGATATTCTTTCGCTATCAATCCAATAAAAAGTCCATCGAAACAATGCACCGCGTCGAAGCCTCGCACGATCGACTGGAGTTTGTCGACTCCTCGACCGAATACATAGATCAATCTGCCCGACCTCGAATTCCGCTTCTGCATTCTCGATCAACCTACCACCGCCACGTTTGGCTTTCGTCTGAATCGCATTTTAAGTGTCATTATTGCCGGCGTCAATAAAAAGTTCCTACCGATGACGTTCTATCGATCCAGACGCCTCAGACGTTTATCGACGAGACTTCTCCGACCTCGGGGACAGGTTTGCGAGAATTTTTCACTACCCTGCCCGGCCTCGTATCTGGGTGACTCGATCGAGAGAATCGACCGATGAACAGGAGCACGAGGACAAAGGGAAAGAATGGAAGAACGGCGAGCACACGGTAGGCGCGCGCTAAATTATCGCATTCAGGGTAAATAGTAACGAGGGATCCTCGCCCCGGTGTGTGCAGTCGCGCTTCTTTTCAGCGTGCGTGCAAGGAGATCTTTGTTTCAAGCGGACAAAGATGGCCGCGTTCACGTGCAACCGATGCATGCCCGCGGCCCTTTGCCATTGAAACAGTGAAACGCGAAATCATACGAACGCTGTCGCGAGATTATCCTCGGCGAGACGAAAAGAAACTTTAACCATCGGATACGAATACGAAATTTGTGGGTGGAGGGCCAAGATTTTTATTAATCGTTTCATTTGCACGTATTAAGTGTAATGTAAAAGTTTTAATTCTTGGCTTCGCCACTTTGTTGCCTTCAAATCAATTTCATCCTTTCGCAACGGAATCACAAATTCAACGGAAAATCAATTTCTAAGTATCGAAGTTTAAAAACTTTACGTTTGACATTTTCTTATTACTTTGTTTTTTTTTTTTTTATTAACTTGTGCTACGAAATTAAACAAACTCATCTAAATCTGAAACAATATTATGAAATCGAAATTAAGAATTTGAGTTTTACAGATACAACAAGTGTAGCATAGTGAAGATAAATTACAAATATTGCGAGCAATAGTTCATATATATGTGCAATAGCAAACCAAGTAGTTTCTCAAGAGTAAAATAAATTGTTAAGTTACCCTTATTTATTTCTCTCAAATCGTAACCCTTAATAATAATAAAAGTTCATGCTTTATAAATATAGTAGCTATATAACACACTCAAATTAAACACTTAACTGTTACAAATAATCTTAATCAATATAAGTGATCTTAATTTATAATCAGAGTACTTTATAATTAAAGTAAGCTTCGGAAATTTTCATAATTAACGTATATTTTTCTGCATTTAATATTATAGTAATTCTTCTTTTTAAAATTTAATAGTAGCATGCCTTTTATTAACCACATTAAAATTCGGGACAATTTGAAGCCTGTATTTCGTACTCGTTTTAAAAATCTGTATTTTTCAAAATACCGCCATTAATTTATTTAATAGGCCGCAGCAAGTGCAATATCCTTTATTTCGTTCTTAAGGAAACTGTTTATGATTACACGTCTCTTAATATGGTTAATTCTCATCAAACACTTTCAAGAACCTTCCACTTCTTAACTGGTAATGTGAATATTTCATTCCTCCAAAAGGATACCGACTTCATTGCAATATATTCCGGCGCAAGATCTTGCACCTTGCATTTCATGTATTCTACATTACCAAGTTTTTCTCATTACCCATGCAAATCAATATTTCAGAAATACTTGAAAGCTCTTCCATCTGCATCCGAAACTCCTCGTGCGTATTATCTTGTATCTGGCATGTCAAAGGAACAAATACTTTTAGTACTACACACTTTTAGTACTACGTATCAAGTACACGCGCTATGATCGTATCCTTAAGCTCGCAAGACAATATGAATTCTGCATGCATTGTGTAGCATACTTCTATCAAATACATGTGTATAAAACAATCTTCGGAATCCTAAACATGCCGTGCTACTTCTGGCAAATTGTTGTCGATTAAAGACAATAGCACGACATACGATTCATTGTCAGCATAATAGAATAGAATTTATAACATTTAGAAGGTAGAATACCCCTTAATTTGGCTTCCACTTCTTCAATTTGATTTGTAAAAATACGAATTTGGATAAAAATCCGCAGTGTATTAATAAAGAATTTATAGACAGCAGAGAGTAAAATTAATGAACGATAAGGAGTCTAAAAATAAAAAGAAGCTTCGAGAAGCAATGCAATCGTCGCGAGAAGAAATTCTGTAATATTTACAGATTGCGAAAATCTCGCGGTATCAGTGCCGCGACGCGTCAATGCAATTACACGTTGCCGAACAAATATTACAAAATATTAGGTAACGTAAATATTCGATAAAGTGCTGCTTATCTCTTTAAATTTACTTTTGCCGATCGATTACTCTTTCCTCACCGTTTTCTTCTTAATAATACACTTTGTGAAGTCCGTTAATGTTTTTATCAGTAGTAGTATATATTTATTTCAGCCTCTTTGGCCTTGGAATCAACTTTGGCTTTTACATTTGGTTTCTTATATAAATTACACGTTCTTTCTACGCTTAACTTTATTCAATACTTATATACTCTATCCTATACCTAAATTTATCATACCAACTTATACTATATTTCTCCACCCATTAATAGCCCAAAATTGTTTAACCGACTTTGCACATTTATTTCGTTAATCTCTTCTTTCCTTAGGGTTATTGTTTTTATATATATACGTATTATCGTGTTTAACTGGAAACCTTTCGTCAGATGAATTATTATCAAATATTTCACAGATCAAACGTTTCGAATGAAAAGATTTACAACATACATATATAAGCAACTAAAATTCATTCTTGCCACCTCTATCGCTAATTCATTCGCAAAGTTGCACCATTTCTCGCCAGTAAACCAAGGCGTGTGCTAAACTACTTTCGCGTTGACCTCAAAAAGAACCATCGAGATCGCGACCAGTAAATCACCGGCTGCAACGCGTGTTCCCCCATTAACTTCCTCTTAATTTACCGAAAAAAAAAAGAAAAAAGAAAGAAAGATCGTAGTTCCACTGACGCAACATTAACGACGTTAATGACCGAGTTACCGATATTTAGAGCAACCTTTCTCCCGTGTTTCTTGCACGGACCATAGAATTGATCTCCGTCACAGGCATCGGTCAATTATCGTCGACAATAGGGCTTTCGCGTTCACCGTCATCAACGAAGGTTTCCCACCGAGTATCGTCGCGAATCACGGGCGTGTACCGTCGTTATGCACGAGCAATCGCGCGACTTAATTGGCGTCCCTAGGTTTCGCTGCAAGCAGCGCGAAAGCAATATTATCACACGGAAACCTTTAAGGTCGACCGAAGGGGAATTGCCGCCGTCGCGCACCAACAATCCCAATAATTACACGTGACAGTGGAACGCGTTACGCGCAAGATAATTAATCGGCCGATTAATTAAGCGACTTAACCGAAACGTTGATCCTTTTGATAGGAAACTTGTATCGTGGCCGTGACTTGAGCATCGTTTTGGGATTGATCGTGCAGAATTGCTGAATCAAGACGATCGTTCACGTGTACGCGTGAACTCGTGAAGTTTACGAGAAATGGGCAATTATTATTTGTAAATAGATTGCAGATTTTTATGCGAATCCATATTTTTACGAATAGCAATTGTTTTTACTGTACAATAAAATTGGTTATAAAATCAGATGTTTTCGTAGCTGTGCGAACTATTATGCGTGAAACATGTTTGTCATACTTTCTATGTTTACTTGTATTTTATATTTGCACATTCCGTGGAAGGGCATATTTTTAAACTTAATATTAGATGATTTTAAACAAGTTTCAGGGTAACGGGTAACAATTCACTGTATTTAGTTTTCAGAATGGTATAGTGTGTCACGATATCCTTCGTTTTTCTTTCTTCTTTTTCGAAAATACATTTCCTTCTATATCGAATATTTCAGATCGATACCAAGTATTTTATTCGCGCGCGTGTAGCGCATGTTTCCCTAAGTTATTTATTTGCCAAGAATTGCAGCAATATTTTCAGTAAGAAAATGAATGTTATCCGGGTGCTCCCACCGAACGCAGATAAGCGCAGTAAAAAATCGCCCACTCTCACAGAGGCGAGTTCAAAACCGCGTAACCTTCAACCGAAGGAATAATCTCCAGGGTGAATCATGGTACTGATATTTAAGGTGGAAGCTGTAGATAAAATACCTGGTATTTAACTTTCCAGATATAACGTGGTAAAAATAATCTCAGCTTTTTCCCTTTGAAATTTTCAATCTTCTTCGCTATCATAAATTAACGGCACACGTACAACCCTCGAGAAAACTAAAAACGTGCAAATTTTCAAGCGACGAAGCAAAAACGTACGTATCAAAGATTATTTCAGAATTGAACGTAAGTGCGAAGTAACAGCTGATATATGTAGAAAATTTAAAAGTCGGAAAGGAAAGCTTCGAAGCAAGAGAAACTAAAATATTTTACATCCAATAGAGAAATGCTGTAATTTGTCGGACTGCGGATTCATTGTATTTCTATAAAGAGACGCTACATGTAATACTATGATTCATTAGTAGATCGTGGATTTTCAAGCAGATTCGTATCTTTATTAACAAAATTGAAGGGATGGAATCTAAGTAGAGGGTAGTTTATAATTCTCCATAAACGCAAAATGCGCTAGTCATCGTTCACGACTGGATCAATTGGCCTTCGATTACACAAGCAAAATTACACAACTTCGAATGCGAAGCTTTTAATTCAATTCAGAAGCGATTAAAAAACCCAAACAAAAGCGGAGAACAGGTCACGTGTACTGCTAATAGCCTTATGCTAAAAGTTCGAGAGAGATTACCGACCAGCCACCATAAATTATCATTGCACGCGGTAATTCCATGACGCACTCAGCTAACCGCACTCTCGACTCATTTAAACGCGTGAGTTGCGCTTTGTCCGGCAGATCGTAAAGTTTTCCGCTCGAATTTAGCTTTGATTCTCCTTGCCGGCTCGCCTATCGATGCCAGACACCTACATGCATACGTTCACGGGCTCGAGGGTGGCGATACACCGTGGAACGTTCCATTTTATGCAAAAAGGTGGGTGAAGTCGGCCTCTCGAAGCAGGAAGTGGGTGGATCGACTGAGAAAATTGATCTCCTTCGATCGTTCGACGTTATAGGGAAATTTAGCGCGCCGTTTACACGTGGCTTTCGTACCCTCCAAACACAATGGCCGTACACCGGGCATTTTATTGCGCAATTCGGTGAAATGTGCTTCCTGACCTGTTTGGTATTCGCTTTTGCCTACACTCCACCATTCCGTACCTGCATCCGTTCTAAAGTTAATCCTGTTTTAATGCGGAAGTAGAGGATGGCCCATAACTCTTTTTCCCATTTAAAAATTGAATAGTCTCTTTGTCTTTTAATCGTTTCTATTAGATACCGGGAAAAATTCGCATGTTTTTTCTGTCAGAAATGTATTCGAATCAAAGTTTTATAGCATTCGACGGAACTGTTGTAACAATTGTGGTATTATTGGAAGATTTTGTGTATCTTTTACATTGTTAAGTAAAATTGCATTTCGAAGAAATTTTAGTTCGATTAAAATTTGTGGTATAAATTCGTATGAACTTTTTTCTACTATGATATAGTTCTTATACATTATGATGTAGTTTTCTTATATGATATAGTATAGAAAATCGAAATCTTTTTAGACTGGGTAATTAATCCTATTTCCTGCTTCGTAAAAACAGCTTCTTTCGACAGTATTTTGTACAGTAATGCGTAGTCTCTTTATTGCTGAAGCTTGAATATCTTCCCGAATACCATCGAGCTACTACACGATCAATAGACTGCGGATTTTGATCTATTTATTGAAAATTTAAACGCATACGAATGAACATAATGCGCGTAGTATACAAAAATATACAACATATTCCAAAATAAAATACATGTTATCGAAGCAACGATTTAATTAACTTCGATTTCTTTAATCATACTAAGAAAACTACAAATTTGCATAAACAACCGCAATCTATCGATCAGCAATTTACCAACATATACCTGATCCTTTAGACGTTCCTAAAGAAAATAGTATAATGTTGTTCAATCAGGGGAACAGAAAGGCTAATTGATGTCTCAAGCTTTCAAAATAATGGAGCATCGATATTTAAAATAAAATTAAGTGATTTTTAATAAATTTGCACTGTTATGAATCTTTCTACAAGCAGTTTCCAAAGAATGAACCTTTAAAATTGGCAACAAAAATTTCAAAACATAATAGAAGGGAAGTTATTAAATGTTCAAATGGCAAAGCGTTTTATGGGCCACCCTGTAGGAAGGAAGTGAAGGAAAGCCTTCCTTTTACTGCAGTGGAGAACAGTAAATCGCGCACATGTGCTTTGTTGATGTACAAAACACTGGTGGATTTTAGTAACTCTATTGGGATTGCTATTGTTAGACACTGCTCATATGAGGTACCGACTAAAGTTCAAGCGGTTTTATTATTAGAAACGTACTCGAATCGAATTTTTTTAGCACTTGACAAAACTACTGTTACAATTGTGGAGTCGATACAAGATTTTATTCGTCCTTTATATTATTAAATAAAATTACGTTTGCAGGAAGTTTCGAACGCTTAAATTTTACGATATAACCTGTCGGATTTTTCTATTAAAAATGTATTTAAATTCAATTTTTATAGCATTTTTAAAATTATTATTATTACATTGTTAAATATAATCACATTACACCGTCTAATAGTTAGCCAGATTTGTTAATCGGAAACGTTTCTATAGAGTTACAAGTTAACGAAGAGGAATTAATAGTTGGATTCGTTTTAGCTCTTGCAATGTAAGATATTTTTGATACAAACGTATCGATACATTTTGCTTTGTGTACGTGGATGAGAAATGATTGTCTGACGTGTTATCAATGTGTAGATTGTAAGCCAGATCCTTTTCATCTTATAAATCATTGGAACATCGTTACGTTGCAACGCGAAGAAAAGGCGTCTCGAATGAACCGTTTGTTATTAGCTTCGATGGTCTGAATAACGGTGCGAAGTAATCGAACTCAAATTGTCTATTCCTTATAACGATCTCCGCATTTCTTACTTCGGCCATTCATCAATTTATTAAGAAAAGGTTGAACTATCTGGGTACAAAGCTATTAAAATTCTTACGTTGAATGTATGTATTAGGTATTACATGTGTGAAATTGTCGATTTTACGTAGCTCAAAGTTTTCACAAATTTTTTAAATTAGTCACAAAAGTATCAGAAAGCTACATCTATTTATTATTCATGTTATTTATGTTACATGTTTCATGATTTTATTAAATTGACTTTTCATCGGTATTACTAATAAACACGTTACGTTTTTCTTTGCTGACACATAGTTTAAAGAAAACGAATTACTCAATATATAACGTGGTCGAATACTTTTGTAACCAATCATAATTCTATTCGATTTTATGCAGGTGAAAAAATATACCATAATATAAGTAGGATGCAATTAAATGATCTCCTCAACAGCATTTATCACTTACAATTCAACCTTTTGTATTCTATATACAGCGATTAAAATAATTAGAGGGTCGTAAATTGCAATCTTTAGCCCTCTGTCACTTTTATTCCGCTTTCGAACTCAATTTTCTTTGCGATGTCGTATAAATAGCACGTCGATCTACCAAACCTATTGCATTCTTCTTCTTTTATTTCGTCTCAGACTAGTTGACATATAGAATCGTTGAAAATTGCGATCGCTTAATCATTCTTAGCAGTGCAAGTACGAGAGTCATTTGAAAAATACGCAGCTTTACCTATAGACGGTGATTTTGTTCGAATTTTGTTTACAAATCTTGAAGTTACATGTATTTTATGGATAACTTATAAGTTCGATATTGAACTATCGCGCAGTTTATCGAAAAATCTCATTTAAAGAAGCTATCTCCCGTCTCTCCGTAAAATGCATCTGTTCCCAAAATAGAACAAATTTCTTGGTGATCCGACGATGAACATATAGTTACAGTAAACAGCTATTTTAACGACTTTCAAGAAATGGATTTCAGAGATGATATAAAAGCATTGGAGCGTCGCTGGATGAAATGCATTTAAGTAGATGGAGATTATATTGAAAAATAAGAGCAATTTAAAACTCAAAATAGTACATCCTTATTTTTAAGCTGAGAACTTTTAAAACGACCCTCATATATCTTCATTTTTGTGAACCATTTCGTAATGAACGAACCTGAAAGAAGCTCACTCACCCAGGATGATGCTTGGTATAAGTAGCCGGAGTGGTCGAGTGCTGGTAACCCTGTGTGACCGCTTCCCTGGGCTGGTGACGATGATTGTTGTGATAACCGGAGTAAGCGATGGCCCTGGTCCCACCGTACTCCGCAACAGCGACAGCACTGAATTTCTCCGGTTTCGAGGCTTGTTGCTCATGAACACGCTGCTCCGCGTGATGTTTAGAACCACCGATTTGTGGTTGTGTCGTCGTGCTGGATCTTTTGGAGAACAGATCGTTGCGGCTCCAACTGTGGCCAGTGCCTTGCTGGAAACTCCTTCCGTCGCGATTATGACGGCTATAAGGGAATTTCTCGTGGAACCAAACCGGCCAGATGAGTTTGTGATCGGTGTTCTCGCGATGATCACTGGTTACGTGTTCGATCGAAGCGATTGTGATTGGTAAAGCGAAGAATGAGCACAGCAGAAAGATTTTTGGTACGAAAGCCATCGTTAGGCCTTCGACTTTAGGCCTTCGATCGATTACTCGAATGATGTACGGTACCGGTAATAATTACGATAAAACGATCACATTCTCGATTATTTGGCGGTTGAGATTAGGTTTAAATACTGCGCTTGAATACGTCTACTCGTTGGACATCCGGTGCGAAATCGTTCGAAGGCAACCGAGAGCACTACTGAACGAGACACACGGAGTAGGCCCCACGTGCTTCAGCCGTTCGTACCAACCCCACCATTCTTCTTTCTTTCTCTCTTTCTTTCTCCTCGTTTCGCCCCTCGTCATCACGGTGACTTCCTTCTCTCGTTCCTCTCGTGTTCACTCTCTAGGCCTCTTTCTTCGTTCCGCTTTGTACAATCCCTTTCTACCTGTCTGCTCTCCTGATACACCGCCAACCGCTCGGCTAACCACCTACATATCCTTGCACGCGTCGGACAAGAACGTTTAGAAGGATAGAGAGGCAACCTTGCGTTGTTCGCTCCTTGGGATAGATGGGACGACCGGCCGAACCGATTGCGAAACTCGAAGGGTACGCTTGTCGCGACTGTATTTTTCTCCACTTCCTCTATGTTGATTCATACCTTGGATTTTTATCTTCCGATGGCCGTTGCAACGTTGCGTATAGGATATGGTACAAAGACAGATTAACTGCTCGAATGGTGAGTAATTTTGGAAGGAATGTACACATGTAGCTTGCAGGATTCGTAACAGTACGCTGAAGATAAATCACGCGTGTATGATTACACCGCTGAAACGTTTAATCGTTTCACTGCTGAAACGTATTATATAAACTATTAACCCTTTGCGCTATAATACTTTTTTTAATATTAGGTGGTGGAAGCTGAATTTAAGCGAACTGAAATTCCTGCAAATGTAATTTTACTTAACCCTGCTGTTCCCATCGGGCCTGTATGATCCAATACTAAAATTATGATTTATTTTGTATTATTTGGTAAATTCTTATTAGTTTTACGTAAGCAATAATATTTATGAAGAGTCTCATGTTTGTTTATTATTTCACAATAAATCGAACAGGTATAAATGTAGAAATTTTATTCATTTTATTCATTTCAATCGAAACTGAACGGGTTAATATTAAACAATTTGATTTTCTATGGTAACAGAACATTTTGTAAGTTTAAATATTTTTGTAAGCGTATACAGGCTTTAATGTTGCTTTTGGGGTGCAGAAGATTACACGAAATGCTTGGAGCGTCTACTTTGTGCCACACGGAATGTCACGTCTTAATAATGCTGTGCCCGTATTCTTTAGAAAATACCAGGCATTGCTCGAATAACCGCGGAAGTCTGTAATTTGTATGCAGCAGCCGAGGAACTGTAAAACTCAAACCGTAAAATGTATTATAGCAAAACAAAATATTAATATTGGGACGGCTAAAAAGTCTTTCCGTATTTTACAGGCAGAAAGAAACAAAACTTTAATAAGCGATGTATTGTCAACTTGCTTTCGACAATTTTTCGCCATGTTATATAATTTCTTCGTTCCTTCTCTAAAAAGTTTTTCATTTACCTCAGCGAAGAACACGCTTAGACGACTTTTTCAGGTTTCAAATTTGTGAATTTTCTTCTATGAAAGAATTTCATAACGACCTAATGTGGAGAAAATCTTCCAATATTAGCATATTCTATTATCCACGCTATTGTTACACTGCAATTTTATCTTTGCAGTAGCAATTCAATGCAATGCGTCAAAGACGCATCTCGTTTTCTTTTATTTCAAGGCTATGTTAATCAGAATAAATACAGCCAATTTTTACGATTCTTCTTCCCAGAAAATAGAATGAAATGTTTGCTTTTAGATCGTTTTTTGCAATTTAAAAATCGTTGGCATATTTACTCATGCATCATACTTATGTATCAAACACGCACTATAAAAAAAAACGAAAGGACTTAGTGGCCAACCTAAGGTCTTTCGGAGTATTTGCAACAACCTCCTTTAGATATTTTAATTTTACTAATGATAACATTTACAGTGACTGCAACATAATATTTATTACTTATTTTATAGCATGAAAATTTATTCTGCAAGGTATTAATCTCTCTGAGATAATCTGTTTGCGTAGATTTGTTGGCTGAATATTCCTTTCTTATTTTTTAAACTCCAAAATCTCAATGTAAATCTGTTATTCGTATTTATTCCATACAATTGTTCCATAACGTCAATACTTAGAGGTGTCAGAGAATTCATTTATTCCAAACAATTGAAAGACTAAATAAATACTGAACAAAGAGCCACAACAAAGTTTTCAAACCAAATACCTCTCTTCCTTTGTTCCACTCACGCAAGCCTTTTGCATCGCGCGTGCAATCGATTTTGCATCGAATCTAAACGCTTCCCAACCAAAACTCATCTGCGCAACCGTGTTATTTCAACCACCCAATAAATCAACCATCTCCATCGACTCCAATTCTATCGAAGCAAAAATCAAAAGGGAGAAGAGAATCGAATCTATCAGGTTTCACAGCCATTAATGCGTTCACTCGTTCGATTCTCTCTAATCGTGCAATCGACTTCGAGATCCTCAATAAGGCAGGATAAGAATTTCTCTATTCACGAGCGATATAAATGTTGGTCCCGCGTGCGCAAAAGGTGTCACGGTTTCTCGCCAGACGAATGTAGGTCGTGAGTCACGCATTCCCATGCAACTATGCTTGCACGGGTGCAGGAGCCCGTTGAAAATTATGGGACGGCGAAAAACGCGATCATGGTACTGCACGGCCAAAGTGTTAGCTCGATCGATTTTGCATCCGGATAATAGGGGTGCTGAAAGTAAGGCTGACGCGCGCACTCGCGGTGCCGCATTTACACGTGCAATTACGCTGTGGTAATGAATAGATGCCTGATAATGTGGCATACGTTGGAGACAATGCCCGCGGCGCTGCTGGTAATTACCAGTGATTTAATGTCGAGCACGTTAAGCCTTTGTCTTTCTGTCGATCTTTTACCTGTTAGTCTCTTCTACCTGCTTCACATCCCGTGTGTAGCCGTGTACCTTTGTACGCGTACAGGTTGCTCGTTAAAAATAACGCGAAGGGTGCTTTTTTGTCTAAACGTGCGTCGTGGTTGAGTTTTTCAATGTAATTATGTTTCAATGATTATAAGTACGATATATTGCGGTGACATCCAACACTGGAAACCGCCGGCGACTAAAATATATATTTACAGTGAGAGTGAAAGATGAATGTATGTACACTTTAAAGAAATGAAATTATATTAGGATTTGCTCGCTGTGAATTATATCGTAATTATATTATAATTCATTTATCGCAAACAATACTATAATTGTACTACTATCATACAATATTCATTTATTCGCTATAAATAATAGCGTAATTGTATTACAATAGGTACACAAAATATCTAAAATACAGTGAGAGTCGAAATTGAGTATCAAGATTGCAAAAATAAAATTATAGTATAATTTATTTACTGTGAATTGTACCGCAATTATACTGTAATGCATTTTTTATGAGGAATACTATAATTATGTTATTGCTATACAATACTTACTTATTTACTATAAGTAATGTTATACTCAGGTTCTAATTATATCCTATAATTTCGCTCAATTTCATTTTTGTGAAGCGTATATTTACTTTTGACTCTCATTGCATTTGTACCAAAGACGGACGATTGAAATGAATCTCTATACACGTTTGGTACGGAAAACCGCGGAATGTTGTCAAAAATACGATGTCAATGATAATGATGTAATATACGTAACGTACATAATCGATAAGTACACAAATTTTCATGGATTTCGAATATATAGCGTGATCGATATTTTCTATAATTTAGGGGATGCGAATTGTCGAATTTAGACTGAAGAGATTAAAGGTTCACTGAAATTTTGTATATCGATCGAATAACTTGCGCGTTTATAATAATAACCATCACAAGTTTGCACTCACCTATTATAGTGCGTTATTTAATTTATAGAATCCTGCATACAAGACGTTACACACGCATATATCGTCTTCAAATATACATTTCTAAAAACACGTTTATCTCCCGTTACAATAAATATGCAGCATTTATTAACTCGTTATACATTTCGAAATATTCACCCGTGTAGCATACGGAAACAGCTTAAAGACGACGATTTATAATACTACGAAAATACTTGAATATGACGTTGAAATTCTGACAAACAAGCTATACAGAAATACGAAATCATCTCACAATTGGAAGAGAAAGATTTCCACGAAAACAACTTCAATATTCCTTTCTAAAGAATCGGATCCAATATTTTAACAACCGATGCAATGATACCTTCCTGATTAAAGTTTCTGTAACAAGAACAGTGGATTACCGAAGAAAGAACAGTTCGTAGAATACAGATAGCTGAAACGTTTCTTCTGAAAGCTACCCACTGTTGCCAGAATTAAACTTCCCTTCATCGATCAAACTTTTCCCGCGAACGCGATTTAAATTTGCCTGCAGTATTATACAATGGTTTGTCTCTCAACGAAATTGAAATAGGGCATTAGAGACAGAACTGCTCGTAACTACTGTGATTCATGATCGTCCTTGGAGTATCGGTTCCACCCTTGAACTCCTGAATTCAATTTCACTTCGCCTTATTGCAGAGTTTTCTGCTGCTACACCGATCCGTATAAATCTAATTCGAGGATGTGTGCATTACTCGTGCAGTATTTTCGCTTCAAGTTTCTATAAATTCAGGGCACTCGATGTAAATGGGTTTCAGTTTCATCGATTTCCTGGTATTTTGGAAATTCAGAGAGGAAACTTGTATATGGCTGGATAATCTGATTAAATAGAGATATCGCGAAATTTATAGATCCATTTGTTTAGATCGGTATTTGTAGGTAGGATATCTGAAATGTTATTTGAGTTTTAAAGGCAATGAATATTTTATAGAATCAATTTCCCAATAACTGTTGAATAATTCAACCAGGATCAGACGTTACAGATATAATTTTCTGCAATGTTTCTATAGCCAAAGGTGCAAAAAAGTAACCAATGTTTAAATAAAATTTATCTTATCACGGAAACGCTAACTCCAAAAGAGAACACACACTTTCAAATAAAGATAAGCTTCATAAGAAGAAACTTCGACAAGAGTTCTTCGAATGCAATCATTCTTGAATTGCAACTTATAAAACATCAGTCCTATCGCAAACGTTCTACAGGATTCAATTTTCAGCTGTTAAAAATCAAGTCTAAAACGTTCTACTAGCTGTACAACATAATTCGATGCGTTTATGTTTAAATTTTTAAAGATTCTATCGTCTCAAAATTGTCATCATTTTTGTTAAAATGGAATTTGTAAGTCGCGTATAATACAGATCGAATAATGGGCACTTTTTTCAGCATCAAAATTGCATTTGATTTTTAACGTAAATACGCATTGAATTTTGTAAAAAGGTACCGAATTAATTCGTACACCTAATATTTCATTTCTAGCCAATTAACGTTGAAATGCAACGCTTGGCCCCCGTGGACCACCATCGCCATATTTTCGTCCTCGTTCCTCGCTATCGCGCTCGAATTGATTCGTTACAAAAAGCGGATGAGAAATTCGGGCGAAACGACGACCCGTAGCAGCGAACCGTTCACCAGTTCAATTTGTCACGATGAATTATTTCCTGTCAGAAAAATATTCCAACGCCCAGCATCCGGCAATGAACAAAGGGTTGTGAAACGCGATTCCGGGCTCCTCCTATCCTCTGGACCTTCCCGTATATCCTTGTTGTCCCCACGACACCGTGAGCCCTACCCGCTTCTTCTTCGTCTCCTCCTATTCCATGTGAGCGAAATGATTTCTTGCGAACTGGCTCGCGAGTAGTCTTAAAGGGAGACAGAATCGTTGGATATCTTGCGGTGAAGATAACATCTGCGGGAGCCGCGAGAGATTTGCGGTAGACAGTGGCTCCAGCCTCCAACTGCCTACGCATCTTCCAGCTGCACCGGCTGGCTGGTCCACCTGCATTGCAGCAATGCACTGGTTCAATGCCGGTGCAACGTTGACCGCGTGTAACGATCGGAATGTTGCTCATCGAAAATTCGCTTGCGACTTTCGCAGCGAAATGCAACAACATTCGAGTGGAATTCGAAATGTTTTGCAATTCACAATTTGGTTTAACCCCATGGCTTACGAATTCTTCGACGATTATTCATTGAAATTTTGACAATTTCTTTATTGTAACGTTACATCGAATGCGAAGCACTGAAATATTATACGTAATTCATACTTAGTCCTCGATTTCACAATCCTACAGACTGAAATAAGATGAATTGAAATTTATTAAAAAATACAGCATGTTTTTTATTGTAATTGGTCCATAGATTAAACCACGAGTGTAGCTCGTTGTTGTAAGTCAAAGGGTTAAATTAAAGATGCTGTACGGTTGAGAAAAGTTGTCGCGAAAATTAGGTACGACGAAGAAATTGATGAATGTTTAACCCTCTGTCATACGATTATTTTTATTACATAGCGTATGATAACGTTAGATGATCATTGCTTTCGTACCATGTTACTTACAAATCACTCGAATGTTATTGGACATTTTCGTTTAATCCCTTAAAGCGTAAGCTCGTGTGTAACACGGATTCGCCAGTTTTACGTTTGGTTGTACAATTATTATTAATAGTCTATGTTTCTATTTTATTTTGATCTCGCTAAACGTACTCCTAACATTATTAAAAACGTAGGGAATGCGATGCAGTATCCTTAAATTGTGAATCTGTGCAATTAAATTTGATTACCTTTGACCTCTAAATTGTAGAATAATATGAGGGTTGATTGATTAATAACATCCAGTCTTGTAACGTAAAATTGAGATTAGAGTTCAAATTAAATTCCATCCCCAATGATACGCGTTTTCGTTGAATCTGTACCATGATTCATAGAATGAGTGTGACTCGTTATTATAAGCCAAGGGGTTAACTGAGAAATTATGGCGACCACAGTGGCCCCATACTTTAAATTAGCCGTTTCACCATCGATTTATTTCAACTTTCCAGCTTAGGTTAAGATTGTGATTAAGTGTGTTTGGTATAGAAGGTGTTGTCCTTGAGAGGAAAACGTTTGATCCTCAAAGGGTTAAGAATGTTAGAGTACATGTCCATACAATTAATCGAACATTTACACAGTAGTCGTAAAAGCACTCGCTTATATGAAGAATTCAATAAATCTTATGTATAGTTAAGTATCGGTGAAAACGAATAACTCGAAATTTGTTATCAATATCTATAAGAAGACCACTTTGATTATTAGCTTTTCGCATTCCATTGGTTCCGCTATGACAACAAATTTTAATATTCTCAAAAGTTTTATATTCATTTTCGCTAATTAGATTTCCATTTCTTTCGAAGCGAACGAAATTGAAGGCAAAATTTTCTCCATTCTACAATAAAGTTTTGCAAAAAGTTATCCGTAATTCGTAATTATAATCATCCGATTCCACTGTATATACACTTATTCCTCCGTTTACGTTTTCACTTTTAAGGTGCCATCGCGACAAGACTATAAGGACTGCGAAAGCCTTACGTTAAAATTCAATAAACTGCGAACCGCATTTTAAAAAAGAAAAAGAAAAACTCTGAAACTGCGGGATAATGAGGTAATAAATCGTACGGTAATTTGCTTCTTGCGCATCCCTCGAAACGAAGCTGTTTCGTCGACGATGCAAGAAACACCGATGATTGCTGTGCAATTTAACCAAGCATTTCGGATCCGAAGGTGCACACGCGAAAAGGATCCCGTGCAATTTCTACATTGGATCGCGGCTGCAGCGTGCTCGAGACCAAGGTCAGTGGTGCTGCGACCGCAGCGAGGTCCAGCTCGCCTTTTTGCTCGTACCCCTGAAGCTTGTCTTCGGAAGCGGCGCACCAAGAACGGCGAGATAATTGCGCGCATCATTGTCGTGTTATTGGCCATTACGAGCACGAGACACAAAACGCGGGAGCACGGGATCTGACGATAAATCACCGTGACAGTATAATATTCCACCGTGCGACATTTCCATTCCCTTTAATGTTTTCATCCGTGGCTGGCGTCGCGGTCGTTTCGGCTACGATGATCCTCCGCGTCCTCTGCTGTTAACCCGTGTACCATCGAACTCCCTTTTCCATGGATCTGCAATGCAAATCGACTTCCTGGGAAGATGTAATCATTGATGGCTGTTCCTCGCGGCAGCAGGTTTCGCATGGTGGTATTATGAGAGGAATTTTCGAAGCAACGACGCGACGACGTGAATTCGACTACCTGCCTTCGGTCCTTTGATGGGGAGTTCGGGATGATGGATGACTTGCTCTTTAAATAATTGATGAAGGTAAATATTTCTCGCGGTTTCGGGTATTTAAATTTGCGGGTGAAATTGTTTCGCGCGTAACGTTTACAACGCTACGTGGGAGAAAATGATAGGATAGAATTGCAATTGAATTGTGAAGAGAAAGTCTTAGATACGGTGGAATGTTGGTGATATTAATATAAATTATGGCTACGTTGACATTCTAAAATATTACAAGCTGATTATGAGATATTTCGCGGTTCGTCTTGTTCTCAGTAGAACTTTTCTCGTAAGATTGCTGTCTAAAATTTTAATCGATACCCATATACGAATTTGATTGTATAATAAAGTTTCCAAAAATTACCTAATCTTCAAATACCCAATTTTATTAACTGAATTACGTAATACTCAAAATCAGTTGTATTTTCTTAAAATACGATTCACTTCATAATTATTGAGGCTAAAATAATCGAATTAATAAGAAAATAGGAAAATGAGATTAAAACCATATTTAGATGGGTTGAATTTTTAAGTATATTCTAGGCAGAGTGGGGCATTATTTGAATCATTTCGAATGAATATTGATCTAAGATAATTATCCGAATGAGTTCTGTTTAGTCAGATATTTTATTCGTAGAGTAATTATCTATTATCCGTAACAAATTATTCTCTACAAATTCGAATAAACCGATTTATTCCAATAATTTTGCATTAATTATTCGAATAAATCTACCAAAAAGCAATAGACTTCCTATTTTGACATTCGAACAAAAGTTAATTCTAAAGCCAATATAATGAGGTTTATTTACACATTCTTACTTCACCAATCTCTGCAATACAATACAATGTAATGTAAAGAATTTCTTATCCGAGTTACTGGAATACATTTGCAAATGAATTTTATACGAATAACATTTTATTCGACTAATCTCTTCTTCGGATAAATTCCTATTCATTAATGACGAAAGAAGTACATATTAGTATTGATTTTTATCCGTTGTGCATCATCCGAATAAAATCTTCGCCATCTCCGATTCCAAGTAACGTTAACAGGAATAAATACTTTTCATACCACAAGTGCGTTTAAAATTATAATTCATTGCAATTGCTTGGTTTCGAACAACCCTTACACATTCGTATTTCGTATTCATACTTCAACAATGCTCACATTTGTGGTTTTCTCGTAAAACACGCCGCATTAGTTCCACGAGTAACAACGTCGTTAACTGCGGAATAGGTCCTCGGTCCTTCGATACGAATGAAATCTGCACCATACGGCGATGTTAAAGGAACACGTGGCAAGGCCAGAAGTCAGACTTCTCCATTTGCATGCCGTTCTTTCGTCCGCGAGAAGATCGAGCGATAAGCTTCGTTATCGTGTCATCGAATGTTCGCCCATTAATCATCGTTTACACGTATTTTCTTTCGCTGGCCGCTTTTTTCCCCGTTGGCAACTGGACCGGTTCCATACTCCGATCGAACACAATGAAATTCTTGCGAGAATATATCAGCCAGCAATGCGAGTAATGTGAAAAATGATCCACATTTGTTGCACGTCAAACATTGTATTTTTGATAAAGCGATCTTAAAACCGAGTTATTCGTTTCAATCAAGAAATTAATGCGGATCGTAAAATTACAATTTAATGACCCCCTAATTAGCAAATTTTTTTAACAGATATCAACTCGAGCAGCATGATTCTCTAGAATGAGATCTGCGCGTTAAATAATCTTCTTGCTATCAATTTTACGTCGTAAGTTTGACATTTTTTTCAAAATAAATTAAGTATTTCGATAATCATTGCACAGAAGGAAAATTGTATAAGATTTAAGTGTTATGAAATGCATTTTAATAGTTTAACTTAGCAGATCTTCTTGAGATACATATAGGTGTTTGTATATATACGTTTATGCTTATTAGTTTGAGTAAGAGTGGATATCCAATGAACCAAAATATTCGTGTGCCAGAAGTTTTATTACTTTTAAAATTGTGGGAAATATTTCCCACTGCGTTGAATACACAGTTATACTAATAACACATCGCTATGCCAATAGATTGACAAATACTGACTGTCTAGAATAGTGTTTCCCAACGTGGTCCACGCTTCACAGGGGGCACGTTAATTGTTAAGGGGAGGAATTCGAAAATGGACTCGTCCAGAGTTTAAGTTAACCGTATGGCGACTCTCAGTCGATACTCGTGCTGGATAAACGTTAGATTATAAATAATAGACGTGTGTTCCCTAGTGATTTTTTCTTAAAACCTATCCTTTATGTTTCTTTAGTGAACAATTCAATTTTTGAAAATTAAAACGTATGTATATATGTTACATAGGGAGCATAAGAATTTTAGAAAGGCTTAGGTGGGGCATGGCACAAAAAAGGTTGGGAAACACTGGTCTAGAACGAGGAGAAATTAAAAGTAGAACTGTTGCGATGCGACGCGTGGCACAAGAAATGTTTATAAACGCAAACGTAAATACCGATATTACTTTACAACGAAGCTGGAATATTGAGTTTCTTTTAAATCCTATAGTTTCTATGTAAAATTTTAACGTCGATTTTCTCGAAAACGTAGCCTAGTTTGAAAAAAAATGTTATCGTATATTTTCGTCTTACTTTTCCTACGTAGAATTCACCCTTTGTAATTAATTGACGGTGCGCTTTTAGGCTGAGAACTTCGTATCTGTATAAGAGATTCGTTGAAGTTGCAAACTCTCAGCAATGTAAGATTCTTGGAAAAATATGAGACCTTCGTTTGTACGACTCGATTTGCAATAATTTACGAGCGATTCCCCCGACTTTGCGTGATTTGTTGCTTATCTCGTTCACCTCGAGCCCCTTTCAAAAACGCAACGGCCGTTCGATTATCGTGAAAATCAGTGTTGTCGGCGGGGGAACTTGTTCCGTGAGATCTTCAGGCGACTTTATCGCAGGAAACGCAACGGGGAAAAAGCTGTGATCAAAGGCGCGGCAACGCCGTTGCAGGGGATACACCGGCTGTACGTAGACTAGAAAAATTTGTCTCGCACAAGGGAGTAATGTTGCGGAAGAAATTAATGACCGCGGTAAATTGTCGAGGTTGCAAAGACTCGATAAACTTTAACCTTTATCTTGGAGAAAACGTTTGCGTTGGGTAAGGGCAACGCATAAAAGGGGTTAATCGGACGAATATAATTTTTCGTGCGCATTACATCAGTGACACGCGTTGACATGTTGCTCTTAAGCAGCGTATACACGCTTCCCTCGCATTTTACCGCGGAACATATTTAAGAATCTACAGTCAGTTTTAATGTGCGAGCACGTGTGAAGACGCGCAGCATGGTCCGCAGACGAGCTCCGTGTTAAAAATAAACAAACAGTGTGTATCGTGTTGGTTGATATCGAAAACAAGCGTATACGTATCCTCCGCGCGATACCGTGCTCATGATTTCACGCTCTCGAGACGCAACATAAGTGTTCTTGTAAACACGGGATATAATAAACGCGACGCCGCGAGGAGGAGCAGCAATATTGTCAACTTAAAATTCGTAGAATACGAGACAGACGATTTTAGTCTCTCAACACCTTACTTATCGGAAATCTATTAGTAAGCTTTTCGATGCCAACGCTCGCCGACCAGGAACCTATTAAGCGGCTTCTATATGCCAACGTTTATTTGTTATATCTTCCTGTTTGAAAAAAATACATTATACTTAATATACTAAGCAAATGTAAGTAGTTGTAATATAAAAATTAGAAATGATAGTAAAAATAAAGTGTCATCCAGTGAAAGACTTTAGAATGATACAGTCAACGCTACCAAAATTTTGATTTAAAAATTATAGAGTTTCGGAAGTAAGCGCATAAATTTCTACGTCACAGCTATAATTGAGCTGATTGGTAAAGCGTTAATATAAAGAGTAATTAACCTTTTGAGTGTTAAGGAATTTTAGGAAATCGGCGAGTTTCTAGATTTATTTTTACGAATGACGCGAAACATCTATTTATTTTTACTATCTTCAATATCAATATCGTCATCTTTATCGATCGTTAAGATGTTTCGAGATTCATGTCTGGTGAACATTTTGTACTGATTTTATTCGTTGTCTTAAATGGCTCTTTGTAAATTGTGTGTATGAAACTCAGAATTGACCGCGCGTATGCGACCACAGAACTGCAAGGGTTAATAAGCGTAAATTTAAATTACAGTATTAGGTGTGTTCAGTACCGCCCTCAGAATCGGGAAAATGGGTCATTTACTCCAAGCTCCGCACTCAATGTTAGTCTCTTTCACATTTTATAAAAACAAGGGTTATTGCACCACGAAACGGCGGATTCAAGGATAGAGTTGTAACTAACAAACTAAACGTGGTCAAAATTGAATCTTATTAATAGACTGCGAAATTTTATTAAACATTCGATCGAATTTTATACCTCGGCCTCAATTCCCTCTTCGAATGTCTGACCTGGTTCATAGACCCTTGGTCAAATCCTATATCTCAATCCCGGACCTTTCCTTCAACCACAAACCTTCAATCAAACCCCATACCTCAACTTACAACCCTCTTCGAATATCATACCGCTTCTCGACTCTGGGTTCAAGGAATTCAGCGTGGTTCCACGACCTCAAGGTTCTCCATTGCCATGATTTTCGATATTACGGTCTCCCATGACGATGTATTGTATTTGTTGAATTCGCGTTAGTGAAGTTTTACACCTTCAGGATTCTCTATAAATCCTATGGACCTCTTCAAGGTCCTCCGACGTCTAAGTTTCCTATGTTGAGATCCTATATCCTTAGCGACCCACTTTGTAAAGTTTTCCGACTTTAGCGTCACTTATGGTATGGTTCCAAGTTCTTGGTATCCATCTCGTTGAAATTCTATCGCTTCGGAAGCTTCTGTATCGAAGCCCCATGACCTCGGGGTTCTCTATTACGCGTCAGATAGCCGTAACTACCCTTACGGCTCCGAATCCTTAGTATCAGGGTATCTCTAAGGCTCCAAGATCTCGAGAACTTTATTACGAGTCTTTGATGTTTGAATCCGTTTTAAAAATTTGAATTCAACCTAGTTTCTGCTTTTAATGTATTTATTGTTGCGTGGATTACAGGCATTAATTACAGAGTAACTATTTCAATCAGTATACTGTACAATTACATTTAATATAGTTTATACTTATGCCACTTGTAATAAAAGGAAATGTTTTTGTTCGAAAGGTAGCTTGCCAGTTTCTTTTTATTTCGCATTTTCCCTCGTACACCAGAATATTATTTTGCTTGTTCTTTTAGTTCTTGTCGCAGACACTTTACGTCACTCTCCGATTGTTCAAACGAAACAGAAACAATGTCTCCATTGCAGCGATGCTTCGGGTGAAATTTCACTGAATCAAGCACCGCGACGCGACGTCTGCTATCATTCTAATTGCTTCGTTACGCTGCCAATTCTTTACCCAGGTTCTGTTCATCGGAGAATTTAAACCGCGCGATTGTTCCGTTTAACGACTGCCCCGTCTACAACGGTTAAATCAACTTTAGAAAAAAATATATAATCATAGTCAGCTACGAACAACCTATAATACAATTGCTTTCCATTGTCTTCTTCAGGGTACACAAATCAATTCGTTTCTTACTGCAATCATATTCTTAGGTTTGTTTATTAAAGCCCATTGGGTTTCACGTAATGTTGTTTTGTAACGAGTTTATAGCTGGCAATTTAAGATTCGTTTATCGACAAAATCAGATTTAACTTAAATTAGTCAGATTTAACCTTTTGTATTATGCGGATGATACTTGAAATCAGTCTCCTACATTCGTAGGAGATTAACCCTCGTCAGTCCCTTCTGTCAGTTTGACACATTTTTTACGTGAAAGGTTATATTGTTCTGTCATTTTTAAATCAGTATATGGGGTACGTTACTTCATTCTATGTGAAAAAGGCGAGCAATCTACAGTGTAAATATTCACTTCTTTATTTCCAATAAAATAATTAGCAAATTTAATTATTTGTCTTCGCATTTGATTCATGTTTTACCATTGTGTCAATTTGACACGCGAAAGAAACGTTAAATTTTTGCTCCCGATTTCTAATCTTTTATTAGGTGTGCAAAATAATTCGGTGCTTTTATGTTTAGAGTCTTGAAGGACTTTTTTTGGTACAATGGAATTTATGTATAAGTCGCCTACAATGGGGATTGAATAATTCTGAAAGTTCATCGAATTAATTTACACATTTAATGTATATTAATCTAAGAAACATTCTGGGCAAAAACATAGTAGAAGTTTATCAATTATACAAACCTCTTATTTCTCTCAATGTTCCAAACGAGTTTAATAAAAGATCGATACTTCCGAATTTTTTAAAAGTCTCTTCGGTTCGAAAATGATTGAAAAAATGATCAAACATGTATTCTACTAATTCAAGTATTCCCAATTTTTCTTTTCATAACTTTTCATGCGATGGAACAAAAGCTATCCAATTTAAACTATAAGTCACGTTTTGGTTTAAAACCACCCTAACGTTAAGGATACGGTATTGCAGCTGTCGCAAAGGGTTTTCTATGAAAGATCTATCGATTAATGCATCACAAATTCAATCTGATTTAGAGGTACATTTACTATTCTTATTTAGCTGTACGTTTTTCGTATAAAATTCGGCCACGAACTTATGGGATGACCTAATATTTAGCCAAAGTTTCGTACGAGAAATACAATTTGCGAACACCCAGTACATTGAACAACCATCCGCGCGCGGACCACGTTTCCAGGTTTTGACCTACTGACACGATCCAGTGACGTCACGGGAGCGCACGAGAGTTTAGGAAGGAGCGAGAAGACTATAGTCGACTGGAGATTGACCTATCCTTAGCCGAGAGGATCGCTTTCCATGTACGGCGGAGCGTATCCAAGTTTTGTCCTGTCTTCGATAAACGACAAGGCAATATCCGCTCGAGAGCGAGAACAGAAAAAGTCGACGAAGTTTACATTGTATTAAAGCGGTAAAATAATATGTTCTCCCGTGCTGCTGGCTAATAATTTGTGGGTATAGAGTTGCGCTCTTCTATATCGTGTTCCTTTTTTTTGCGCTCTTTACTGGTGTCGATTTTAGTGTAGCGTATCATGTTCTGCGGTGTAACGCGCTGGAAACGATCGTTCACAGACTGATAAAAATCGGTCGCTAACGCAAATATTCGGTTACTACTTCATTCCTTGGCGAATAGTAAATGTTATTTTGCTTCTCGTAAAATATCGCGCGCTGCGAGGTATGTGGGATGTGAAACAATTATTGAAATGTTGGGTAATATTTACATAGCGATTTTAACCCTTTTGTTCCCATGATACCAGGTCATCCCATAAGTAATATCGTTTTATAGATTTTTTTTTAATAGACATATCTATAATTTTTTTTTGATGGGGGAATCTAAAAATTTCCTGAGAAAGAGGCAAAATTATAGAAAGTAGTATTCAATAACTGGATGAATAAAAAGAAATGTAAATTATTGATAGTTTGTACTAAAAATAAAGTGAAAAAGTGATATTACTTATGGGATGACCTAATAGTTATATGACTACGCGTTTAGAGTTACAAAATGAACTATTCACTGTCATCAAATTATTCGAATTGTAGAATATCATACCTTAATTTCGTTTATAAAAATGTTCGAATAATAAATGTTAAAATATTTCTACGAATTATTCATTTCTCATTGAATATGCATAAAAATGATTAACAAAGAAGTGCGGTTGCTAAACAATTCAATGATGAAACGATTAACTCGTGTATTTATTGGATTAACTCTAGAATCACCAAAGTGATCGACCGAGTTCAATAATACTTCTATTCCACAACAGTTTCCATTTCAACGAGCGACAAATTTTCTTGCGAATCTCACCAACGCCACGGTGCATGCATAGATCGATTCGCGCGCGTTCCTCAACGATATCGCGTTGCCCAATGTGTCGATCGTCGTTCAAAGCCTTCGGCCGTCGCGTCGTTCTGAACGCAGCATTGCCCGGAGGATCGATCGATAATTCGATCGTTGATCGGCGAACGTCAGCCCGGTGAGCCTCGAGCCGCTCCATCCTTTGTCTAAATTCTCCTTTTTTTGCCCCCCGCCGGCACCCTTCGTCTGTCATTTGACCCAACATTTTTTTTTCTACCACCTTCTAACAATTTTTCCGCAAGATTGTGCCGCGTGCAAAAGCCGCGACCCTGCCGCGTGTCCGGAGCTCGTTCGCGGCGATCGTCGTCCAGGGAAATTCACGGTCGAGGGATATGAAAAGTCGCCGGATCGCTACCGGACGTGTCTCCGTCTGCCAGGCTGACGTGTCCCAAGAGGTGCTGCTTGGTTAGAAAACGACGCACGACGCGACGGTCCCAGGTGGATTCTTGCCGCGCGATTCCACCGCCACGAGAACCACGGCCGTGCACGACATCCACTGCGTCGGCAGTGGACAACAGATTCCGCGGTGGAGATCCAGACGGGAGACCAGGTGGAAAGTTTGGAGAGGGTCGAGACACGTCGAGGTATAACCGTTTCTCCTTCCTCCGATTTTATCCCCGTTTTTTTTATTTTTCGTCGGCTAATCAGAATTTACACCGCCCGCTTTCCCGATAATGCTCCTCCGGCGAGACCGTGCGTATTTTTTTTGTACAGTAACTCGCGTTATTGCGAAATATTTGGGGTTATTATGAATTTATGCGGAGGTGCTAGGTTTGTGGAATCCGCTGGAAATTGCATAGTGAGGAGGTACGAGGTACGCGTGGCTTGTTGGGCAACGAGGAATTTTATAATTAAGTACGTATCTGTTTCTGTTTTCGAAGTTGGATGCTTGAGATGTTTTGCCTTTGCCTTTGTGGTAAGCGAAGGTTTGCGAAGTTTTATGAAATTAGGGAGGGATCACATATTCTTAGCTAATTACGTTTATTTGTGGTTAATAGTAATGCTGTTGTAATCGAATTAGACTTCCCTTATTCATCTGTTAGTTCATTTCCATTAAAACAAAGATACATTTAGCTATGAGCTGTTACTAGACTGTGGATTTTTATGCATTAGTAGGGAACTTCGGCGTGCAAAGAAAGAGCAAAATCCACAAGATGCGCGAAAATGTACAAAACAAAGTAAAGTGCATTTTCAAACGTCTAAAATGTGAAACAAATATCTGCTTGCATTCTATTCCTTTAGTTACATTTATAAAATTACAAATTTGCGTAAAGATTCACATTCTAGTCGTTGTTTTTTTTTTTTTTTTTGGTACATCTGCTTTACGATTTTTATTATGCGAGCCTTATCCTTCCGATTCAAATTCGTACCTTTTCAATCCTCCAACGTAAGACGGTATTCAAACATTGCGGACATTGAAAATTTACACAGGTTCAAGCAACCCCGTCAAATAAAGGTTAACCTTTAAAGTAGCCAAGTGTAGGTACGTACACTTGGAGAGAGTAATAAGGACCAAAATTTATGCGTCACTGTTTCCTAGGGAACGTGAAAGGCATACCCCTGGGTGGAAAGTTTCGAAATGGAGACGGAAAAAAAAAAAAAAAAAACGCTCGAGCTACCAAGGCACATCCATGACACAGTTTTACAGCTTTGATCGAGCACTGGCCTTGGTTCGAAATATTTAAGCGGATACGTAGTAAAGTAACTTTACGCGCATGCATGTCACTTTCAGGAATATGATGAAAGGAAAGGGTTCGTTCGCGGTTGCTCTTGAATGCGGGAGTGGTGAGGGTTGAACGTAGGAAATAATATTTAAAACGTTGGTATGGTTGCATCCAAGCTACTCGTCCGAATGATTAATCAATAATTTGCATCCTTATACGACTGAATGAAATGGGCGATACACGAATGAATGGCATGAATACGAAACGACGGTGAGTCTTTTTAATCGTACGAATTTGCATCAACTCTCTTGTCATTTTTGAAAGGTAACAACCTTCACACGTGCTTAATCATCGCTAGCCTCCGCAATTTCCTGGCAAACCAAATATTGTTAGTTGTGGAAAAAATTAGTACATAGGCGTGCGAATTCACTCTGTGCCTTTTATCACTGGATAGGTAAATACAATATTCAATACCCATTTGCATCATTAGCGTATATATACATATATATATACCCAATATTTTTTATCATTCTCACCAGAGAGTATCTATACAGTTTGCCCCAAAAACATTCGACTATATTAAATATCCGTTAAACTTTATATACAATTATACATAACAGTGATGAAGATCATGATTTTAAATTTATTTTTATCATTTATGAAAAAGCTATTTTAACAAACTTATGTTGCGTTATTTGAAAATATGCATTAGAATGTAAATTAACAATAAACGGATAAAATTTCACAAGCGTATTTAGATGGCAGGATACTTTTGTAAGTAACCGTATGTTCCTTCATATTATGAATCAATAATTATTTCAAATATTATTGCACTGTACACAACAATTAATCTAAATTGCTCGCGTTATTATCAATATATAAGATGTATACGTAACAATTTCTCTGAGACTTTTTTCACCTTACGTAATTTTTGTTGGTTTTTTTCTTCTTTTTATTACACAACACTGGATTCCTATTTCGAAGTAATCGACGCATGGTATATATACATATAAACTTTTAATATGAAATATTAAATGCTTAATACTATCTGAAATATTTGTACGTAGATTTAATAAAAGACATATCTTTCATTATTTCATAATGATACAAATGCTCGATACAATAGAACATCCATTTAATACCGAAAATAATTTTTTTCCACTTACTGGGCAAGTGATAAATTCTCTCTGAAAAATGATGACAGTTTTGAGTCGATAAGATCATCAAGATATTACACATAAAAGCTCCGATTTAATTTCTAGGCCTAAAGAAACGTAGGTATACTCGCACGAAATAAAAAGCTTTCTTGAATTTTCAATCATTTTGTTACGTCGCTCTGTTCTATCTTCAATTTCCACATGACAATTATACTTCCAACGTCGCTCACGCATCGCGAAACTCTCAATCCACTCCGCTGAACATAAACATCGACTAAAGTGTACACAGGGATGAATAATTTTAGCGAACTATATAACTTCATCCACAAATACCGCACCAAAAGCATCAATATTAACACCGTTAACATTTACCATTTAAACATACCATTTCAAATATCATGCTACGGACAATATAAATAGTTCCGCCTACGAATAATCGTACAATTCAACGCAAGAAGGGCCAGAGTTCTTGCAATCTAACGGTACAATTTCAGTAACCCCGCGTTCGTATTGTTGGATTCCGTGTAAATGAATCGAGTTCAACTATTAGCCGCGAAGAGGTTTATTCGAGGTATATGATCGCTGGACAGAGTGTCCTCGAGACGGTTTACAGTTACGCGTGGTTGCTTAAAAACTGCGTTTTTGTGGCCTGCTCCGGAAATATATATAAAGCAGGAGTATTTTGCAAGGGAGCCGGGGAAGGGATAGAGTGGAACTAGGTAAGAGTCTAAGGGTCTAAGGTTCGTAGGATGATGCACTGGATGACTAAGGGTCGTAGGATGATGCATAGGATAAGTAAGGGTATCTGTGAAGGGACATTGCGCTGAATGATATCTAGTTGTCAACTTGTACATATTTACAGTAAGATAATCGGGTGGGTATCCAACAGTATTGTATCGAAGTTCTGTTGGAATCCGGGTGGAAATAACTCGTGTCGGTTTAAATATTATAATAACTTTATATTTCCTATTACTAGATAGCAACGGGAAGTCCGTAGTGCTCGTTACAGTGTTCGGTTCCATATTGCCTTCTGTTGGAGTGCGCCGGATATATTTATATATTTTGGGTTTTTTGAAGAAATCTGACTTTTGTCCCCAATGACTAAACCAATGTTTCTAACATTAGGCGTAAACTACTGACCAAGTCGTCGAAAAATAATCCCTTATCATTAGAGATAAAGTACGACGTTTGTTGGTCATCCAACAGTTCCATAATTTCCACGTGCATAAATAGAATCGCGTGCATCGACGCCATAAGTGGCACGCGTATGTATAATAAACCATAAAATGGACTTCCTTGATCCCCGTCAACCCCCTTTCTCTTCGCAAGCGTCGGAACGTTAAAAGCCGGCACGATAATGGAAAACGCCGAACGTTGATGAATCTTAATAAGATAGCGCCGTTCATGCTCGTTATTTATTGCCGATTAATCGGTGTTCCGCGGTGGAAAAGAGGCAAAGAACCGAAGGCGTGTGCACCATTTAAGGCGTTCTCCTGGCGGCACGGCGGCTTCGAGTGGATCGCGTACCCGTCCAAGTCACGTCGTTCTTCCCGTCGTCGTGGTCGTCGTCGCGATATATCAGCCGATCAGGGAAGCCTTCGAGACGTTTCGCTTCGCAATTTACCCCGGCATCGCCGTATTTTTCCGCGCGGCCTTATCGAGACGTGTCTCACCGTGTCACGGTCGCCTTGACATCGGCCTGCCGCCTGTTATCTTAAATGTATCTCCCCGATACTACTTGACCTCTCCGTATTTTCAATGTCCCACTCCGATATTGTATGAAGTCAACCTTTAGGAAGATGCAAGAGAGGGTCCAGCTTCGCTCAAGTGACTCGTGTTTTTTTTTTTGTTTTATTTTTATTTATTTATTTTATATTCACTTGCAACGAGGACCGTGATGTAGGGTAAGCTTTAGTAATTGGAGAAGTTTGGAAAATATTGATAATTGAGTTGCGAATTTTAGCTGGCAATCTGGTTTATATAAGTTTCTTATAAACGGTAATAGAACATAGGGACAATTAAGCGTCGATAGAGTATTCATTATCGAAAGAGAAATATTTTCCTCTTTTGCAGCGTGCGAAAACTTCTGAAAGGCAAGTCAAATAGTTAACCCTTTCTCTGTGGCGAATTTTAATCAAAGACTATTGTAGGAATCGAAAGAATATTGAATTGCATTGCGTTAAATTCATATCCTTCTTCCAATTCTTTCGTATTCTTCGGATAATAAAGTGTCTCAAATGCTCCAAGACACCAATAGTGTTTATGGTTATCAAAATTAATCGGCAGTAGTTATCAAACGTGCGAATCTCTTAAGCGCCTATATGAGCCGATAGTGATGAAAGAGTTAAATATTTTAATGGAACTAAGCTGCATTGAAAAGATGTTTCTTTATTTCTATCTTTTGCTTAAACAAATATCCATTTTTCACGATAAACATAAAGTTCTTTTGGCTTACTTCATAAACCTTCTAGGTGCTCCATATTAAATACCATTTTCTCCAACTGCTAAATTTCACTTCTGTTAATTTCTTTACCATAATATTAAATCATTTTAATTATTTCACAATCAACACTACTTTGTCCAATAGCGTTAGTTTTATTAAAAAAGATAAATTTCTCTATTTTTAGCAAGATTGTTGCATAGCACCAACCTTTACCCTATGTAAATTGCGATTGTTCTTTGGCGGAGAACGTAAAGCTCTTGCAACAAGAAAATGGCCGCTTTAAGATGGAAGCTTTTTACGAGCTTTCGAGAAATTGAATTTGCTAGGAATGCTGGTTTTCAAGTACGCCTTCGTAGTTTATGGCTTTCGCGTTTAGTGGTTTGTGTTGGTGCTTTTGATTACCGCGCAAGGAGTATTGAATTTTCGAAGTTTGTACTTATTGTAGTTTTCAAACTTTATTAGCATTTTTTCTTTCATAAATGAATGGAGAGCTTCTGTCAATTATAGCTTTCCAATTGTACCTGCACTTTACTTTATAATTTATTCGATAATGAATGTTCGCACCTTTCGCGATACGTACTTAATTCGTACGAGACATGTCTATGTTATGTTACATGCATGTCAAAAATTTAATATTTGTAGCAACCTCGTTGAACATTTAAATAAAAATACATCAATTAATTTTTATAAAATCAGAATTTAAACAAATAATATTCGGCTGAAGCGGTTAGCTTAGAAAATTACTGATATATCAATTGTAGATATCCTACAATTATCACTTGACTGTGGATTTTTATGCAAATTTATACTTTTGGAACACGATCAAAGAAATAGGACCGCAACAATGGTTTGTTTTATTTTGTAAATATTTTTGTGCTCGCTAAAAAGTTTTATAGTATCTTAAAGACGTATAGAAGCAAAATCTTACTAAACAATGCACCGTATGAATTGTTCAATAATTTTCTACTACATTCTGTTTCATATTTATAACCCACGTATAAATTTACATTTATTTCTGATCAAAGCGAGGATTAGTTTTCTTTCACAATTTTAATTCGACGTAATAAAAGTATCTAACAAAAATGATCCTCTATTAATAAAGTAATATATTATTTAAGAAAGTATAACTGTCTCAAAAAATTATGCAACTGATATCTTTGGTTGATTTCATATTTATAACATATGTAACATAAAATAACAAAAGTGCATCTTACATTCTTCTACCTCGAGGCCATGTTAAAAATAATAAATACAATCAATCGTTAACATGTCTTTCCAAATGATAAGTGATCTGATTTACTATTGAAAAATAATTTGCATATTTACTCATATATTGCAATTCAAGCGCCACATTGTAAAAGAACAACAACACCTTTTGATCAGTATAATATAATAAATACGTACTTTATTTTGAATATTTAGTATAATTTCGTCAACTGCGTGCATTCAACGCTTTCTTTTTTACATATTTAAATTTCTCACGAATGCATAAGAATCCACAATCTAGTTATCACACTCGATTGCACACACACACAGACACACACAATAGTGCAGGCAAATTTCTCTCCTCGCTGCTCTCGTGTCTCGTCCACGACTTCTATTTAATCACGGCATGTTTCACACACGAATAACCACCAAATTGAACGCAGAGCACGATACCAGTTGTCCTTTGCATCGTTTTCATTTTTTTCACTCCAACTTGCGTTTTATTAGCGTACCAATGTTTCTTCTTCGTAACCGTGTTTCATTAACGTTCATTTGCAATTATCCACGGCACATTTAACAAATTAATGATCGAATTCTGAATTTAATTTCCATTTATATCCTTCGCGTTCTTAATTTCACTGCTTCGTATACGTTTACTGGTGGGACCTCTATACTTTTTTCCAATCTTCTCTTCTTTTTTTTTTTTTGGTACTTTGGGTCCATTAATTACCTGCAACTTCTGATATTCGTGATATAAACCATATATTGTTGGATGACCAACACGACCACTCACACTGTAAACACCATAGACTCTTCCTAAACGAAATGCATCTGACAAACACCTTAATGTCAATTCCTAGTAATCCTGTACTCCGTACCTTTCCTAATCATCCTCTTCCTCGATCATTGCCCTTACTATTAGTCACCCCTAACAACAATACTTAAAAGCCCGGAAAATCATAGAACCGTCAGATTTCCGTATTCACTAGTCGAGTACAGTAGCCGTATTAATAAAGCCTCTAAGAGTTATTTTCTACGTGGTGTCAATTCTCCCGGAATCCAACAATATCCTGACATTAATATATACTTACAAAAATCTGGTTCAAATTGTCGTTTGCAGTACCTATCTCGCTATTCTTTCTCACGAATTTACGACTTAAAGCTAAACTTGTACAACGAGTAGAAAAAGTATTGGCTGAATTAAATTTCGACTTTATTGCCATCTAATTTTAATGAACTAAATTTCCTATTTATTCTATTCCAATCGTAAACAAATCTACTATCCACGATCGACAAAATTTCGCCAAGATTTTAAACCTATCTAATCTAATATAATCGCATGAAATTTCACCATTTTATTATTTTTTTTAATTGAAATAACGAAGACGCAGATTTTAAAATAAATGCTGTTAGTGCAAATATCTTTATACCCATCGTATATCTTCTTCTGCTGATAATGATGGCAAATATTCTTTCCTACCCTTATTTCAGCTAGCTTCATCCCCAGCGAACCGCAATATATTTCACGCATCGACGCTCTTCTTGTTCTGATTCGACCCGTCATCCACACTGTTTTCCCTTATCTCGCGTGCTGGTGTATGTTAATTTATATCGGTTACGGACGTTCACGTGTTTTTCAAATTTCTCCCCCACTCCCCTCCCGCCGTTTCCACAATCTCCCTCGGTTATGCTCAGGACGTGCGATATATCTTCGGATTCGCGTAGGCAGTGGGTAGTCACAAAAGCACCCGATCTAAGCTGTCCTCCGCATCGTCACGGTTCTTTATGGTCGACCCTTTTCCCCATTGCTGAAAGACCGAACTCGTTACGCGGCCACCTAACGAAACGCAACTACTCTTTCATCCTCGTCGACCACTATTTGTCAAGCTCTCCCTCGTTGGAAAGGCTATTAGGCCCGGTACACACGTGCGTTTCTCTGCCGCGTGGTGCCACAATTCTGTGCCGGTGATTATGAAAGTGATGTGCAAGTTTCGCGAATCAACGATAAATACTGTTCTGAACTCAATTCGACAGTATATTAATGAATGTTCAATTAACCGAATATCGGTTAATGTATGGAGATTGATTAACGACAATCGTTGGATATCGTTCTTAGATAGTAAGCAATTTTATGTATCACGTCTAGTTAGATAAGTTGTCTTCAAATTCTGTCTAATCCTCTGTACACAATTACGCACCCGACCCTTGAATCCGTTATTCATTACCCCTGAATCACGCCTGACTCTCTTAGTCCTATTGTAGAATTCTTACCATTCCTTCTCCTTATCCCCACCATCTTAAAAACGAACCTTTAAAAGGAACAACAATTCATTTTTGACGAGCATTATTATATCAGAAATAGTACAACGTCGAAGTTTCGCAACGTGTTTAGAATCTAAGTGGCTAGTGTAAGATTTCTCAATAAACAGTAAATTAGGAATCCAACAGAATTTTCCGAAAAAAGAATTCCTTTTTTTCTAAAAGCTCCCCAATTTTAACTTTAAGTGGCGACGTTTACTACGATTGATAGATTTTGTTAGAATTTGAGAAAAAATGGTGCACAATTGATTTGTGGAACGGCGGAATGACATGTTTTACTTAACATTCGAAATTCAAGTCTTTTGATATCGTTAGGACGATAGTTTTCGTATCGTAGAAAGGAGATGGTGAATCTTCAGAATTCACCGAAAATTTCTTCGATTATTCGAAAGCCACCGTATCTATCCATGTATCTATCTAAGTGAATATATACTTTATAGGCATGTGAATCGGAAAGTTTTTATGGTATCTAACGGTGCTTCGAAGTATCGAGTTCAGATGTACCTTACCATTAGACTGTATATCTTTATCCAGTTATAGGAAATTTAACCATGGTAAAAAGCGCAGGATACGCATATGCAAAATTACGTAACATGTCCAAAGCAAAAGCATACATCATTTGAAGGATAAAACTAATGTTTATTTAGGCTCCATTCTGCTACTCGTGTTTTAAAGTATACACGTATCTGTACATAATCCCGTAGTCTATTTACACTGATAAATGCTAATATCACGATTCTGTGTCTACTGTACAAATAGACAGCACGTTAATTCCTAATTCCTTCTATTGCAATGTTTCTCGCATCATTGCGAATTAAATTTCTTAAATGGCCTACTTCTTCAACCTTCAATTGAAATTGTAGAGTTTCTTTGGATAACATTGAAGATCTTTTTTCGCAGCCACGAACAAGGCGCTCGTTTGTTTCGATAAATTACGTTTTTCATCTAGTATTCCGCCTGTGTCGCTCGAACGAACGAAGTCCTGCTCGTTTTTCCCATTTGAAATTGGGTTTTTGCAGGTCAGCAAATCGATACAGTTTTTCCGTTCTAGATTGCCGGCTGCGTTTGTTTCAGTTTTTTTTGTTAAGGATCGATACTTGTTGCGGGTAAGATTCTAGGTTTCTTTGATCAAGAGATTGCTTGTTTGTTCGTTATAAAGTTTCCATGCAGCTACTTCCTTTTTCACTGGTATCTTCATCATCTTCAGCTATGCGAAACTCCTCGTCAGAAGGTAATAAATACGGCAAAGTTTTATGGCAACTGCACCGTAAAATATTCATAATTCATAAAACGAGAGTTGCTCGAGGTGAGTAAATTACTTAAACAAAATAAAAAAAATCATTATTTCCAGATATCGCGTGTCATTCATTACAATCCGTCGTCGTTTATTTCATTTTTTGGAAATTTCCTCGTGGAAAAAATTTATCTGAATTGCACAGTAATCGTGTTATTTGTTTAACGATAAATTTAACTTCAATCCTTTCGCTACAAAGGGCTTATGTATTATGCGCGTTTGAAAAATTCCCAATCATATAATGAAGGTATACACATTGATTTTCTATAATAAAGTATCATTTCTATAACTATTGCTACGTAATAAATGGACTGCGGAAGTTTATGCAAATGAATATTTTATATCCACGATCTAGTGATATGCCATAGCTAGTTATATAAAGTATTATTTCAGTGAAGAATATAGATCTAGGTTAGCATAGATTTATTTATACTAATATAGATCTGTGATAAGATTCATATTAATATAAATCTATTTAATATATAATATATATTAACACATTACCGCCCGGAGACATAAAAATATGTTTTTTCTTGACTGCTCGTAAAATACGCAAGACGTATAAATAGAGTTTTACACATTGTGCATTAAATGCCGGCGATCTATAAATATGTGTTACAACGTATATATATTATAATGTGATGTAAAGGAAAGTACAGACATTACATCGTAAGTCTTATTGCTTTTACTTATTCGGTTACACGCAAAAGTTTTCGCGCAAACAGCCCGGGCCGTAATGCGTTAAGACGAAAAACTATAGATCCATCTTGATCGATGCATTTAAAGCCTTTAGTCTCGTGCATCCCGGCCACTTTGTTAAGCATCCAAGGATACGTTGCGAAAGAGTTAAAAACACGTATCGCTGTATCTAACCCCACTTGAACTGAATCTTTTTTAACAGAAACACGTCTCTTTTTGTACCAGGTTCAACTACCGTTCAGAGTAAGTCATCGTTCACGGCCATTCTATGTTTCGGCCAGCCGATCGACCCCTGAGTATCAGGCAGCGCGCCAGCGATTGGATCTATAAGGTCAGTCTTAACAGTAAAAACGCGCGTCGGCTAATGCGGAATTCTCCGTGGCGGTAGTCTTTGCCAAATGGGTCAACTATGTATACGTGCACGTGCGCGTAGGGGGAAAGGGATCGTAGGGAAAACGTAGGAAAAGTAGACTTTCTACGATGACGACCATATTCACGCCATTCGTGGAGCCATGAAAGTCTGGACGCGGCCTAACACTACGATCTATACCTGTCCCTCTAAACGAATTATCGTGGATTTAGCGCTGGACAGCCTTGAAAAAGCACGACGGTCACGGAATCGATCTTCCCCACTCGTGTTCTTTCCCGTCTTTCTCTCTCCTCGTTACCTCTTTCGCACTTCTTTTCTTTTCTTTCCTATTTTTCCTTTCTTCTATCACGGTTGGAAAGTTGGATTTTCAGAGAATAGGAAAGTGGCCAGGATAAAGGGAACAAAGCGCGTTAACCTTTAACCCTTTCGACTCTTCTATTGGAACATACGTGGCACGGGAAAGATTTAAAGGGGTGTTGAAAGATATACAGTGACGTTCGCGAAAAGTATTCGAACGATTGGCACAGAACATTTTTGCGAATATATCGGGTATCGAGGAAAGTTCGCGCTGTTTTAATCGATAGAAATAATTGATGGCAAAGTGGATCAATAGCAATATTTCATTCGATATTAAGCAATATTTTATCAATATTCGGAAAAGTAGCCATCTTCGGCTTCTATTACCTTTTCTCAATGATTTAACATTTTGTATTTCTTTATTTATAATCGATAGAGTGTGCGTATATTAGGGATGTTCGATTCTTACAAAAAAAAAATCGGATTCCAAAAAATCGATTTCTTGAAAATATTAGATACTATCTTAATACTGACTACTTATTACTATTGAGATGCTAACGGTATCTCACAAGAGCTTTGAAATCTTCAGATTAGATGTGCATATTTATATTTAAGATACGACAAAGGAAAAAATGAACCAGAATTTGTTTGAGATCAATATGATGGATCAGGCAAACCAATCTTAACTAACTTAATCAGGCTTCATTTACTGAAAAGTTTCCTTGTATATATCATCAAATTATTCCCGTTTTTTCTGTCTCAAAATGAAATTAACTGAAACGTTCTTTATTCTAAGTCAAAAACATGCGACTGATTGCAGTCAGTTGACGATTGAATAAATTTAAGATACTCGACGAATCAAAGATCGATTCGTCACTAAAAAGAAATCGATTCGTGAACTCCTTTGCTACCCCTTTACACAACTTTTCACTTTCTACATACGTTGACATTATTGTCAACCCTTTTCCAACATTTCTACGTTACATTGAAATTCAAAATTTATAAAAAAAAAAGAATAGGTTAATTAAACACTGTTAGTTTACTACGTAATAACTATAAACTATCCTTCTTACTACCAAAAGATAATAAAAATCATCTGCATCGAGGTTTCCATTAATAATCCGGCTACCAACCGCTTTCCTTCATTCTTTGCACGGAATTAGCGAAGGGTCAGAGTTGATTGGAATTAACTGAAATATCCTAGGCAGTCCCAACGAACTCGATGAGAAAATGTTGCCGGAGAAGCACAAACGTTACGCGCTCGTTCCTCTCAGCGGCTGCAATTTATTCACTAATTGCTGTGCAGCCTTCTGGCGCACTGGCGATTTGATTAACGAAAAATTGCTAGCCGTCAACGGCAAATGTTCCCCATAGCATTCGCGTCTGGCCGCCTCTGCCCGCTTCGTTATCGCTCGAATAAACCCGCGACTTCAATTAACGCCGTATACGCCCACGCGCTCGACCCGAATCCTGCTTCTTAATTGGCAAATGATTTTTCGTCACGGAGAACCCACCAACTCCGATCTAACTCATTCGTTGCGAATTTGTTTACCTATCACGCGTGATAAAGCGGCAAATTGGAAAAGTTTGATAAAGTTAATGAAGTTGGCGCAACGAAACCGATACGGAATTTAATGGAATAAAAATTCTGTTTCAACCGAATTCGTTGGCAAATCGAAAGAGTAAAATACGTGGGTGAAAGTTGTCTATTTCCCACGCATTCATTTTTTCTTATACTAGCCTGTTGAAATGGTTTCGAGTAGCGTTGGGACTCGGAAAGCTTCGAATCGCTTCGAATATGTATAATTTTTATTCTTGTGTTTATAAATTCTTTCTTTAATTACAATTTCTACTTTATTCCTGTTTTCGCTATTATATCCCCTTTTTTTTGAATGATACACTGTTTGGAGTTTCGGTCCATTACGAAGCAGATCCCATTGCCTCGGCAGGATGACCAGCAGCTTTGCCAGAGCTTACGCTGATCCTGTTCAGACACATTTTGTGAAAAACTGTTTACACCTAGAAACTTGGATCCGTGTAAAGGACATAAAATAGGGTTGTAAAAATAATACATCTGATTTTCCGTTACAAGAAAGTATAACAAACATCGTATGCCTCTGACTAGTGATTTACAAAACATAAATAGGGATATTTATCTTTTTCTAACAAATAGATAAATATTCAACTTCGGTATTAATTTTAATCGATTAGAGGCCGAGGTCAATTTAATATAAGACTGTTAGAAGGCTAACCTTTAAATATCTAACTACATATTCTCTTTTTACAATTATCCTCTTTAAGCTAACTTAATAAATTTCTTTTAACTAATAAGTAGTTCAATTATGTGAAATTAAAATTTGCGAAAAAAGTACCGAACGCATTTAATCGGTGATATTACATTAAATATTTCGTGTTAGGTGTAAAGTATAATAATTGAAGGATGAAACCGATCTCTGTTTAGGTTCCACTTACCTAAATTTGATCATAAAAGTATGAATACGCATAAACGTGCGCAGTTTACCAATAAGTTTCAACTTTAAACCAATAACTGCCATTGTTTCGATTCTTCCAGATGCTGTTTCTTTGGTCGAGGGAGCCAGCCCCGGGTCCAAAAGCCGGACCCTGGTTCGCTTGGTTCGCCACGGCCTTGGTTCTCTGGCGTTGCCGACGTAGCGTCGCCAAAGCTATCCTAGCCGTGTCTCCATTAAGATTCCTGAAAAAGCGCAATCTTTTACCGTTGACCACCTCGAAAGCTTCGTCCACGGCGACATTCATGAAGCTACATCATCGACTGAGACCAGAAAATCCTATAATACAACGGAAACACAGGCACGTGGGGATGAGGACGAAAGTGAAACGATTGTGCACCGGTGACGGACCGCATGTTACCAGCTCGACGTTTACTATCCCGAACCAGCAAATTCACTACAAAGTGACAAGAAGCGGCAAAGTATACGGAAAATATCAAAACAAGGTCGCCCCGTCGTTGGCCAGCGGTCAGGGAAGCCATTGAAACCCGACTATTCCATATATTTCCTTCCGATTGTTTAGCGACGATAGTATTTCGTGGTCGTTCTCGTGTTAATCGTGATCGCCCTCCGCGAGTCGATGTTTCAGGGAAAAAAAGAAAAAAAAAAAAAAACGTGTGTGCATGTACGAAACGTATCCGGGATCTTTTGCCATAAAATCTTTTCGCCAACACTGTGCGACTCTTCTTTCGTTGGATATTGTGGATGTGAATGGTTGTTGACACGCTTACGACGAGTCCGATATCACTGTTAAAATTGTTTGCGAAAATTGTTGGTGGATTATTTTTGGTGGGGTTAAGATAGTGGAACAAATTAAATTGATGTGACTAAAAATATGCTTGCAAATAGTTTGGTGGAAGGCAATTGTAGAAAGTTGCGCTATGGTCTTGTGAGAAATGAGTCGTAGAATTCTGTGGAAATTAAAGTGAGATTCAGTTTGATCGATTTGATTGATGCAACGAGTTGTCAAGATTATTGTTCCTGCAACTATTTGTAATATTTAAGTCCGTGGATTCAAAGTTTGACGTGAAATTGCGCAGGAAGATAAAGGTGCATTTCATTCGAACGTGTGAAAGGGGAAATACAAAGTGGGTTACGACAAATTAACGAAGGCCTATAGAAGAAACGAATTCGTGCAAAGGTATGCGTATCTCGATTGCAGTGGAGAAGATTGTAGGAATGTGAGATACCCATTTTAATTTTTGATCTAAGAAGTCTTAGAGTAACTATAAACGAGAAAATCAGACGAGTAATTTTAGGAAATTTCATACGAAATATGTCGTATAAACATAAATATTGTGTTACTGAATTTTCGAATTTCCTACTTTTTCCAAATTAAGGCAAAATCAGACGAGTAGAAATTCAATTTTATGAAACAGTATTACTTTTGAAGAAAATAAGTTACGAATCTGCGTTGAAGTATCGATAAAGAAATTTTAATGATATACAAGTATGTAATATAACGATTATTTAATTTTAACGTAATCGTGTACATAAATTTCTCTCTACAGACCCGCACAGTCATTATGGCGAGACACAGTGTATGCAATTTTCTTGCCATTTCCGTAAATCGACGAAATTCGAGACATTTCCAAAAGGTAAACAGTTATAACCAAAACTATTATATCATAATTATTAAATAAAAGTCTCGTATTCCTACCAACTTGCCATTTTACTTTCCGTCATTGTATCACAATCGAAAACTATCTTTGTTTTGTTGAAGGACACAAAATAAGCTGAAGTAAATTTCACTTTAATATGCACGCGTGAAAACTTTTCCTTGCGGTTCAAACCAGAGATGCCCTTATAATCTTCACAATTCCTAATTTCCGATCGTTATTAAAAATACTGGTACTCTGTATAGATGAAAACGGTGGTATCTCATATTTCTACCTTTTCCACTATATTCCTTACGTATTCAAGATCATTTCTTTTTTAGCAATTATCTTGCTTCTATCTCACACACACACACACGCACACTTTAACGACAATCCTATAAGATTCTTGCTAGTAGAAAAGTCGCTTCGTATTCTATCTCCAGAATACCAGGAATTCGTTAAATTAAATTGTATGATAACTTGTCGCACAAGTTTCGTACCTTTACAATTTCAACCTCCGATATCGATCACGATGGACCTTATCAAACCCTGCTGCGTTTGATTCGAGCCACACCGAAGGATCTAAGCAAGAGGCGAGGCTATTAGTCTTCTTGCTTCTTCCTGATGTCCTCGGCACACTTTCGAGTGTCGAGGTCGTTTTGACAGAGACCTTCGCTGGGGTCACCATTGTATCCACGATCCACGACGACCGCGAGCGTCGTTTCGGACTCATGGTCCCTCTTCTCTCCTCTTGCGGAGAAGTAGATCAATAAGCGTTCGGTGCGTTTCGACGGCTTAGGACGACATCCCTTATATCTCACGATACGGTTTGCATCTTGCACAAGTATTCGTCCACTGACCGTTCTAGGTCGTTTTGCCGACTATAGAGAGAATCTTCTTACGCGACTATAACAGTGGAAAGGCTTTGCATTTGTCATAAAAATCAATTTCAATGACAGAAGGTAGGAAATATTCCGTTTAAATAGAATCGTGCAACTTGTAGAAGCAATAGATGAGCGATGGAACGTAATTTCTGCGATGGAAATTTAAGCTTTCTAGGGGATGATGATTTTTGTAGATTACAATGGATTATCGTGTATAATGGTCAGAACTACGCGAGCCAATAGTGACCCATGCGTAAAGTTAAGAATTCGATACGGCGCTCAACGTGTTAAAGAAAATTTAGAATAGTGAAAAGATATTAGGTCGGGCGAAAAGATTTGTCGCCTTTTTTTGCAATCTGGCGATAGTGTTGCGATACGTAATTTAATATGCCAGTAACTTTGCAAACGCAAGTTAGATTGGAAAATTATCATTGGTATTATTCGAAAAGGAGCCGGAAAGATTGATTGCAATTATTACGTTAAACGTAGTCTTGAAATAGAAGAAAGTGAGATACATTTTCGACGTTATACATTTTTATACATTTTAGTTACTACTGCAAGCGTAAAAACGCAATGCAAATTAGGAAAGAATAGTGGGAATAATAAAATGTCTTAATATTGATATATTTTTATCTTCTGAGCGCTTAATCAACGTTTTTAATTAGAAGAAAATTGGAAAATCTACAAGCTAATAAAACTCGATTAGAGGAGTTTTTCGTTGGAGAAAAATGAAAATTCTCCAAAGATTGAATGATTAGATTGCCTAATATGGCGAAAAGTTGTTGACAAAACTTAGCAATACATTGTTTAATAAAGTTTCGCGTCTATACCTTTTTAAAATACGAAAAAACTTATTGGCTAATCCAATACAAATATAGACCGATTTGGGCGCACTTAAGTTAAACCCTTCCACCAGCGAAGCGTTAAGAGCCACAGCAGTTTCAACCCCATAACGCACAAGCGCTTGAGCTCGCGTTCTCGCTTCAACTATGCTTCTTTGCACGTTTGTACGCTATTATTATTAACACTTCGCTTTACTATCGTATCTTCTTCTTAACATTTTTCATTTCGGTGGTGTACCAATGAAATCGAAGGAGATGTAACACAATATCGTCGACTTATGAATTTATGCCATAGAATTCGGTCACTTTGATCCGTAAATCGAAGAAAGATTTGAGCATCAAGGGGTCAAGAAACCACCTGTTTATTACGACGAACATACTTGCATTATAAGTTGGGCAACGGCCTGCTTCAACTGATCAGTGATCATTTGTAAGCAAAAGTTCCCTCTAAATCGTCTCAGCAGGCCGTCGCGCGTGCATTGCCATAGAGTCCAGGAGCAACAATGAAACGGCTGGGCAAGTTTCTAATCAGAGATGTACCAATTTGAGCAGCACAATGGCCGCCGGTTTTAGAATGAGTGAGAACGTATCGCGTCGCGACGCGTCGCGTCGTCCGTTTCAGAATGAAGCACATATAACCGTGCCAAATTTAATGATTCCGATGCCCTGTTGCGTCAGCTAGCATCGGTCGCTTGGCTGATCCACCCTTGCTGACTTTCAGGGGGATTCCCGAGGAACCAAGACCCTTAACCACGTTCCCGATCGACGGAGATGAAATTATAAATAGAATTCGTGTCTGAGGTAGACAATAGCGCCATCCGCAGAGTGGACGTATATAGAGGCTGTTATAAAAATAGAACGATAACACGAATTTAAAGCGTTCCATTGCAGGTTACAGATCCACCCAACACTTGGCTGCTGTGTGCTTTTACGTAGACTCTTTAACTGGTGTACGAAGAGAACTTCTATTTATTCAATTTATCCAACGTGAAATTGCTGTAATCGACACGTACAGTTACTCGTAAAATTGAGCGTACGCCTGTGAGGGCAATGAAAGGTGACTAAAAATAATTAGTTATTCTCCCTCCCCTTCAACCACCCCTCACCAAAATGACAGATTATAATTTTACAAATAGAGATGGATTTCAAAATGAAATTATAAGGAGAATGGAACAATTGTTGTGTTTTTAGTAGAAGAATAACGTAAATAAAGTTAAAGCGTTGCATTTTAGAATACAGAATGCACCCAACGCTTAGGTGCTATACGATTTTACGTAAATTATTAAAATAATCATGAAACCATTTCCTTTTTCATTTAACTTAGTGATTTTACCATTGACGACATGTCTAGGCACGACAAACTCTTACCAAAATAGAATGATAACGCGTTTTTAACGAGCTTCATTGCAGAATACGGATTCACCTAACGCTTTGTTGCTGCACACGGTTACATGGAGTCTTGTAATAATTACGAAGCCAAATCATTGTGCTATGGATGGGATATATTCTAAGGGTGGGAAAGTGTATGTCGCTATATCTGCTTAAACGCTACGTAAATTTTCCTTCGTTCGAAAGCTATTACTCGATTAATTAAATAATAATACTGTTTTAAAAAAATAATTGACGCTAGATTTATGGACACTAATTGTATAATATTAAGCAGATATGGTATATTAATTAGATTTCCGGAAAACTAGGTATTACAATGTTAGGAGATAGACGACGTTGAATTAGGATCTATTCATATCATCACACCAATTAAGGTCACTATAAATTGCTTGAAAATAATATTTATAATTCACGTAACATTAAGCATGAAATCCAAAATCCGTCAAATTGACGGGTTCCGTAAATCTAATATTAGATACATTTTTTTTCACTGCTCATAAATATCGCGCGAATTGATACATTTGAAATGATTCTACCTAAAATATTCAATAACTATTTTCTTCTTCTAAATGATCTTTTCTTTATTTTTTGTACTGTGACTTTAGTGTCAGAGGACTGAGCAAATATTAAAATATAAATATACCGAGATCTTTAAAAATATACCATTAATCCTATTTCAGTGACTGCATGCGAAACGGCTTGGGTGCTAAACTTAATTTTTCATCGTTCCTGCTAAGAAACCTTCAGAAATACCCGAGACACTGTCCCACATTGCACGAGCATTTTTCGTGGAAAAATGCGGAACACATTTCCAGGCCCTCGTAATCGATCATTGTCGCCGTCGTGTCGACGTGTTTGCAACGAAAACGCGTCGTTCCCATGCAAACGAGTCTCGCGTCGTCTCGGAACCGAATTAAGTAATTAAACCTCGTTGGTGTTGATTAGAATCTTTGTTCGACGAGCATCGAGTCGAACGAGCCCGCTTTTATTACAACATCGCCAAAGGCTTCACCGCGGATGGATCGTGCACGTGAATATCCTGTTTTTTTTAATCAAGAGTACGAAAATAGCACCAGGGAAGACTTAATCAGCCTGTCTAACGTGAGTGGATGAAAGGAAGTTCTATCTGATTTGAATAGAACGACGCTGGGATGGGGCTTCGGTAAGGTCACCGGCAAGACCTTGCCTATACTGAATTACGCGATCGTCAATTTCACGTCATGGATACTCTATATCGGGCGAATAATATTGACTCATCGAAAAGTAATTCCCTCTTAACGCTTTGTTTTATATAACGAAGCTGCTGGGCCTGACTAACACGTATAATACGATTAGGGCAGGTATAGTGATGTGCGGAAAGTATTTTCAAACATATACGGAATCATTGGAGACGTATAAACCCCTATTTTTATTTGATTTTTTTTATTACCCTTGTAAATAAAAGCATTTAAATAAAATTCAAATTTTATTTCTGGATTATAGAAATGAATCGATAGAATTGTCTTCAGTATTTCCTGTAACTTTGCTTTGTTATTTGGTTATTCATAAAAGGGGTAAATGCAGTGGCAGGGAATTAATTTAGATGACTAAAAGGGTACTTTGGAATTTAGTAAATATTATATATATTGCAAGATATAATTAAAAGTCCTCAATACCTAGCCAAACTTAAAATTATCTCATCTACTTTCACAAAAGTAAACTTCGTGTGGCCTTTTAATGAAACTGAAATTTGCATAATTCTACAATTTTGGAAAAACTGTGGTATCCATGATTCATTACAGTTCACCGCGTACATTTAATTTTAAGCGAACAAAAACCTTGACCTCCTCCATCCTTCGAAAGGTTTCTTCCATTCTTTGCACGAAAAATACATTATTAAACATCTTGTGGAATTTTAACTGGCCTTAAGTTTTAACTCAATACACCGTCCAAGTGTATCTAATCGTAAGTTAATACACGTACACACCTTAAAAATTTACTTTATTCTTTATACTTTCTGATCTTTTAATAGAATCTTGCATATAATTAAATGGTATGGAGATAAAAAGTATGAGAATAGGTTAAAGCGCACAATTTGTATAATCGAGAAAAATACAAAATTCACGCTAAAATTTTGTTTACGATGGATAACTTTCTATTCTATAGCATACATCGTATATAGTTAATTTAATAATTTATAATTTAGGATTAACATTCGAACCGTCGATTATTTGTACCAATGACATTAAATGATAGGTACTTGAAGGAATTTACAGTGCAATGGAAATAAATGTTTATTCATTCTCTTTATAGAGACTTTAGTTATTTAGTTAATTAGTTATTTAGTTATTCAGTTATTTAGAAAATAACTTATATAAGTTATTATAGAAGATCGTGGTAAATTTGCAAAAATGCATTCGAGTAAATTTTTACAATTTCCGTTAAAAATTAGGAATGAGTTATTTTAATCACTTTCATAGTTCTAATATTAAGTAAAGTAAGTAACAACTAGACTGCAACTAAATTAAACATGCAAACAAGTATATAATACACCCAGTGTGTAACACCACGTAAAATACTCAAAGAACATATTTTAATGTTTAAAAGTGTGAAGCTACCCCTAATCTAACTTCCGCTTCTTTATTTTTATTTGTAAAGAAATGAATTTGCATAAAATTCCACAGTCTAATAATAATTCTGTAGTCTAATGTCAAAACATAACATGTGTAGTTTTCTTAATTTTACAATGTAATAATTTAGAGACCGTTTATCTATGAAACATCACAGTATTCTTAAAAACACAATGTCTCTTCTTAGCGGTTGCAAAAAGTGATTGTTGATTCAAGTATAAACAACATACTTGTATCGTTTTCTAAATAAATTTACCCAAGGAACAGAACACATCTCAATTTTGATAAACGTTGGACAATATGTATCGTATTTTGCCATCCGACTACAGAATTAACGATAAGTTACAGCTTCAAAGTAGTAAAGGGTTATCTAAAAGTACCTTTACGATGTTGAATGTGAATATCTGTCAAACGCCATGTTTGTTAATAAAATAGATGTGAAAAAAATAATAATTGAAACGAGAACAAACGAAGACAATAGAAATAAAAAAACAGATTAGAAAAGGTTAAAGCAGAAAGGGAAAGAAAAAAAGTGAAGGTACATAGGTGTTCCTATAGTCTATTTTGGATAACCCTATATTTAAACAATTTTGCAATGTGTGCGATTTTAGGTATTGCAAAGGTGAAAAAATCAGTCGAAATAGTTTGCTGCTCTATCTGGGTGGTTCGTCACGTGGCAGAAATAATTGAATCAGCGTATATCTAGCCCGATATACACGTTCTCCGCGTTCCTGTTATCGCGAGGAAGCGCATCTTACAAAGTGGTTCCACTTTATCATCGACTCTCACTCGCGTGTTTCGTATCGGTTATTTATGTCCGGTGATGAGCGGAGAGGATCCTTCGTCGAGGTCGCTTTTGCGCGTCGAATTTTCAATTAGATTTGCATAATGACCGTTTAAAAGATACGCTAGCCGCCTCGCTAGGTGTAAATTAAATTTACATAAGAAGCCACGCTTTCGCGACACTTTCGCGTTAATATCTCTTATCATAACATTGCCGTTCCACGATAAACGATAAACACATCCCGTGCATGAAGATTTGTGCTTTAGTTAAAGGAAATTTTGTTCGAAAAGAAAGGGAGATTAAAAATAAGTATTCGAAAACTATGAAATAGAATTAGAACCATTTAAGGAATTCGTCCCTTAGGAGAGGCGAAATTTCACTGCAAGAGTGCTTTGTTTTATTATCGTTGGGAAACTATGATAAGCACAACTGATACAAAAAATGAATGAGCTAGTAGCTTTGAAACGAACAACAGTTTCATCTATTGTGTTTAATATTTTATGATAATTGGGCATTATTCGAATCGTATCGAATAAATATTTATCTAATATAATTATGCAAATAAATTCGATTTAGTCAGATACATTATCCGTAGAATAATTATTAATGTCGAAAAAAACGTTAGTCCCGATTATTATCTATTATTCATTATCCAAATAAAAAACCTATCTCTGTATTAGATAGTAATAAAACCTTTCAATTGCGTTCGCATCTCCTATTTATTTCGATAATATAGTTTACCAGCAACAACTAATACTAAACCGATATTATAAGTTACAATTTCCAAATAAAATTGAAATGCGCAACGGGGTTCTAAAACTCCGCTATTCGCTGTTACAGTGACACTTCTAAATTCGAAACCAGAAATAGTTGAATCTGGAAATAAATTGTCACTCCAATAAACGCCATTACAACTACAATAACAATCGTTACGCGAGCTAAAAGCAATCAACGTCGCTTCGATCCCCTTACAAATTTAATTTTAGTCAACAAGCCAATATATGTATACGATTCTACGTAGTGAAAGCGTGGCGAGAATTCACGACATTAACGGTGGCACAAAGTTGTTCGATTGAATTTTCCGAAATTAGTTTGAAATTTTCGTAGTAACATATCGTTCTATTTCCTTCGGATCGGATTGCAACGATGTATGGATAGGCACGCTCGAATCGCGAACCGTACAAATGGGATTGTTGCATTCTGCAGTTGCAACAGCAGTAAATCCTTCGGGGTTACGAATAGATGTGTGTTCTCCATACGATCGTCATCATGCTACACTAGTCAATGGAGGGTTATTTACGGGTCATGGAATACTACATAATACCGATGGGGGCCAGGTTCGAATGGAAAGGTCACCGTTTCCATGCACCTTGCCTTTCAGCCACGGCGGAACAATTAAATATAGGATATCGCGCGAATTGCGAGGCGTTTCCGATTTCAACCCACCCGGCGATGGATGGCTTCGATTTCCCCGACGTCCTTCGAGCCACTCGGCTATGGCTACGTTGATTAAAATCACGTGATTTGATTCTCTTCGATCTTTGACGTCGCATTTTGCCGATTGACGAGTTCGCCACGTTTTATCGTAATATCGAAGATATATTAACGGGCACGGTAATTCGAACATGACACTTTTCACGGCAAAATCTCATTTTCTTTGATAACGAAATACTCTTTCATTGCGCAGGACTGCGTGTTATTTAAACTTGGCACAGCCGTGTGTAGAAACTCTTTTGCATTCTACCATTCCGCTGGCGGAAGAAATATGCATATTTGATATATCTTTTTGACCCATTTTCGTGTATGGAAAAATGGAAAATCGGAACCAAAATGATTTTGACTAAGAGTATCGATCACTGTAGCCAGAAACAGGCTACGTCGCCTATATTAAAATAATGTTTGAATTTGCTAAAATAATAAGCAAAAAATTAGCAGTGTTAATTAGTTCCTCATATTTTATGCAGTTGGACTGCGGATTTTAAAGCAAATTCATATTCTTAGAAATAAAGCTAGGGAAATGTGATCTAAATAGAGGATTGTTTTTCTCTTTAAATATTGTAACGTGCATTTTACTTTTGATATTTTGTATATCTTTGTATCAGGTCTAGTTCAGAAACGCATAATACAAAAGCAACGTTGATTGTTGCTAGACTTGATATATCGCATACGTTCTCTATTTTTTAACATATTTAAATTTCGCGTAAGTACATAGACATCCGTAGTCCAGTGATATATCATCTATGATAATATATATGTTTCAATTGAAATTTCTTACGACTGGCTATACTCTTTGCTGCATGCTAGATAATATATCGCGAGGCTTTTTTAATAGGATAATTTATTTGTTGGCTACTATGTTATTACGGCGTCAAGTCAGTAGCAAACTAGGTGAAACGATTTCAACGACCCGAACATGTTCATATCGTCGCTGTAGAGCAATCAGTGGGGAAATTGATGAATGCTGTGCTCATTACGTCATTAGTATCGTTATCTGGCAGTAATATATGGAGAAGTTCTCGGCGAGGCAATCGAATGCAAACGAAGTGTTACAGGCAATTTGCATAATAGGATTTTAATCTCTAGACACGCTGAGACCGCGCTAGGTGACACCTTATTGACGCATAAAAACGAGCAAATTATTAATCACCTGTACCCTGATCCGACATCTGTCCAATGGGAAACATAAATTTTCAACCCGTCCAATAGCTGCTACGACTATCGTAGCTGGCAAAAGTTTTCATCATGCATAACTTCTCCTTATGCATTATTAAAATAAAAAATGCTTTGCAATAAATGTCCACCGCAGAAATATATTATTTATTAGAGAAGCATTATTTCATTAAATTACCGTTGGTTAGGAAAATGTTATTAGTGCCTAATTTAATGTGGAATAAAATTGTAATCCAGGCGGAAATCGTGTTCGTTGCAAAAATATCTGGCCGTGTAACATAATAATTAATGAACTTCCATTATTGTTTCATTGTTGACCCAATTATTGTTCGTTTACGGCACAATATATGTTTAAAAATAATATTTCATAGATCCTATTAGAATAGTCGAATATCAACGTTGAATATAAATTCGAAGGTATTTTCTTCTTTACAAATATATTAGGCAAACAAATTCTCTGTCTTTATCGTAAGCCACTTATGTTCGATATATATTATTAAAATGAATATCCTGTTTTTAAAAATGCGCCAACATAAATAAGAAGTCAAACGAAATAATTAAGATCTCTTTGAACCTTGAAATTCTGTTTGACTTTCTAATTTTCAGCAACGACATATTAAATCTTCTGAAAAAGTGGCACCGAATTAATTTGTATACTCAACGCCATACTTTTACTCGATAAACTTGTTCGAATAAATAACGTCGATGCTTCAGTAACCAACCGGATATTGCACCGTCCCTCAAAACTATTACCTCTACCGCGACGCAAACTTCGTCCAAGAATTCTCCCTAGAATGACGTAAGATCTTCCGTACGATCGATCAATTTTCGATGCCACTCGACTCTCCGCATAGTCGCGATCAATCATCCCCCACTCTTATCTTCTCCCATTCTAAATATCCAGATTCTCCGAAAATATCCGGCGTTTATCGCATCTAAACGACCCTCGACATCGTTTCCCAGTCCGGTGTGAAACAAGAGCGAGCATCGGGCAAGCAAGGAGCGTGTGACGCAGCTGCGGCACGAAGCTTTCGCGATTGAAAGCGTCGAAGGCGGGTAGCCTCCCGCTCCGGCGTGGAACGACGAAACAGCCCCGTTGACCGACATCGGAGCACGTGTCGAGCGCGTTGAGCAAGCGGCAAGTAGAAGAGGGTAGCGGTAGTAGCTCAGCCTAACAACAGGATGAAAGATAAAAGCAGGAAAGCGGTAATAGGGGTGAGACGATAAGGGCAAGAATTTGGTGAAAATCGACGAAGATTTTGGGGTGCTTCGGGACGGTATGCGAGGAGAAGCGGTGTCGTTCGTGCAGGGCGCCGTAGCGTCGCGCCGGCAGGCTCCGAGCCAATGCGCTGTGAAAATGCCCGGGTGGGAAAGGGTGGATCGGGGGAGGCGCGCAAGCGTCGTCGTGGTATCGACGCCTCGGCTCCCGGGCTGAGGGAAAGAAGCGGACTCAGGCGGTAGTAGTAAAACCCAGCTCGGGTCGGCCGAGCGCAAATGTGCGCTCTACGTGCTGACAGCCGCGTCTCGTTCGAGCTGCTCTCGTCTAATATCTCGTTCCCCGATCACGAGAGCGCGTCCCTGAGGAACGACTGACCGTAGAATCGAGGGGAGAGATGTGTCTGGCATAACACGGAACGTCCTGGACGAAAGCGTACGGCAGAGAACGTCTCTGGCACAGTGAACATCCCTGTGCACAGTGAAAGATCGCTTCAGTGTGTGTCCATCGCTCTACTTCTCTCTCGCTCGTTCGGTTATCTCTCTCTCTCTGTCTCTCGTTCCGTGCCTCTGTACGCTTCTCTGTTACACTCGCTGTTTCTATCCCAGTCACGTATATACGTACACACGCTGTCTCTCCCTCTTTCTCACTTGCCGTCATCCCTCTGTCGGCCCATCGAGATCGAGGGGGTAAAAGTGGCGCGAGCACGGGCAGACCCAGCCGAAGACTGGCGGCGTCCGAGGCACTGGCGGAGCTGGTGCACGAGATCAGGATGAAATCGAGGAGGTACGTGGTCCAGCGGTGTGTTTTCGTCGATTAACGCGATACATACGCATCGGGCAAAGATGGCTAGATAACGCGTCATACTCATGTCGCGATGGTTAGGGATGCTGCGTGGACCGCATATTACGTTTGCAGTTTCCCTCTCTCTCTCTATTCATTCATGTGCTCCCGCTTCTTCCGATTGTTCACCCTATGCGTGATAATCCGTCGCGCGCGCGATAACCTCGCGATATTCTGCATTGCTAGTTCGCTGTTCAGAAACCATGCCTTATCGTACAGCTTACCTCGAACTTCGCGGTTACTCGCCAGCATCGAACACGGCGGGAATCTCACAGAAGGTTAAGCCTCATTTGCATTTAAGAACACTTCAACCATCCGAGGCTTCCTTCGGTCCATTATTCGACGGATGGAACGTTCGAATAATGGAATCATTCTTTCATCTGTAATCAAACGTGAATGGATATCTCGGAGAGGTTCCACGGGCACAATGCGTGCTCTCCTTGGACGCGTTCCTTCTCGTTGTTGCTCTTTCATCTTCGTCATTCTCACCGTCTTTCTCCTCGTCTCGCTCTCTCTCTCTCTCTCTCTCTCTCGCTCACCCGTTACCCCTTCACTTCGCTATTTTATTCTTTCCTATCTCTCTTAGCCTCCGCTTCCTCTACTTCCTCCAACTGAACCCTTTCATCCCCCTTTCACAGTGTGGCCCACGTTCGGCTTTCTTTGACGTACACTCTCACACGGTCCCTCAGTTTCCACACGTACACCTGATCGCGTGCATAGACGGGCGCACACGCGCGCACGGTTATGTTCGAAAATTGATGTCACGAGGCGAGGAGAGAGCGGAAAATACATAGATACACGTACACCGACGCCGGATGTACATTGACTCGAGCCTATCGGTGTGCTCCCGTCAGCTTATCACGACATGCGCATCATTGGGCAAATATTCGGTTAACTAAACAAGGCAGGCCACCCCGGTAGCTATATACAGTATCCATGTACCGTGTGCCGTGGTTATATCGCGGTATGACACGACGCTGGTTACACCAGAGAGACGACAGTCTAGCGACCGAACTTTCGCGTTCACAAACCTGCATCGGGGTTGTTCTTGCTCCAATGATAATTGGAGAGCTTCGAGCAGAAAAAAAAGCCACCGACCCGTTTCTTTATTCCTCTTTTTCTATCTCTTTCTTTCGCATCGTTCCCCCTTTGTTCGTCCTTTTTCCGTTGGTCTTTTTGTTGTTGTCGTCGTTCACCGGTTGTGTCATCGAACGAACTCACGAATGAACGATAACCGGCGGACGTTGCTGGAGCGCAGCAAAAGAACGCGAGCAAGCGTTCAGTTGGAAATTAAATAATCGCTTGGCTGGAGAAAAATAGCATTGCATGTCATTGTGCGCCGTGTCGCGTCGGAGGGGTTGACGACGATTAAACGGCCCTCGAATCGGGCTGCAGAAATTGGACGATCTTCGTTGAGGTTCGACGGTTACCAGAGATAGCGGATATTTCAATGGAAATGTCGCGAAGGACCCTCGAAACAATTTGTTTTTCCGTATTTTGCTTCGTCTCCCCTTTCTTGTTTTCAACCCCAGTTACGATGCTCGGGATTGAAACGATAAAATTGCCGGCACGCGACAAAGGTACGATCCAATTGTCGAATAACGAGCGAGCACTTTTGATTCGGTGTGCATTTCTTCGTCCCCCATTTCGGTTCCCATTCCCTTTTGTCGTTTCGTACCTTCCTTTGTCCCATTTCCTATGCACCCTTTCTCAGGGTCGAAAAACAATTCGTTCGGTATTTCGTCGCTCGTCTAAATACTCGATTACGCACCGGTTGAAATGAAATTTACAGGGATAAAGAATATCGACGAACGAACCCCCTAGGTTTGAAAGTTTTCTCATTAATTGGAGCGCTATGTAAAAGCGGCGCGACGGAGGGCGTAATAACTTTTGCTATATAGAGCAAAATTCAGAAAGCGGGACGCTAGTCGAACCGTAACGTGATTTAAAGGTTTAATAAAGTCAGCCACGTGGATTAATTCGCTTTTGGATGGCGTTAGTACGGGAATGATTTGTGCGGCACGATCAAAATTACCGGCAGAATTGATTCCATTCTATATCGCATAAATTGCCCATTATTTTAAAACCGTCGAATATCTTTAAGCCGGTGAACGATAAAACGATAAAATCGCGAGGTAAAATTGTATTTCAAACGATTAAGTATCATTGGCGTAGGAATGTATAAAACTCTGTTACGTTTTTTACGCCTGTGTCAAGTTCTTCGTGGCTTTTGAAATTTTTATACTAGAAAGTTGGAAAGTTTTCGAGCGCGTTGAGCAGGTAGTAAAAGTGTTTCCTCGTAAATAACACCACTTTTAGCCTATATTTTTGCTGCCAGAATGTAAAACTAGCCCTAACGACACGTGTAATTTTCTCAACTTCTCGTTATCCGCTTCACATCGGTTTGATACAAAAATCACCGCTTGCGAATTACACGCGTGTGCAACGTAATTAGAGAAAATTGTAATCATATTCACCATGCGCGGCACCAGATTAATGAAATCGTGTAGAACACGGTATATTTTGTTATAATTAACGCAAATACACGATCCAATTAGTTTAAACACAGCAGTAATAAAATTAATGTTAGCCAGGTAGCAGTAGCTACACAAAAATACGGTAATACGACTTGACACAGCTAATAAAAGTCGTTTCGAATTAAGCAGCGGTAATCTGTGTTGAAATGTCTACATTTGTACACGTCCGTTTCAAATTACGGTAAAATTGCTGACCCATATAGTCGCTCGTTCAAAAGAGCAAACTAATTGTGTTTTCTGCATTTAATTTACGCTAAACAGTTGTTTCGTATATAACGGTAGCAGTCTAAGGTTTGAAACTTTTACTATTCTACGTGTTTACCGCAAATCGTGGTAAATTTACCGCACTACATTGTTGTCCATTCAAAGGAGCAAAGTACCTAATTGTGTTTTCTGCATCGAATTTTCATTAAACAGTTGTTTCGTATTAAACGGTAGCAATCTAAGGGTTGAAATTTCTACAGTTTTACGTGTTCGCTTTAAATTACGGTGAAATTGCTGCACAGCATTATTGTATATTCAAATAGAGCAAAGTAATTGTGTTTTCTGCGTTTAATGCTTACTAGAAAGTTGCTTTGTGTTAAACAGCAGCAATTTAAGGATTGAAATTTCTATATTTTTACGTGTCTGCTTCAAATTACGGTGAAATCGCTGCACAGCTTTTTGTCCATCCAAAAGAGTAAAATAATTATGTATTCTTCAGTTAATTTTCACTATTCTTTGAATGAAGTTAAGTTTCTTATGTAACAAAGACGTTTTGCGTTGTTCGGATATTTTTTTCAAGTATAATAGCAGCCAATATTTACAAAAGATACGTTTTAACGAATAATTCATCTGTCTCACGCGTTTATTATTAATGATTCAGAGTACTTTCCATCGTAACGGAATCTTTAACTTAGCAAGTTGCTCATTGACTTTCGTTTGTCTTTTCTTCGGTGCAATTTACATTACGATGCTCGTCAGTGTTTAAAAACTACTACGGTAAAGTTTCGGAGTTCTTTGCGCTGTTTTCTTTTACTTCAGCTTTGCGTATTACGTTTTATCAGCAAACAAAAACGGCAGAATTTCTAAAAAGAAAAAAAAGAGAGATAACATTGACAATCGACACCGCGTAAATTCTTTGCAACCGCGAAAGTAATATTTCGTGTTACTACACTATTATATATGCATGAAAATTAGGGATAGGACATTCAAAACCACGAAACTTTGAGTTACTTTTGTGATTCGACACTCTCGAAACTTAGGTAAATAATTATTTCTATAACTAACGAAAATATTGTCATACAAATTTATATAATTAATAATTCAATTTAGTTTACGTTTATATATCAGATTCGTTTCAATTGAAACGCTTTCGTCGATTCAGTACAATAGTAAGGAAAAATAGAACATACAAAAGCGAATAACGTTTCACGAAGTTTTTCCTTCGATTCGTTCATTAAAATTATAAGTAAATCTATTTAATTAGATTCGATAAACAATTATATATGCAGGATTTCTTAAGATTTTCATTCCTGATAAAATGGATACCCTTTAGAAACGAAAAGAAGGAAATAAGTCCTATTTGGGATTTCGAATGTTTCGAGTGTTTCGAGTCCTTGTAAACTTTGAAATTCGACATTGGCGAATCTAAAAATTTGATTTCGAACGCTGATAAAAATTCAAAGTGAAACGTTCCGAAACAATAATACTACAGCGTCTAATAATTCCTCAATTTGCCCGGGAAATAACAAAAACCGTGGCGCAATATATAGAGCAACTTTTGTTAAAGGACGCGTTGAAGCGACAGAATAATGTTTGTTCTATGCAGGACTTCGAGTTCCACGGACAATTTGCTTTGAAACACCCGCTGTTGAGTGCACGCGCACTCAGTTAAGGGACGATGTAAAGAATCTCTCTATACAGCTAAACCAGGACCTCGTTTTCATTCATTACGCGAATACAAGTTGTTAAAAAAATGTCGCGTCTATTTTTACCGTATCAAACTACATTTATAGAATTGAAGACGCGCTACGGACTTCCGTTGACGTGGGCCGAGTTTGCGACACTTCAAACGTTCCAACCGTTTTCTCCCTTAATTGGATACGCTTTCTTTGCCATTCTCAGTTAAAAGAATACTATTCTTCGCTGCACTAGCTTCTCCTGTTTCACGTAACAAGCGTACTCCACCAGTTTTTAAATGTAAATTCCGTTGAAAAGGGAATCTTCTGCGACGCAACGTTTCTGCCAACTATACCGCAGTTTGTATTTCATCCGTTGTGTAATACACATTTTCCATTCGGCTTTTACCGGTTTCCTTTAGATAGTAACTTTAATCGTATCTGTTACGTAACGAGATACAGAATTAATTTTAAGTGGGAAACAAAAGAAAGATAGGGGCGAGGTTCGACGAATACGCTATTGTTAGCTTTATCATGAACAATACTCTTGAAGCCGAAGGTATCATTGGTCAGGATAATTGTTATTACTATGAAAGTAATATGTGTACTTAGATAGGGGAGAGCGAGGTCAAAAGTAACGATGTCATGAAAGTAACGCGACTCCTCCAACCCTTCCACAAACGTTTTCAGAAAGTTTGCTTTACACAGGTACATGTGTAAAGTATGGTACGGTTAGTCACAAAATTCAGCGCACACCTATGTTGGCAATGAAAAATAGCTGAAAAGTGAATAGAAATACACACGTTCAAAAGTAAAAACGCCATATATTCCATATTTTATTCGCATATTCCAAAAGACAATTAGTACAAAAAATCTTGAAATTATCTATCTATATTTAATATGAAACGCGAAAGTATTTTTATGTAATACGAAGCGTGAAAGTATTATATTTTATTGATACAAAATTCAGCATGCATATCGATATTTTCATTATTGTGCACGTGATATATGTAGATTAACTCTTCGTCGACGGTCATTTTTTACTAACCCCGTCAGAAATCTGGGTCACTTAAATACGCCAAAGCTTTTATAACGTTTCAGGCGTTTGAAAAATATACAAAAATTCCGCGTTACCACTTGGAATCTTTAAAATATCGTCTAATAGTTTTCATCCGCGAATTTTACGCCGTTTTCCTTTTTTTTTTAATAAAGTAGAATCTAACTTAAGTGATATGTACGTATACTTCTAAGATACGTGGCTTAAAAGGCCCAGGTTGCCGACGAAGGGTTACTATTTTGTCGCGAAGCCTTTCAAGTCAATAATCACCTGTAATCTTCGTGGCATAGAATTTATTAATTATTCTGTAATAGAATAAACTTATAGAAACGCATTCTTGCAAATTTCCTATAATTTTATATAAAGAAGATGAATAAAGATTTATTTCCATTGCATTATATACTTCTTCAAATATCTGTTGCCTTCATTTTTTTTTATACAAATTAGTATATCTTAATTGTCGGTAGTTCTAGTGTTAAATCTTGTCTGCTTTTACTCGTGATGATCACGTTTCACCTCTCAGCGACGGCCGATTTTCTGTTCCGCTCACGCAAATAGAACACGCTTTCCGTGTTTCAACAAATTTACCGCATTATGCTGTTATTTTAGTTCGCTCTCTAAAACATGCAGACTAATTCCACGTTTCCAAAATCGCCAATGTATAGTTCTTTCCGTTTTAAATCAGTGACGAGCAACCTTTACCCTTTTGTGAGCTAAAATTGAAAATCTAATATTCTATACAGGCTGCAATGAACGTAACATTAAATACTGAAATATGTGAATCGACAATGTTTATTTATAGAATTTTTGATTTGTTGTTTTCGACATAGATTATTATCACTTTCACATTTCAACTAATTGAAAGGCGGGCCGCAGATAAGTAAAGTATATGTTCCAATAACTGTCAGTGATATGTATAAATATATACATAAATGCACCATGACACCATAAATGCCACTTTAATTACTTCATTTAATAGCGAAGTAATATACGAAGAATCGTGAATAAAAGACGTTAATACTAAATTTGGACTTCGTCTTTATCTAATAACACGTAGAATTTTGTATGCTTAATATTTAAAAATAAACATTAGGAAGCGAATGTGCGACTAACGTAAATAGAAAGTATGGGGATTGTTATAATGCAACAAAGGCAATAATTTTACTGATCTTATATCTGTTATACAAACTGAATTCCTAATAGGTGTGAAAATTATTTCCATTCGACTAACAGCTTTTCAAAGGACAGTAATAAGGACATTGGACATCGTTGCACATTTTTTTGATTAACTAGTAATTTATTCATCGTGTTCACTATAAAAACGAATCCATAAATAAAATAGACGTTAAGCAATATTGCGTTTCAAGCTGGAACGATTTCTAGGTTAAACTTTTAAAATAATCAAATAAAGCTACGCGACAAGCTTAAAGTTACAATAATTACGATATCTAGTCTAGTTAGAGGACAACGGGTTGCTCGTCATTATACTGCGAATTTTGGTACATCTACGAGGTAGTTTAATTATCTAAAAAGACACAGAATCCACGTAGTACGCAAAAATATAGAAAATATGTAAAGTATAGTAGAATTTATAATATTCAAATGGTAAAACAATTCTTTATGTACTCCCATTATTTCTTTTTTTTTCTTTTAATTTTGTTAGCAAAAATATGAATTCGTCGTAATCGTTCTCATTAAAAGAACCTAGGTTCTTACGAAACGAAGGTCGTCGCTGAAGGGTTAACGAGGGTGTGATTAAAGCGAAGGAAGGAACAAGGACCCTTTCGGTGACCCGCGACACGTGTCGTCGAAGACCGCGAACGATAAGACAGTTACAAGGCGACGCAGTGAAAAATGCAGAAGTGAGCAGTCACTTTAACGTAATTCCTAAATCCGAACACAGGGCCGGGGCTTCATTAAGCCCCGCATTTTTATGTAACAGACTTGACCGTCTCTGGATGCGACGCGCCGATGCACGCGAAGATCTTTTCCTCGATTCGTTCGATTTTGTTTCGTTCTCAACTATTCGCAATGTTATTCGATGTGTTGCCATTTTATCGACCGTAGTATCTAGATGTTTTCGATTACGATTATTCGGTGCGGGAAGAGAAACGAGTTCTACGTTCAGGATTGACCGTACATCACCCTATTTCCGCTGAAAGCTAATCTGATAGAAAGCGCGATAACCGAACGGGATAAACGTCCTGTAAACGGATCCATTGTAACACCATTCGAGGCACAACTGGTTCACGGAGACATTTCTTTATTTTGTATTTGTCGAATTACATTTATTGGATTGAATATAGTTTACGGAGTACGCGGACTTTCGATAATTCACACTTTTGCGCCATTTTATGCTATTATTACGCGGCTTACAAATTGCTATACTTTTCTCGTTACAAGCATACTCGCGTTGGATAAAGTTAAATCAGAAAAAAAATTGATTAAAATTTGTTAATTTGGAGGTGTAAGTGTGTAAATTTTTTGATATCCGAAGCTTTAAGTTTTTCAATTTTTAAATGCTTAAACGGATATTCTTCAAATTATAGGATATTCAAATTCTATTGGATATTCAAGCTTTCTAGTTTTCGAAGTCTCAAAGATTCGAACTTTTAAATATTTAAACGCTCCCAGCGTTTCGAATTTTCAAGCGTTCAAACTTTCAAATGTTCATGTTCTCATATATTCGAACGCTTCTAAATATTCGAATTTTCAAGCATTCAAACTCTCCAAATATTCAAATATTTAAGTATTCAAAATTTCAAAGATTATCCAAATTTCCAAATAATCAAACTTCCAAGTATTCAAACGTTTAAATATTTAAATTTTGAAGCGTTCGAACTTTCAAATGTTTCAAGCTCCCAACTATTAAAGCTTTTAAATATTCAAATTTTCAAAGATTATACAAACTCTCGAATAGTCGAACTTCTAAGTGTTCAAATTTTCAAATTGATTTTCTACAATCGATGCATAATATTACAAAAAATTATACAATGCAAAAGGTTGACTTTGTGTCAATTTGACTGACTCTGTCAAGTTCTCGGTCGTTGGATTCCAAGAGTGTGTTGAACAGTTGATTGTCTCGTCAAAAGAATGTTTTCACAATCGGATTTTTTCCCCGTGTCTGTATGTATTCGCGTTTTATGAGGCGGGGTTAACGATCGTCGCGTTAGTATCCGCGAGGCGAGAGGTTTGCTTTAACGACGTTTATCTTCGTACCGAGAGCCACGGATACGACCCAATGATTTTCTATGGTGTGGCCCGAGAATGCTGTTTTAATTGAAGTAGAAATGTGTATCTTGCACGCGGTAGACTCGGGTAATTGCAAGAAACTTGTGGTATCTTAAGGCCACCGATTGTGGATACAAATGGGGATAATTCTGTGCAACGTTTACCTTTGCACGCAGCTTAAACGGAGATTAGGGGATGCGGGCAGTCTACTCTATTCTATGAATGACAAAAAAATTTCTCGTAATTATCCGCTGACAGTTTTAGCTGCTTTCAATACATTAATCGATTAACCATTTGCAGTCGTATGTTACGACACATGTGACTTCACACTCTTACTTGCCAGGTCAAACATCATGTGGCAAAAAATAATTTCGACACGTGAAACCATTATCGCGTCTATTATCCTATCTAGCAATACTTTTATTATTTTGTTACACCATAAGTTTTATGTATCATAACTTTCTTGCTTATCTTATCACATTAACTAATATGCAATTTTAGTTTAGTGTATTTAGCGTAGGCAAAGCGTGACTATATTTTTGCTTTGATTAGAAGCTAGATTTTACATGTTACTTTTGAAATAAACATCAGTTTTTTCATCAATTTTTCTTCGTATATCGAGAAGAAAATATTTCGGAAAATAAGGCAAAAGACTTTATTGGCGGTGACGATGTTAGCAGCTGTGGAGATGATTTTGAATTCAGTATTGGCGATGATGAAGAAAGTGTAAATTCGAAATTTGATCCAGTGAGAAATATTGTTTAAAAATATCTCGACCGCAAAGGGTTAATTTGAGACAATTTTCGGAAAAGAAACTGCAATTGGAGATGAACAATAACTACAATAACTGCAGGGGAAGAACATGATAAATCTATTTTTTCGAATTTCCATCTTTGATGCTATTCAGTTAGTTATTCAAAGCGAGATGGGCAAATTTTTGACAGAGAAAGTGTAAAACAGGTAAATAATGAGATAAGTTCACAAAGAATGTTAATGTTTAATAACTTTACTAAAGCAGCTAAAAGCTTTATCGAAAATCTACCACACTAAAAGCTCTTACTTTATAAACAGCACGAAGAACATTAAAGTTTATTATTATTGATATTACTACGTCATTCCAGCTCTTCATTCTTATGATGACATTAACCATACTTACATGATTTTCCCTGCTCTTATTTGATAGAGAAGATACACTATTTTATTTGCACTGAATTTTAAGCGTAACTTTACGTTTTTGCACAAGTGATTTGAATAAACGATTATTAGGGTACCTATTGCGATAAGTTATCGTGTAAAATTTGTAACAACATGAGAAGAATCCCTGTATAAACCGGAAACCAAATGTCAAAAAAGTTTTATAAATATGGGGCTAATTTAGAATGGTTTGAACTTTGAAACTGCTCTCCTCTAAACTTATCAAAAATGTAACTTATCAAGTTCCTTCCCTGTGGTCTTCGCGTGTATTTGAAACTATAAATATTTACTTAACGAAAAAATGACGTCGACACTTATTAACTGTAAAGTTATTCAAGTTTTTATGAAAATGGCATTAGAAAGTTCTCAAGACATTGAACTAGAGTCATGTTGTAGAAAACACTGCGTGCTATACGATAGATTAAAAAAAATAGAGACGCTACAGTGAGTCGATTTATTTTCATATCCGACATTTCAGAAATGGCATTATTTTCTCATCGATTCAATATTCGCAGTTTTAAGATTTATATATTATAGAAACATTATTTAGAATATCAGATACCCTAAACTTTGATTAAATTGCTTACAGAATTGCACATCTACAAATCTTCGAAACAAAAATCGGATAATGAATGGGCTAAAAGGATACGAAGTAGCATGGATAAAAGTGGACAATAACAAGCAAAAAGTCAAATTTTTGCACTCAAAAACCACGAATAGACGTTTAATAATCGTGCCTAAAATTACTGGCACAATTAGTAACCTCCACAAAAGTACAATCTGACAACATTCTTCGTGGCAATCCTGATTCCCACATTAAACATTCTTAGCGCAAGTCACGCGACGGCCGCAAACTTTACACCGAAATTAAAACTTCCGCACCGTTCAAGCAACCACTAAATAACAACCAATTCCACCTTCCGCCTCAAGTTTCCAGATCCGCGAATAACAATCGTCATTCTTTTCGCTATTCTCCTTTTCTACGCGTATTCGTTTGCTTCGCAGTCGTATAGTAAATCGCGTCGAACAACGAGAAACGATTGGCGTTGCAAATAGAATGCAGAAGTTCTTCTTTAATTTGGCGATGGTGGCTGGCCTACGCGATGCTACATAATGTAACCCTTCCATTCAGGATCGACTGGGCTGAATTATGAATGGCGGTCGATAACTAGAGGGAGGACGCGTGTACTGGTCATACGAGTTTCACCTAGCCTACGTGGCCCTCTCAAGAATGTGTATGAAGAAGCAACGACTATCGACGCTGAGGGTTGCGCCGTTTCTTATTTCCTCCGGTGACTATGTTATTCGAACAATTTACACTCCATGATTCAACTATCGCTGCCGCGCCCCCGAAACACGTCGCACCTTTCCTTGGAAAACTGAGACTATTGCGTATCTATTTAGAGGATGATGATCTAATAGTGAAATTTTCCGGTGTAGACACAGTGTCGAGTGGGACGTGGAACGACGTCTTACGTCGTCGTCGATAACAGCGTAACTGGAAAGCGATTGTAACTGTGAAAAGGTTTTTTGTAGTGGCTGCAGTTATGGTTGGTTGTGTTCTTCGAACGACAGCGTTGAATGATATATTTTTAGAGCAGAATACGTTGGCTGGTGTATGATATTGTGTAGTGTTTCTTCTACTCCCTGGTGAAGGAGATTGGAGACTCCTTCGAATCCGATTTGTCGGTGGATTACTGGAATATGGATGAGATTTTATCGGAGATTGAAAAGGAATTTTTGCCCTCGCTGATCAAACTTAACGGTAATTCCTTTTTCTCTTTCCGCGAATGTGCCGATTCTCCGTTGAAATGCCTTAATTTTCTGATACTCGAATTGAATTGGACGTTTATAGGTTTAATATTTGCCACAGTTTTCTGCGTTGTGTATTATCAAGCCCCGATATCTGATTTCAATATTCGATTACTTTAAACAACCACCTATCGTATAAATATTCACCGACTTCGCAATTTCATGCGGTGTCCGATCGTATTTTTCCAATTACTGCGAAGGTTTATGCAAATTCATATTTTTTATAAATATGATTAAAATATCTCTAGATATTATAACGTGCATTTCACTTTTAATATTTTTATACAGGATGCTCCACTTAAAACAGGTCATATTCTATATTATGTACTTTTATCAAAACTTCCAAATTTCGTCCAAATGGCCTAGAAATACATCTCTGCTTACGTCTCCTGACTTTATTTATTAAATTATATTTAAAATACTTTCTAGATCATCGTAACTAGTAGACATAAGTAGACGGCTCATTTTAACAATTTGCGAGCATAATATTTTTGACACAAGTTTCGTATCTATCAAAATTATCTTCGCTTACATATCAGAATTTTCAGTGCTCAAAACCTATAATTTATACGCGAATGGCTTCATTCCACTTGCATTGATTATTGTGTTCTTATAAAAACAGCATTATTCTTCCTGGCCTACAATAACGACGATAAAAGTGCATTTCCGAGAATATCCCTATACTTCGACCGTAAAGAGTTAATACATTTTGTACCTTTTTCCTTCGCGCGCAAATGCATCGGCGTCCGTGCTCTGCTAATCACTTATCCGAATTACAAAATACCAAAACAAACCTTGCAAATATACAACCCAAGTTTCCGCAGGTTTCACGCATCAAAGTACTTCATTCCGCCGGTTCGCCGATCATCCCCGTTCGCCTCGTTCGCATGGATCACTTCGCCATCGTCATCTCGCAGTCATCATGGCCCTCCAGATCAGCGCCTCGTGATCCCTTCCGTAAATTAAAAATAAGAAACATCAGCAATTTCTACTCTCTGCTTGCAGTAACATAGCTGTATCGATCCTCCATCAAGATCGTGGAAGTTACCAAGTCGTTAGAGAAGGTACGTTCGCGTAAAGATCTCGGGCAAAGTTTCCCGTTGCTGGTGGAGGATTGACAGCCTCCGGCAGGGCAGGTCTCGAAGAGAAGACAGGAGGAGATCCAGGTGGTGAAGAAGGATCAGGTGCTAGCTACCAGCAGAGCCTACCACCTGGCTCTTTAGTGGCTGTTGTTAAACAGGGAGGGGGGGGTGACGGGTAACAGCACCTAAGGGCGGGTGGGGGGATGCAGCTCGAAAGGGTGGCGGCATGGAGGAGCCCTCGCTGGAGGCTCTCATGCAGGCGGGCCTCATCTTCGTGGTCGGTGTCGCCATCATCTTCTCGAATCTCCTCATCATCGCCACCTACCTTAATTTCCGTGGTAAGTACTTTAGTACGTGCGTAGCCCGCCGAAATATTCCCGTGAACAAATGATGCGGCGTAACTGATTTCACCAGACAGACGAGGGTAGCTTTTTCTTTTATTTTTCATTCTTTCGTTTGTAAGAAAAAAAGGGATTGCGACGTGTGCTTCTTTTCGCGCATTAAAAAGAAAGGGAGAAGTATAAGAAATATTCTTAAATTATGTAATAATATATTAGTTATTGTTCAATTGCATGGTTGTTACAACGAGATACTTGTTAGTATAGAGTTTTCCATTTAGAACCAGATAGATCTTTACATTTAAGTAAACGAAGTTGTATGGAAAATATTACGAAAACTGTTGTTTTTAATTAAATTACATTCAATGCCATTAATTGGGGAAGACAATATCTTTCTAATTCTTCTCTTCGATTGAAACCGTATATTCAAGAGATCCTATTACTTATCACAATTTTACGTAACTAAATCTTTATTTCACCAATAACGGATGCAATGTTGTTATTAAGCTCATCGATTGTTCTTGGTTTATTGTCATAAACCTGCGATTTAACGTAGCTTCGCAGAAAATGTTCCAAAGGTGTTAAATCAGACGTTTTCGGAGACCAATTCATATCGGCGTTTCTCGAAATTTGTTGGTAAGCGAACTTCGGTGATTAATTCGAACCACTTTCGTGCATTGTTCCATCGTATAGCGATTCGAAGTTAAATGGCAAACAATACAGTATACAAATTTCCGAAAATGAGAGAAAAATATTTTCAAAAATGGCTATGATTCATTAGCAAAGATCTATCATCCATGTTGGAAAACCCTATATTACTCGAGTCAACGATTAACGTAGCAGTTTCATTTTCTAGTTCCAATATTGATTAAATTAATCGTTAGAATGTAGCTATTTCTGTAACCTTAAATGTCTAATTTTATATAGAAGGATTTAAACGACGTGTTCTTACCGAGTAACATATCTATAAGTCTGACTAGATTTCGTAGAAATATCTTTTGAGAACACGTTTCTAGTCCAACCATAAAAACTACAGATACGTATTTAAATTTGTCGACTCGTTGATACGACAGATTAAAGCAACCATACTTTTGCATTAATTTGATACAGTAATTGAAAAAGCATCCCTTTTTTGCATGTGCGCTTAAATCTTTCGATATAACAAACGGAATATGTAACAGGCGTTATAGAATGATACCCCAATAATTTACAATTAGAGCACAATTATAAAATAGCCTACCAAAAGTTTCTCTTACTTTAATTCCGTACATTTTTACAACACCATGCGACTATTGCCGATGCGACGATCTCCAGTTTCTTTTCCCCCGCGTACACCCTTTAATTTCCTGTCGCCACAGAGTACAGTGAAAAAAAAAAAAAAAGAAAACAACGAAAAAGTGTAACATGTTCGGTGAATCGCGAGTGATCGTTCCCTGCTTCCTAGTGTGCGAAGTTCACACTCGAGGTAAATACAAATGAGCGTCACACCGCATAGGTCCCTCCGAGGTGATAAACTACTATTTGCTGTCTCTCGCGTCGGCGGACCTTCTTTGTGGTCTGCTGGTGGTTCCGCTCTCGGTGTATCCGGCGCTGGTACGAAGATGGGTCTATGGGGACATCGTGTGTCGTCTCGTTGGCTATTTGGAGGTTACCCTTTGGGCGGTATCCGTCTACACCTTCATGTGGATCTCCGTCGATCGGTATTTGGCCATCAGGTACTCTTCAATTTATCCAATTACAATTCCCTTCCTTTTTCGTTCCATTTAAAAAGGGAGGATGAAAAGCTCGTAAAATCGGATTTGTATAACAATCGCAACTCGAACTTGCGTACTAATTGGTTCCAAAGTAACAGACTTAAGTCGAAAAGTACGCGAGTCAGGGTAGACTTCGTGTACTTGTGTAAAGTGACTCGTAAAATTGATCGAATACTTCCATTCGGTGTATTTCGTATTCAACGAAAGTTTAATCGCTAGCTATGAAATTTTGGGACATACTTCACGCACGATTTGAGTTCTTATCCTGACTTTATTCGGGATTTGATTATCATACGAAAACTATACGTAAAATAATTATAAAACAGTGCGGTATCATTCGATCAATTTCGTGAGTCACTGTGTGTACTTTTCTAAAGTAATTTTTACAAGATATACTTTTTTAATAATTTTAGTAGCTCTCAATATTATTTGTAAGTTAGCAATGCTTATTTTTTGACGATTGGAATATGAGGATAAAGGCGGTCACGGTTTTGGTATCCGGTTCCTGAGAATTTGTATGCGAATTCATATTTCTATTAACAAAATTCAAGAAATTGGACATAAGTAAAGGACTGTTTCTGTCTGCAAATATAATAATATGTATTTTACTTTGGATACCTTGTATATTTTCGCATATTATGCGCGCTCTTTAATTCTTTGCATATTTAAATTTTCCATAAATACGTAGAAATTCACAATCTACCGTTAAGTCTATGAATGTAACTTTTTAAATTGATTGTATTATTAATCTTCCATTTAAATATATATAAACAATGTTACATTCAAATATATACATATTCAATATCTCAACATCATACACGTGGATACAAAACTAAGTTTTTCAATCAAGATGTTCACAATCGTAAGATGTTCAATCGTCAGTTGAGAGGACGTAAATCGAGGTATTACCGTATTTTGCGGAATTTTTTAGTAAATTGTTGACGAATTTTAGAATGGCAATTGATATTTGAAAAGAATGTTGGGTCTCGACTGAAGAACCTTATTTTTTTACTATTTATTCAATATTTAAATATTCGAGTATAGTAAAGGATTTTTTTTTTTTTAATTACATTGAAGATAAATTTTACTTGTATAGCTACACGATACACCCATCAATTAGTATAGTATTTAATACATTCCGTAGAATAGTAATAGGTATAGGCCTAAGGTGGAACGATAGCCGACGCGAAGATAGGTAAACTGAAATCTAGACGATTTTTGCTGAACTCTTTAACCCAGTGTTTTCCAACGTGGTGTCCACGCTCCACAGGGGGACAATTTGATTGTTAAGGGGGGCAATTCGAAAATGGACTCGTCCAGAGTTTAAGTTAACCGTATGGCGACTCTCAGTCGCTGCTCGAGCTGGATAAACGTTAAATTATAGATAATAGACGTGAGTTTCCTCAACGATTTCCTACTGATTTCTTCTTAAAACCTATCTTTTAAGTTTCATCAGTGAACAGTTCAATTTTTGAAAATTAAAAATTATGTATATGTTACATAGGGGGCATAATAATTTTAGAAAGGCTTAGGTGGGGTATGGCACGAAAAAGGTTGGGAAACACTGCTTTAACTCCTTAACGCTCAAATTCTTCTGCTATTTGCTGACTAAAATGGCCAAATTTTAAATGGCATAAAATCATAATTTGAGGAATGCTGTATCATATTTCCTTTGATTTCAATGGCGTATCATCAAAGTAAAGATAACTAAGAACGATATGTCATAGAAACATACATTATTAATATTAATCGTGCACAATTGTGCGAAGAAGTACAGTTAAAACGCGCCCGTGACACTCGCGGATTTGTACGTTAAGGGGTTATTTCGCCCATATTTAGTTCAATCTACAACTTACATCACATTGCTTGTACTTACATGGACAACCTAGATCAATCACGGGAACATCACTATTAAATTCTCTACTTTTCACTTCGTTATCCTTAGTTCATCCCCAATCTTTACGTTTCCACTTCTCCACTTCGACGAAGAACCATAATTTTTTCAATTTAGTTGAATTTTAGCTGCTCAGCAAAGAACTTCACTTTTCAAATTTTCGATCTATTCAGCAAGGAATTCCATTTCTCCTCGGAAACTGTCGCATTTAAAAACAATAGCAACGTTTAGATGCTTTCCTTGCACAGTGAAACCTGAATAACTCGAGTCTCAAGAGAAGGGTTAAAATCTTCAAGTTATAGAGATTTCAACGTATCGAAGTTTACGAGTAAGAAAGATTTAATATACGAAAATTCAACTTACGAAAGGTGGAAAGTATCGTCTCATGTTTTCCAATATTCATTTGTTTGACAAATTACATTATCTTGAATTATAGAGGTAAAAAGATTCTATGGTTCTAAATGCTTTGCTAACTTTGTTTAGCAGCAGAAAAAAGTGTCGCCATTTTTCGGTAAACAATAAAGTTACATGTAAATCGATTTTGACGATAACTAAAGTATGCCCTGGACATGTGAAGAATAGCGATAACTCGAGTTTGAAAAATTCTTTACTTGTACCACTGTGGCTCTTCACCCTCCGCATATGGCGAATAATTCGAGTTAAAATAAGCTTCGTTTCGATTCATAGAGGTTTCCACAGCTGATCTCAGATCGAAACGAACAAAATGTCCGCGTCATTAAAGGTTTTCGAGTTATCGAAGTTCCGGTGTATGATAAATTTCATACCGATCAATGTATCATTTTAAAAGTGGCAGAGTTTGAACGCTTTCTCGAATTCCTAACGGTTAATAAAGGGGCTGCGATTCGCAGGAAACCATTGCGATACGAGACCGTGCAAACGAAAACCCGCTGCCAATGCTGGATGGTCTTCACGTGGATCAGCGTGGCGATGATGTGCTGCCCGCCCCTCCTAGGTTTCCAAAAGCCGATCTTCGATCGCGAGGCGTTCATCTGCATGCTCGACTGGGGAAACATGGCTGCTTACACCATCACACTGTCGATCCTCGTGCTAGGCCCATCGGTCATCACCATCGTCTACACTTACTGCTACATCTTCACCATGATGAGGCGGCTAAGATCCGGCGTACTTATCCACGACAAGGAATACGCAACCGCGCTCTCGGAGAACTTGAGCAATCCGAGTCACATCATGTCCTTTGTCCTGGTGATGACTTTCTGGGTATCCTGGGCACCGTATGCCGGTCTTCGGATATACGCTGTCGTTAACGGACCGCCGCAGGTAATTTAAACGTCACGCTTTGCGCTCCATTGCACGAGAATATAGGGGAAAGGTCAGTTTCCACGTATCGATGACGGAAATTGCGTAGAGGAAAGTCCCCGCGTACCACGGCCAACACCCGGTACCGAATAAAACGATTTTTCGGTTTCACTAGTAGACGGTGACGCTTTATTCGCGTAAATAAACGAATATTATAATTCTGTGCAATATATCGGTTCATTGCTGACGATGTTCTTCGGTGTTAAACTTATTGATTCACATTCCAAAGCTGATAATAGGCGAGGGAACATTAGTTGTGTTACATATAGTATTTGTGGAGACAAATTTTGAATGTATTGTAGATTATTCTGTATTAACGTTTGAATATTATATTACTTAATACTATAATACTATATTATATAGTATTGATGAGGAAATTATATTGCAGAAACTATATATAATACTATATTACTTTGGTAATATTTTCTAATATTAGTACGCATTTAACTCTTGAAAATCTACTAATCAAGTATCTGGTTGGTATTGGGGAACAATCTTTCGACCGATGTAAATTAAAACATTTCTACTTTTGCAAATTGTCAATATTTATTATCCAATTTCCAAGAAGGAACTTACCTCCTTTTATTATAAGACTTTCTCGAGTTACAAAGCACTTTTTTAACATTCAAATTTCATCGACTCTAGCTCAAGTTATAGTGAAAATACTTAGAATAGTCGGTACTTAGGAACCTTCCATCATTTATTAGACCTTTAGAATTTTAATATGTTTTTAACTGTAATAGAGATGCTGTGTTTAGTATAGTTCTATTTATTTTATTTATGCTTACTAAATGAATTAGAGGATTAATTTTTGCTACGTTGTTAAAGTAACAGTGTACTACTTTTCAGTTAAGTTGAATACTTAAAACAAATTAAATTTTACAGGTAAAATATCGGTATGGTAAAACTTAAACTTAATACCAAGACCTTTCACTACATTATGATTAACCCTTTAAGCTGGGAAAGCGGATATATCTGCTGTTTACGATGATTCGGTTTGTGAGTTATTCAATTAACTTCGACAATTTAACCCTTTCAGTGTTGATTAATATGACGACGCGCTGCAATTCTAAACAATTCTAAATGGCGTAAAACTTAGTCAAAGGATTTATACATTCTGTACGTTTTCATTATAAATTATAGGGGAGCATAAATAATCTTGAAACCTGTCTTTTAAGATTTGAACAACTTTCGTTGCCCATATATCGCCGCTAGTTTAACAATTTATACATATTTTACCAACGTACAGATTTACGAATGAAAGGATTAATTTCACTTTATGTGTTTGTAAAAGATTTTAAATTCTTACATATTGATCTTCCATATTATGTCTGTATCGTTCTAAAACATTTACTTGAAGTCCCGACGCAGTAATGTTCGTGGTAATTTTCTCTACTTCTGACTCGCCTAAAAAAACATTTCGCTCTAAAAGTAACCGTTCTCGGGAATAATTCAGCAGCAATTTACGTATCGGTTTTCCGATGTTGCAGGTACCGTTTCTGCATTTTGCAGTGGTGTGGCTGGGGGTGACGAACAGTTTCTGGAAAGCGGTGGTGCTGGGAACCCTGAGCCCGCAGTTTCGGCTGGCAGTTCGCGTGCTCTGTCTGACGTTGTGCTGTCGGCACAGACGGCTTCCGCCGGAGCTGCTCGGCCTCGACGACGACGATTAAACGCCAAAACGCCTACGAGAACAAGAGGGGAAACGCTTTCCTTTTACGCGCGAGCGTTCTACAACACGCGCCCCATTCCTAGAGCATCGCTTTTCATCTCTCGGTATTCGAGGCCGTTTCTTGCATCCGCCGACCTTCTCTCGGAATCTTCTTCGAGGGCTGAGACTGAGATTCTTTGTTCCGTACAGCACTACCACCACGTCCAAACGCGCGATCAACCTCCGGTAAATTTCATCGAGGTATTGTCAATGATTGTTGCCTCAAAGGGAGATCCTTTCATTTCGATCGTCGATTTTCAGGAACGATCGTTCCTTAGACGCTTTCACTATCTATCCAATCTACCTATTCACTTCTATTAAGACGATTTTCTGTTTCTCTTTGACGCGACGGGAGACTTCCTAGCCGAAGTTCAATCGGCCGAGTACAATAAAGTAATAAATCTCTCTTAAGATCAAAGAGCGATCGAATGAATTCTACGATAATAAACATGAAACTTCGAAGACTAAGATTTTTGCGAACGAAATCATCCTTTAGACGAGTTCGCATTTATTTGAATTATCAAATCTTATCGCGCTTAATTAAGAATCTAATTGAGATGAAATTAAGAAAAGCAGTGAAGCTTAAAGACATATGTAGATACACCATCGGCCAAAAGTTTAGAATCTCTTTCTAGGCTTCTAATTCTTATTAATTCAAGTTCAATATCACAGGTATTAATAGTAACCTTCTTCGTGAATCGTTGATTGAAAAGTTTTCTAAGGTAACACATGTTTAAACCCTTTTCTTTTCACCTTTAATGTGCCCGATACGCGTATTGATTCTAATCTTTTGGCTGGTAGTGTACGACGTGCCCGATTAAAGGACGTCGTCGCTTCTTAAAATATTCGAATCACTTAAAGAAACCGCGTAATCGTAAGGGGTATTCCTTTTTCTATACAACTTCAACTTAACTATAGTCGACTATACGTATACACATATATACACAATATACACCGTGTTTATTATTATTAAAACAAAAAATAAAGACAATGAGTCGCGTTGCTAATAGAATATTTGAACACGAGTGGTGACGAGACGAAGAATCGAAGCTCAGCCTGACGCGCGACGAAGGTTCGCGAAAGAATTTTCGCGAACGAATCGTTCATCGAGCTTTCTCGAGGAACGACTTCGCGTTCGTTGATAGCGGTTCACGGATCGCCAAAAATCGCGACGATGCTCTGTTTGTCTCCCCTTTTTGCTTTTCCCTCCTCGCGAAACGCTCTTAAAAACAAAAAAAAAAGGAATTCGTCGAAACGCGGAGAGCTCGCGCAATTCCTCTCCTTTCCGCCGTTTCGCAAGAGCGTTTACCGATAAAAGAGAAACTAATCGTTGCCTATATCTACGTGGTAAGATCACGCTCAAATATCGTAGCGAGTCGCGGTAACTAACGCGTTGTAAATGTATTATAATTGCAAACGAACGATTTCGCTTACGATCGTGCAGCCATTGCACGATTATGTAGGAATCGATCGATCATATATATGAACGTGACGGAATCGTTGATAGATTAAAATGTGAACGGAAGGCGAATACACGCAGCAGACGAACACAACAAAAAAGAAAAAAAAAAAAAAACAAATACAAGAATACAAGAGAACACTAGGTCAATTAACGGAGATGCCTCTACGAATGCGACGCCGCGTCGATCTGCGCGCCCGTAGAACGCCCATGTGAAAAATCATACTCGCGGATGGGGTGCCGATTGCGGGGGTTACACGCTCTTTTTAACGCGCTTCCTCCTCCTCAGCCGCGCGATCGGACTCCCTTCCCCTTTCTCTTTCTCTTTTTTTTTTAATTAAACGTTGAATGACACAATCCTTCGTTTCCGTCTTTCTTTTAATTCAATCGTTTCAGGAACCCAGAAGCACTCGAGAAACACGGTTATTAAATCCTTGAAAGACGCAAACTTGTATACTTTAAAAGTGAATCGCTTCAATAGAATCGAAATATAAATAGAACTTTGTCGTTGATGGTTTAACAGTTAACGCGACATAGAGAGCAGATGCAGGAAAAGAAGGGAAAATATTGAAACATTTGTGAATGTTTCATACACGTTAAGCTTAGAGACTGGAAACGTTCGATTAGCGAAATAAACGACCAGAACGAATTGATGCTTTAGAGGTACAGTCATAGGGAAGAATTTTATAACGTGGTTAATTTTATAGAGAAATCTAAGTCGAAGCTAATGTGAACATAGTGAAATTTAAACTAAATTTATCTCGAACGATCGGATTTCTGTATTCGTTATTGTGCATGAGATTTTCTTTATTTTCTTGGATCAATATATAAACCCCCTCTCAAATATCTTAAGACGTCATGTTTTTAATGAGATACAGTGAAAGTCAAAAGTAAGTATACACATTACAAAAATGAAACTATATTATAATTTATACACTGTGAATTATATCGTAATTAATTACAATTTATTTACCGTAAATAATACTATAATTATACCGATGTTATATAATATTTATTTATTCGCTAGAAGTAATATTATAATCAGACTCTAATTGTCCTGTAATTTCACTCCACTTCGTTTCTGTGAAATGGTTCATTTTGACTCTCACTGTACATTTTCGTGTGAATTGCGAATTTTAAATTGCATTTACTTTTTAGTAGAATTATTAATAAAATATCGAATGAATAATAGTGCTTCGTATCTCCTTTAAGGACTACTTGATTGTTTCCAGATTTGGTAGATATAATAACTGCTCTAAGACTTTTGAGCTTCAATGATTGATAGTAAACGATTATTTCTTAACGTTTGTTGAACTCTTTTAATTGTCTTTTTTTCTCTCGACAGTTCTACGTTGTGTCTTTAAATAATTTTGACCAATACCTTTTGCAATGTTACTTAATTGTTGTGCGAAATTTTTCTAAACCCCCACTTATGCAAACAATTTATAAAAATATTCCATTCGTTTAGTTTTCTGTCCACTTTTCTCTAGCACCGAATTATCGAACATTGTGCGATAATAATTACCATTATTTAAATAGTTTCTGTCTAACTTTACATTCTTTACTCTCCACAGTTAAAAGTAGACATTATATCGAAACAGTAACGTGCACTGTAGACTATTTAAGTTTGACGGTTACCCGATTAAAGATTCGTTTTACGGTATCATCGTAAATCCGCTTCGGCGAAAATGATTCAGCAGAAATAACGGTAAAAAATCTAGCAAACGACGAGTACATAACAAGCCGTGGAATTTAACGAGAACGGACGGGTTTCCATCGCACTGGATCGAATTCCAATTAAAATGGTGATTAAAGTTTTACCAGTGGCGCGTTACGGAATTCCAGTACGCGGACGGAAGTAGTAAAAGCGCGGGGCTAATTGAATGAATGTACAAGAGACTGCGAAAGTACCGTGGCACGGGTGAAAGAAGTAACTTCGTTATAGAGTTGTCAGACCGAAGGATCGCGTTAAAAGTTCAACCAGCGGTTCGCTATTATTCCATAAATTTCCGCTCAAGCCGACGGCGCGGCCCGTTCACCGCGTGAATCTAATTTAAAACTCGCCCCGGTTTCTTATTCAAACGGAAATCGGTCGGCAAGAAATGCGACGCCAAGCGGGGCAAAAAAAAAAACTTTGCGAAAATCGTTTTCCGTGGGTAGGAGAGAAAGCAACGGCTATTAATAAAACACGCGCCGTTCATTTATAAACCGGCCGTTTCTATGGCGAATAAACTCCGCCGTTCGTGTATCACGGTTACGAATGTTGTTCTATAGCGGCTTTTACGTAACAGATGTTTAAATAACGTTTTTCTGACGTGGATATTTATGGCTCGAATAATAGGTACCGCATGACACGTAATTGTCGATGAATAGAGGCATGCGATTATTTCACTGGTTAATTAATCGTAGAAATTCTATAGGAATTTAAGTGAGATTTGCAATTACAATTGAAGTCACTCCGAGTAGATTAACTATCCAACCGTAGGTGAGAACATTTCAATTTCCCATAGGAAAACGTGGGTTAATTTATGACGTAGTTTAGATCATATTTATTTATTCAAACGTTCCAATTTTCTAAATTTATTCGCTTTTAATACGTACTATCGAACGGTACGTATTATCTCATAATCGTAATAAAATATACCAAAAATGCGTATATCTCTCGAGCTCTCTAATGTCGAACAAAGTTTGACGTTGAATTTTCTTGCTACCCGCGGCCGAAAAGTTAATAGCAAGTGTTTTATGCAAAATTTTCTAAGAAAATTGAAATTACTTTGTAACAACTGAAACGTAGATTTTCGTTACTCATCAGATTATGTAGCAAAAAATGGAAATAATTCTTATCATAACTTGTACTTACGTTTAATGCAAATACTTCAAATTTTATCACGTAGAAAAGGGAAACTATTTCAAATCGTACTTGTTATTAGTAGATATACTCTTAAGCACTATTATCTTTCAATTTTGCCTTCGTATTATTTTCGTTAAACAAAGCTGGCTTTCATTTTATTTATTAATGCCGGTGATCTTATATTGCAATAGTAATTGTAAGAGATCAATATCAACTTCGCTATTTGAAACAGTAATGGAAAATATAATCTAATCGTTGTAATTATACCACAGATGTTTGTGCGTGAATGATAAATTTAAATGTGCAGAAAAACATAGAATGAACATAAAGTGCAAGAATATACAAAATATCTAAAGTGGAGTATATATAATATATTATTTAAAGCAGGGATCGATAAACTATTTTTGCGAAGGGCCGGATATTAGATATTTTTAGGCTCCGCAAGCCAAATGGTAAGATTAAGATTATTATTCAAGTAGACACTTTGAAAATAAGAAATGTCTCTATTAAAAATACTTGCATGATAAAAAGTGTCATCGCGAATCATTTATTGACAAGATTATAACTGTTTACAATAATCGATTGCAAATGAAATGAACGAAATTCTATTCTTGGAAGGATTACTCTAAATACACGGGCTACAGATTTGCCAACCACTGTTTTTTTTAGCTTTTAGTTTCATTTATTTCGATGCGTCTATATAAAGGTAAATTTGGCATAGGCATCCGTAGTATAGTCGGTGTATTATTATAAAATTCATCGAATCGCTTCCTGGTATCAACGCGTGAAAATTGACGATGTGTCATTCACGAATTAAAATGAAACGAGAAATAGAAAGAGAGAGGAAAAACACAGCAAAATATTGTTCCCGCTAAGCTCCAAAAAGCGATGCTCACAGACGCAAGCAAGTGTGGGCAAGATCCTGAGATTTCTTGAATGGTGAACGTTAACCCTTTAAAGAGAAATCCAATACGCAAAATCGGTGTCTAGAAAGTCTCAGCTTCTACTCTATTTTTTACTCTAGACTTCGTGTTTTACTAAATCATAAGGCTCTTCTAATAAATAAATCATAAGATGTCGCCCCGAGTTCGGGGCTACGGATACCATTAGATGCGCGACGATAATTTATCGTGCCATTTTGATATACCAAGCTATAAATTAAAGGGTTAAGGTGCCCGGAGGTGCTCTGAAGACGCAAATATTAAGATGTGAAGCGTCAAAACGTTCCCGCGATATTCCATCTAAACGATTCAAACATCGTCGATCGTTTTAACCCCTCGCGTCACACTCGTTGTGTAAATAGAACAAATATTCGCAGCGGTTGTAACAAAATTTGACTCGACTCCATTAACTTCTCTTGCATCTTTAAAAATTAATATAACTAATACACGTGACGTATAATATTTTAATATTTCGCGTCTGGTTGTAAAGTTGAAGCAGCGAATTGTTCTCGTTACCATGCATAGTTACGGAAAAATTCGTAAGCCAAGGAGTTAAACAGAAGAAAATACACTTTTTAATTCGCGAAAACAATGTTGATCATTTATTTGAAATAGACGCGTGACGTTGAAAAGTATTGTTCGTTGTAACGAATACGAAGATAATGCGGGAACGGTTTGACGATGGTCTCTGATGTTACGATGTCTTAACTATAGAACTGAATCAAAGGAAATTTTTTGACTATGTTATAGTTAAAACGTTAGCTATGTAAAACGCGGCACCCCGGTTAAAAAAAAAAAGATAAAAAAAAATATGCAAAAATTGACGCGGATTTCTTTGTTGATTGTCGACTCGATGTTCGATGAATGTTCGAAAGATTTTAACGATTGTTGTGCGACGTGTACCACGTTAATTGTTTACCAATGGCAGCATGCCATGCGAGTTATTTGCCAGTTCGACGAGTCACGGTATCGATATTCGCCGCTGTTCGATGTATACCTAACGCGAGGAACGCCGATGAATCATTTATCTAAAAGGCATACACACGTCCATCACGTTGGAAAATCAAAATCGTCTTATATACGAATTCTTTACCAGCTTACAACGAAAATTTTCCACGCTCGCTTCGTTGACAGGAACAACCCTTTGATCCGCGAGATTTAAGCAATAAGAAGTACAATATATGTGCGAACTCAACGCCAGCTGATTAATTTATCTGTATTACAGTATCAGCAAACGTTTCAAGGACGTAATCGTGAAACAGGGTACCGTCGCCCGTCGCATTGTTAATAATTCCAATAAAATTGATTAAAAAAAAACAAACAAGAACATACAACAGGGCTTTGCTCACTAACGACTCTCTTTCTCTCTTTATCCTACAATTTTGACTGGTTTCTTTTTTTGTACCGTTTCACGAACATTTTCCTCTGCAACGTTTCGTGTACGTTTTTTTTTGGCCGGGGTCCGACGTGGCGCATAAATGAAGAAGAAAACGAAAAAAAAAAACGCTATAATTTTGCTTCGAACGTCTCTTTATGTGTGTGTGTACATATTAGATCGCGTGTGACGCGGTTCTTTCGTCCAGATCCGTCGTTGCAAACTTTAAACTTCTACGATGCAACGTCTCAGGTGCACGCTGACGTGAATGGCCCACGTTCAACCGGAAATTGGATGCTTTCGGCTTTCAGTGCACGGTAATCGCATTCATCTTCGCCGTCATCGAACAGAATGTGTCGAGCGGAAAGAATTTTGCGAGGGCTGCTTTCGATGGAATTTACGATGGAAACGTTTCTTTACTCGAGATAGAAAGTATTTAAAGATGGGCCAATACGATGCAATCACTGTATATGCAGAAGTGTTAGTCTTTACCTTTGTGTTCCTTTTATTTGCATACAATATGTAACTATTATAAATTAATCGTCGAAGTATTCTCTCTTATTTTGTACGACTTTCCGCCACCTTTGTTGCCAAATTTCGGACTTCATCGCGAAACAATGAAACTGGTTTTGGAGGCAATTGAGTCTTCGAGCTAAGGCTAAAACTTACGCATACACCTAGTATTTAAAAACGAAATGCCTATTGCAAAGCTTTATTTATGGGAAAAATGATGAATTAGTATCTTGGGAATAATACACGATACGGGTATAAATAGAACGAATCACATAAGTAGAATTGCTTGAATATCTTCAACATTTATTCCGCATATATTTCCTATCACATTTGCCATGCTTTTAAGCGCCAATTATATTCGTATACGTCTAAGCTTCTAATATTTAATTACCAGTTCTCTTTTTCATTTATTTAAGCACGAAAGTTTATTGTTTAACAGAAAACGTGATCCTATTTACATGGCCCATTCCCTGTTTACGTACGAGCACATTATAATCGAAATAATTGTTTGGAAATTCCTGTAACATAGGTACGCCAAATATTTTCTCGTAGCCATTATCGTGAACGACAAACTGTTTCCGTAAACGTAAGCTTTCAGCGGTGGTTCGAAGGCGTCCTTCCACAACCAGAATCCAATTACTCCTTCGCACCGCACAAAAGGAGAAGGAGTAAAACGCGATGGGCGCCTAAAACATTCATCAAATGGAAACTCTAGTCGGAACGCCAATTTCCAAGCGTGCTCCATCAAAGCAAACGTTCCGCCCGCGTCAGCGTGCAGCCGCGAGACCGCCAAACCGAGCAGTATTAAATTCCTCAGCGATAACGAGATTCTAAATACTTTAAAGTCGCTCAAGGGTCAAAGAAGGAATCGGAACGAAGCGAAACGGCGGGGACAAAAAAGAAACCGTACGAAACTCGGTGAAACGTAAAACAAAAAAAAAGATAACTGCAGTACCTGCGTTAGAATTGAAAAATCGAAGAGTTGCTTCCCTTCGTTCTATTTTTTCTCCCATCAATGCAACGCGGATGAAATAATGAGGGTGAGAGGATGGTTGAAGAATTTCGGGGGTTGAGTTTGACGGGTTTGAATAATGCAAAATTGGTCCCTGGCAGTTTTCCGGGCGGCCTCCATTATTAACGATTAATTACATTTTTGTACCTAGCTGCTAGTTTTGTACTAGTTTTGTAACGTACCTCACCACCGGACGTGCTGTTATTGCATATTTTAAGTGGTTGTTAAAATGGAAGGTTGATCGATCACCCACGGATGCCCGGTGTCACAATGTGGTTGTACGATCGATGATCGTCGAGACGCTAAACCGACGTAGCATGTGCGGTAAACACGAACACCGGAACGTTACGAATATTTCATTCGGTATCCAAAGGTTTTCACGGGAAAGTTAGTTTTCACGTATCGACGCTTCGCTGATCGATACGATGTTTCTTCGTTTTTCTCCAAACGTGAAATACGAAGAAACGTATCGATTGCGATGATCTATGGAAGACCCTTTCCTTCCGAATTATTCGAAATTATTCCCTGCTGTTGAGATTCGTTGTAATAATTGCCAGGAAACGAAATACTGTAACTAGACCGCGATTATTTATGCAAATACAAATTTTTCTTAATAAAATTAAAGAAATGGAATTTAAGTGGTGGATTGTTTCACCGTCCGAATAAAATAATATGCGTTTTACTTTGAATATCTTGTACACTCGTACATATTAATTAATTAATGTATCACATAAATGCATAAAAATCCGTGGTCTAATTATAACCAGATAATAAAATTGAGATACGTTTTTGATACGTTCCTGATCGTGATTACCACACAAGGCAGACGGTCGCAAAGTACAATATCTCAGGTTCCGCCTGAAAGATCGAGAATGCTTTAAAGAGTCATTTCAGCGATGCGAAACGAAAGCCAAAGAAGAAGAAGAAGAAGAAGAAGAAGCAAAAAAAGAATTTTTATTAACGACTATTCGTTTGTTACAATAATGTATATAATACGTAGAATCGAAAAGATAACTCGTTGATGAATTTATAAAGTGAAATTGTTGTATTTATTCGCTGAAATGCTCACTCACGCGCAAGCAATCAAAACACGAATTATCTCGTAAGAAAATCGTTGTTAGGATGCAAGCATGCGTTTTATCCACGTGTTACCTGCTATCTGTCGCAACGCTTGTATCAAGATCGAATTGTCGACGCGGTGTACCATCCACGCTTTTCGTTAAATAAAGGCAAGAATATTCAACATAATTGCGCGTGCTGTATCAATAAAGCGTAATCGCGTGCTTTCATCCTGCAAGCGTTGAAACATTTGCAATCCACACGCAGGGAACTCGAATCACGGTGGATCTACGATGCGATTCTGTTTGTCCGAGCGCAATGACGGGTGTACTACACATACATCGTGATACGAATTCGACGATAACGGTACAATATTAACGATTATTGTCCTAGTGCAATAGAATAGTAAGATGATATTCCAATAATAAACAGCGAGATCGTAGATATCGCAAATTTCACTCGACATGCGACTCGATACACGGCTTTGTATTAATTTATCCCAATATCCTCAAAGATCAAGCATCGATTTGCGCAATTTCGCAAAATTTTAAATTTGTGAATTTTGCTCAAGATGATAAGGAATTTGTATATGTCTACGTGCTTCTTGTATGTTCGTAGAATTTTTTCTCTAAAAAGAAAAAAAAAAAAAAAAAAAACGAGATAACGTACGATGATTAAAGTATTAAATATTGTGCAACGATTTATAGACGAATTAATAATCGAAAATTGGTTTACGGATTTGAATAATTGTTATGGACTTAGTTGAAACGTAAAATACTCAGTGCAATTTGATATTTCCTGTGAATACTGTTATTATTTGTGAACGCTATTTATAACGTCGAAACAGTTGCATGAATAATATTTGTATGCGCATAGATTTTGGAGAAGATTCGTTTATTCTTTTAACATTTGATAATTTTTGTTTACATCTTAATGTGTTGGTCTATTCTATTCCATATGAAATGTTCAATAAATACCTTTTAAAAGCTCTTTGCTGCTCAACGACTATTCGCCAATCCCATTCAGCAATTAGGTACAAATGGGAGAAGAAAAGTTTTAAGAATTTTGTTCGCAAAAACTCATATTTTTCTCCTCGCTTTCACAACTTATCCCAGTAGTAGATAAATTTAAACTTTGTCGTTAAACATCTCATGAACTATTTAGTATCTACGTCTACAATTGAAACTGTGTAACTGTATATCTTTCGCGTCTTTATCTACCTAAAAAGTTTAATCAAATTTGGGGAGTTATAATTAAATGCACGGAGATTTCTTTCTTTGTAGATTATTTATCGAAAATCATTATCATATAATGTGTTTCATCTACTAACATTTATAAAATATTTCGATACAATGGCTATCAGTAGACTACGAATGTTTATATATTTAAGAGAAATTTAAGCGTACAAAAAAGTACAGAACTGATCTAAGCATTTTTCGAATGACATTATTTGAAATATTATTTTAGGTAACATGTTATTTTATTTTATATTTATTTGGAATAATGAGATAATTGTCCGAAATCTTTGAAATTATGGGTGACCTGATTACCATGTCCGGATCTGGTTTATAATAACAGTCTTTTATTCACTGTTACTGTATATTGTTTATTCGATACAATTATACGTACATGTATATATTATTCTAAGAATTATTTTTTTTGTCAAATAAATAGCGGAATGATTCGTTATTTCGAATACCTTTACTTCAAATGAATCGATATTGTTTTTGTTTCCAACTAACAATATTGACAAATAACAGCCTGGATTAAATTATTTCAAATAGTTATTTCTTATTTTCATTTCAAATAAAATTTGCCCAGGTCTAGTACGGAATATATTTGATTTGCAAAATTATGCAAGATATCTGAAATACAATATATCCTACAATATTTAAATGGTGCAAGCAAAACACATTTATGTTCCATTTCCTTACGCCACTTTATAAAGAAATGAATTTGCATAAAGAATCACAGTCCAATTATCACAAAATCATCGCGCTCCAAGCACGATCACTTCAATATAGCTACAAGACTATTTCAACGAGTTGAAAAAAATTCATTCTACCATCTCCGTCTAATATTCAATAAATAATTTCCAAGCTTCCATTTCGACACATTTTCCTATCATAAAACCGCCATCCATCGATTTCGTTCACTTTAAAATTCGCTACAAGACTATGCCAATAAGTTTCCAGAATTTTCAGTCTAACAAAAACCCCCTAACTGCCCCACTCCTCGCGTCATCCTAGTTAAATCTTCCTACCGAATCACTTAATCTTAAAATTCTGCTGAACTTCCCAAAGCCGAACTTCCAAGGAACTTTCCGTCCAACGACAGTTGAGATTTTTCCAGAATGAAAGTTTAACCATCCTCGAACGCAGTTCTTCCTCATAATACGCGTCTCTATGACGCGGGTGCACACTTGCGTTCATGACCCCTTTTTCCCCAGACGTTGGCCAGGAAATGTAGGTCACCCGACGATAAGAAGGAGTTTCTCGCCTACAATTCCTCCGCTCACTTGAAGGCACGCGGCAGGTATGCGAGAAAAGTGGAAGGAATACACCTATTCCCACTTACACGTTGAACTCTAATTCGCTATTCGTTGCGACAGTTACACGCACAAACACATGTGGACTGACTGACAAGGAAGGCGGTGAGATAGAGAGAGATAATGAGACACACGCGGCGAACAGAGCCCCATTGGCGTAATGTAACATGTATTACTACTGTATTACTACAATAGTTATATCTCTATAGATAGGCACGCAATTTAATCCCGTTCTTACTGCTATGTCACACTGCGTGGCGAAGGCTTGGTATGGGAAGCTCAGGGTGGGTTAAGGGTGGCAATGGGCGGTCCGAATCCTCTTGCCCCTGTGCCGTCTCGCGTGTCCATCAAGTGAGCGGAGAACCGTACGATTGTTACATAAATGCGCCTTAACCACCGTATTCGCGACGGACGCGCGGAGTAAATACGGCCGTGGGCCTCGAGTGTGTCCGTCCTGACACGGAGTGGTACTACTTGCACGGCGCACCAGCCATTAGTCAATACGGCCGACATTAGTCGATACACGCGGTCGGCCGCTGGTCCGCAACCGTCGGCACGAGGCTGGAATAGGGTCGAAAACCCCTTCCATTGAACGGCTTCCTGGAAACAGAGCGATACTTGCTGGCAAACTTTTGAATTCTTGCCAGCCTCCTCCATTGTTCTCATGGACTAATCGATACCATTTTATTGCCGGCGTGTGCAAATCTCCGACGCTTGCCGACTTCCTTTTCGTTGCTTCCTTCGTTCACCTTTAGATCAGATGCAATTTCTCCTGCTTTTCTCTTGATCCCTTCGATGTTTACGCTTTATGCTTCGTATTTTAAAGGAGGGCTCTTTAAAGGTGGTTCTTTAACCCTTTTCGCTACGGACCATTTAAACCGAAAGCGTTCTCGATGATTAGTTCAGGTTCATTTTTGTTAACCCAGTGCCCTTCGATTATTTTCTCACCCACGTATGCTGGCATCAGTTGATCGCTATACTGCGGATCTTTATGGTAATTCATATTATTATTGACAAGTTTATAGGAGCGAAACTGAAATAGAAGGTTGTCTCACCATTTAAATATTCTAATTTCTATTGTATTTCGAATATTTTGCACAGCTTTGCATATTCCGTGCATTACGTGCATTTTCGAACATTCGAATTGCCTATTAATGCATGAAAATCTGCAGTCTACCGATCTCTGACTTCACGTCACGTCACGGCACGTACAAATTACTTGAATATTATGGGCAATATTTATTTAATAACCTTCGATCTTATAACACCAAGCCAAAGTTAGGATTCGAGTTAAACTTCATCCTTAATATTATACGTTCTTGTTGAATCTGTGCCATAATTTATCCCACGAATTTCACTCGTTATTGTAGGCCAAGAAGTTAGCATAGAAATAGTACGAACGCAAACATTCGGACGCTCTGTATAATTAATTAGAGTAGAATGTATATGGATGCAAGTAAAAATAATACTATACTATAACGAAATATGCCTTTAGCAAATGATAGCTTAATTTTCGAGGACGTATATATGCGTCCGCGATGGCGAAACGGTTGAAAAAAAAGAAGAGAAGAATGAAAACAGAATTGAAGAATGCTTTTTAGGTTTATGTGGAGAACATTTGGCGGTGGACAGTTTGAGAGAGTTTGGAGATCTTGTAATTGGGGTTAATACTGTGCTTTTCTTTCGGAATTTAGATTTAACGTTTAGATATAGTGCGGAAGGTGCTGCAGTTTGGGATAATGTTATCGAAAGATGTGGTTTGTACCCGAAAGTCTCGAGCAGATGTAACTAGGCCATGAAAATTGGCACTTAACGTAAGTAGCTAAATCTAGAAACATTTTACACGAATAATATTGAGCAATACGATTCCTATCCTAAATTCTCTATTATTCTCAGATGGTGCATTATTCTAACGGAACACCGGGCGAATTGTACCCATTTTTAAACATTTTAAAAATTCTTGTTAGATATTTTCGTAACGTTCTCTGTTAGTTGTTAATATCGATCGTTAAACTTTATTGCATATTAATTACTGCTACGTACATAAATTGCTCATGGTTTAACTTACAATTTGCTATCAAGCTTTCTATACATTTCATACATGTTTCATCGATTTTGTCTTTCGTAAAACTGATGAAATAAAATAGTTGAAGTATTTTAAAGATTATTTAGCGATATGCCGTATAGGTACAACTAACTACCTCTATGCAAATCAATTAGTACCTCGATCTTCTTACCAGTCTTCCATCGGTCGATGTTCACTCGGAACTTTTTGACTCTCTGCCAAGCCAATCAGTGGTGAACTCGTTGTCAGCGCTACTTTCCTTATTACGATAATGGCTCCTCGCTCGATAAGATCCTTCTTAAAAACCACCCCCTTTATTATTCCTCAACATTTCACATCAATTTCTTAAAACAACAATGCCCCTCCGCTTTTCGACAATTATGAATTCGACAAGTTTTATACCTCGCGATCTATTCCTTATTAATAATGAACCATTGAAGTAAATGGTGGGTGGGGATGGAAACAAAGAGGTGGCAGAGGGTGAGACAAGGAACGATGATTGTTAGCTAAGAGACTGGGTAACAGAGTTAATGTCGCATTACGGTATGGACTGCGTAAGAACGTGGATCGTTTGAAACAGTTTAAACGCGGAACGATTACAAGGAAAATTTGCCGGGATGACGGAAACCACCGAAGAAGCCAGAGTAAGCGATACGTAAAACGAGAATCTTAAATGGTTTCACAGAAGTCTTTCCAAAAATAGAATTTAATTAGTAGATATTCGCATCGAAAACGATTAAGCAATTAGCGCGATAAGGTTGTTAAAGGAACAAACGGTTAAACTCGCTTCGAATGGGATTTTTTCGATAAATTTAATAGGCTCTCGCGGAGGAAAGGGTTAGGCAATTAGAAATGATTAGCGCGATAACGAGTGGTTGCCAAGGAGATAAATAGCAGATAAAATTTCGTTTTGCATGAATAAACTCGGCGTCGTTCCTCAGGATTCCTTTATAGATCACGATTAGATAACGAACACGATATTCAATGCTTTATAAATTTCATACGAGATTAGTTTTATGCATGAAATCCGTGTGATTTTGATATTATCGCGCCAGTCGGTCGGTATTACTTTTTCACACGAATCGTGGTACTTACTTTCATATGCAAACACAGAACAAGCTTGTATCATGATTGATCAACGAATCTGGGAAGCGTTCGTGGTGCAATTAGGAACTTTATCCTAATATCGGACACGATAGACGGTTCGCGATACAGTTTCTTTACTCTTCGTGTTAAGAGTGCGTTCGCGTGCTCGTTGATTAATGCACTTCCGATACGAATCGTATTTATTACCGGTTTGATCGATACGTCATTCGAATGATTCTGTTTTATTTTCCGATGGCCAGCAGAATAATTTAATACGTGTAACCGATGGTGTGCAACGATTTATAGGTCATAAATTGCACGTGCACTTTTAACGTGTACTTCGTGACTATTAGTATTGAATGAAAATGAAGTTGTTGATAAGCGATAAAAGCGATGTAAAAGGTACGTATCTGTATCGATTATCTAAAGCTGCAACCAGTATCGCTTATAAAAATTTAAACAATTTTTTGATTTGGTGCTATATCTAATTTACAATATACCGTTAAATAGGACATATTCAGTAATAGTGAAGATATTAAGAGATTTCAAGGATCTACGAATACTTTAATGACACTTAATATTATTGTATTTAATTGAAAGAACTTTCAGTTTACTCATTATGTTTGCATTCTGTTCAAATTTTTGTGACGAGTGCAAATTACTGGAACACTGATATAAAATATGAAAACTACATTTATACGTGTAACGTGAAGCGTATTCGTCTACAAGGTGGGCTAAAATTAGTCGTGCAAAAGTCAGGGAGATTTTATGGTTCAACATAAGGCGAAGATGAAAGAACGATAAATTTGCATTGGTGGCTTCGTTTTCGAGAAAAATGCATTAGAAAATTAATTGAATGCACGTGCATTTCCACGACCATGACCTTTGTTGTGTAATAGAAAAAGCATGTTTAACGTTACTATAGGCTGTACTGATGCCACGCCTCACCGGATAACGACTATTAGGATACTGTTCACGATAATAGCAATGATGCAGCAGATGCATTTCCACAACAAAATTCCAACGCAAATATCGTATCTCTATATTAGCTATATTAATATATTAGCTGTTATAACAATTAACTGTTATCTCATATATAATTAGCTGTATTAATAGCGTTTCGCGACATGTCATTTGTTTGATAGAAACTAACAGCTAATATCGGAAGCAACAAATGGTAAACCTGATAATAAACAATTCTTCTCGATGTACTCTATACAAAAATAATTATAACAGCCGTCTGTGGTGAAATCGGTAACGCCAGTCATCGATTAAGTGCACTTTTTTCGAAAACGAAGCCTCCAACGCCAATTTATTTCTTCTTGATTTTCGCCTCATTTTGAGCTATGACATTTCCCGGCCCTATTCGTGCCACTGATTTTGAACCATCCGGTATAAAACAATTAGGTACCACGTAAAAAGTTCATGCAGTAAATGTACTTATTAAATGTACGCAAAGTCGACACCTTTAGCTGAACATTTTCTCTAATATCGAATCAATAATATTCAACTGTTATCTATTCATATTTGCAATCTATACGAAAAGTTCAATTAAAGTGTTATATTATCGTTCAACGAATCTAAACTACAGCAAAATATAAAACAGACAAAGAAATATTTCACAAAATAATATTAGGTGTATACAAAAGTTTTACTCTTGGCATGATCATTTCATTGCTTTTAAAACAATTTGTGGCAGAAAGTCACGATAAAACGAAAATAAAGAAATATTTTGAAGGTTAATTTGCAATATTTGTATTATATATAAATCAAGAAATATTAGAAATGCACGCCAACACTTTTGCATACATCTAACAGTTAGATAGTAAACGTATACTTATTTTTGTTTATCCGTTCCAAAAGTACTAACAATTCACAAACTAGAAATATTCACGATAGATTGCAACAAATGTCATCACAATGTTCACGCACGGTAATATTAATCACAATCATACACCTATCTAATATCAATCTTGATACTAGAACTACCATAGCCGTCAAATTTACCATAAAGATTATATAAATTTAAAAACATGGCATTACCTACTTTACTATAAAACTTATATAAATTTGCAGCGTGACATTTTTGAGAACATTCCGATTTTCTGTATAAAATATGAATAAAGATTCATTTCAGTTGCATTATACGATATATAGGGTAGATGTGCCAATTACTGCTACTTTAAGCTTATCGCGTATGTTTATTTAACTATTTTAGAAATTATTTCACCTAAAAATCGTTCCAATTCGAAACATAATATTGTTCAACATCTCTTTTACTTATGAACACTTTTTAATATGTCGAATATAATGAATGAATTGGTAATTAATTGAAAATGTACAACAAAGTCCAATGCCCCTATTACTGTTACTTGAAAACTTGTCATTTAAATAGAAATAACTTTGACGTACATTATAGCACGTCAGTTCGTGCAACAGATATAAAATGTACAGTGAAACTATCGCGTTTACCGAATCACGGCACGTCCCATACTTTATAATTACATTGGTCACGTTTCAATGTCCAAACAGAGCATTCGCCTCCTAATATTTATTTTTAAATATTAACCGTAAACGAATACACCATGTCTATACGTTTTTACGTAAACCGAAGTCCAAATTTAGCACAAAAATCTGTTTATATCCGATTCTTCGTAGATTGCTTTATTATTAAATAAAATAATTAAATTGTCGGTTACAGGGATACTGACAATTATTGGAACATCTATCTCCCTCGTCATTTTTACTTCTTTGTTACGAATAAAAAATGTTTCAGTCGCCGGTAGTTCTAGCGTTAATAGAATCACAATACGTCACCACTATAATTAATCCGTCGACAATGCTATTCTCCACTGTACTAACACGTCGTTGCTACACCCGGGTCTTTAGAGAATGATCCTGACATAGCGAAAGAATACACACTGTGTGATATCAGATATCGACTGCTGTCGGTAGAATCGTGAGGAAATTCCCACACGACACGAACGATACGTAGAAGGGCGGTACCAGACACGAACTTGTGGCACTAGGTATTCGCCCCTTACACCACTTAGTTAGAAATCCCGTCAGTTTGCCGACGCACTCCTTGTTGAATCTATCCTTCGCGTTAACCGCACGTTTATCGAGTGATTTCATCGTTGCTCGCGGGTTAATCCGTCGAATCATGTTCGTGCAAGCGCCTGCTTTGTTGATTCAACAAAAATCAGAGAATTCTGAAGATGGCAGCGACGAGGATGGCACCGGTGATGTCCTTCAGGTTGATCGTTGTTTCGCTTTTCGATTCCTTTTAGAAGCTCTTAGAATCCCAAGCCTCCGAATTTCGAAGGATTTGGATTTCCATAGTTTCGAATTTGTAGGATTTTAGATCTTCAAGCGACGGAATTTCCAAGTTTTTTAAGAGTTTGAAGAGTTTGAATTTAAGTCTTCGAACTACCAAGTTTTTAAGTTTCTAAACTTTTGAATTTCGAAGCCTTTGGATTTCCACGCTATTGAATTTCTAAGCTCTTAGATTTCCAAGCGATTGAATAAATCGTTTTAATTTCCAAGCGTTTTGAATTTTCAAGCTTTTGAACTTCCAAGCCTTTGAATTTTCAAGCTTTTAGGTTTCCAAGCCTTCGAACTTTCGAATGATTTGGATTACCATACTTTTGAATCTCCAAGCTTTTAGATTTCCAAACGTTTAAATATTCAAGCCTATGAATTTCTAAGTTTTCGAATTTTCAAGCTTTTGAACTTCCAAGCTTTTGAATTCTCAAGCTTTTAACTGCCCAAGCCTCCGAATTTCGAAAGATTTGGATTGCCATGCTTTTGAATCTCCAAGCTTTTAGATTTCCAAACGTTTAAATATTCAAGCCTATGAATTTCTAAGTTTTCGAATTTTCAAGCTTTTGAACTTCCAAGCTTTTGAATTCTCAAGCTTTTAGGTTTCCAAGCCTCCGAACTTTCGAATGATTTGGATTACCATGCTTTTGAATCTCCAAACTTTTAGATTTCCAAGCGTTTAAATATTCAAGCTTATGAATTTCTAAGTTTTCGAATTTTCAAGCTTTTGAACTTTCAAGCTTTTGAATTCTCAAGCTTTTAGGTTTCCAAGCCTCCGAACTTTCGAATGATTTGGATTACCATGCTTTTGAATCTCCAAACTTTTAGATTTCCAAGCGTTTAAATATTCAAGCTTATGAATTTCTAAGTTTTCGAATTTTCAAGCTTTTGAACTTTCAAGCCTTTGAATTTTCAAGCTTTTAGGTTTCCAAGCCTTCGAACTTTCGAATGATTTGGATTACCATGCTTTTGAATCTCCAAGCTTTTAGATTTCCAAACGTTTAAATATTCAAGCCTATGAATTTCTAAGTTTTCGAATTTTCAAGCTGTTGAACTTCCAAGCCTTTGAATTTTCAAGCTTTTAGGTTTCCAAGCCTTCGAACTTTCGAATGATTTGGATTACCATACTTTTGAATCTCTAAGCTTTTAGATTTCCAAACGTTTAAATATTTAAGCTTATGAATTTCTAAGTTTTTGAATTTTCAAGCTTTTGAACTTCCAAGCTTTTGAATTCTCAAGCTTTTAACTGCCCAAGCCTCCGAATTTCGAAAGATTTGGATTGCCATGCTTTTGAATCTCCAAGCTTTTAGATTTCCAAACGTTTAAATATTCAAGCCTATGAATTTCTAAATTTTCGAATTTTCAAGCTTTTGAACTTCCAAGCTTTTGAATTCTCAAACTTTTAGGTTTCCAAGCCTCCGAACTTTCGAATGATTTGGATTACCATGCTTTTGAATCTCCAAGCTTTTAGATTTCCAAACGTTTAAATATTCAAGCCTATGAATTTCTAAGTTTTCGAATTTTCAAGCTTTTGAACTTTCAAGCCTTTGAATTCTCAAGCTTTTAGGTTTCCAAGCCTTCGAACTTTCGAATGATTTGGATTACCATGCTTTTGAATCTCTAAGATTTTAGATTTCCAAGCGTTTAAATATTCAAGCCTATGAATTTCTAAGTTTTCGAATTTTCAAGCTTTTGAACTTCCAAGCTTTTGAATCTCTAAACTTTCAGATTTCCAAGCGTTTAAATATTCTTGCTTATGAATTTCTATGTCTCCGCGTTTCGAAGGATTTGGATTTCCATGCTATTGAATTTCTAAGCTCTTAGATTCCCAAGCGTTGGAATAAAATCGTTTTAATTTCCAAGCGTTTTAATTTTCAAGCTTTCGAATTTCCAAGCTTTCAGATTTCCAAGCCTCCGAATTTCGAAAGATTTTGATTACCATGCTCTCGAATTTCAATGCTTGTAGATTTCCAAGCGACTGAATTTGCAAACGTATAAATTTCAAAGTTTTTGAATTTTCAAGCTTTTGAACTTCCAACCGTTTTAACTTCCAAGTCGTTGAATTAGTAAGGATGCCCGTTAACTTTCGAAGTTGTTAAAATATTTATGACCTGTACTACATACATATATGTGAGAAGTGGAATGTCTGACAAATGACAGCGCATTATCACTGATTTCGCGATCGTATCGGCAAGAAAGGCATTCATTTTCTGGATCCTCTTCGTAGAAACGCCGAGAAGAATGCGAGAGAAAGGCACGGCGAGGGGAGATGGATCCCCGACTAGAATTCGCTTTCCAGTTGTTGATGGATGCGACGCAATTGTCCCGCCACGAAGTCATGGATCACGTTTTCGAGGGGGACATGCTCGACGAAATCAATCAACTGTTTTTGCCGCACATGAGGTCAACTCTCTTCTGGTATTACCAAGAAGTGGAGGAACCTGACACTCTACGTCCTACAGAAACGGTTAAACTTTATATTGATCGTTTTATAAACGAAAATAAAGAAAAAAGTAAAAGCTAACTACAGGGTCTAAGTATTAAAATACTTTCTGTAATTCGACTATTTCATACATTTTTATACGCTGCGTATATTCCGTACTTTTTTACCCATTTAATTTTTCTGTATGTGCATAAAAATCCGCAATCTATTAATCGTCATTAGACATTACTGTGTATTGTTATCAGCTGGTTATTCTTATCAAAAATTCCAAGTCCCAAAGTGATTATAATAAGCAGATAGCGTTGTATTAATAAAGACATTGTGAAATTTTGTTACGCAGGTACAAACGAAAACTTCGAGTTCTAGAGGAGGTCCTAATGCATCGGTACCAAAAGTTAAAGAGCAAAAAGAAGTAAAAGAATCAGGGAAGAAGAAGTTGTTTCTAACTGATGGCTGGCAAGTCCCTTGCAATGGAATATGCATTTATATGTTTAGGTAATTTCAATGATCATTTTACAGATTACAATCTTTACTAACGATAAAAATACTAGTACCATTTGCAAAAAGTTTTCGTTCGAACACAATTTTTAAACGAATCGATGATTAGTATATGTACAAATTAATTTAGAGTGGTTATTTCATTGATAATAACAGAAACATAAGCATCTTCCGGTTAGGTGTTTAGAACTGCCATTACTAATATTTTACTGTATCTAACGTTTACAATAATTTTCAAACATCACATTACAATAAACGATTGAAAAATGAAGTTGCTGTTACTTATCTCTTATTAACTATCAATAACAAACATTTAAAAAATCCATCGACTTATTTTCATGCAATAATATATCGTAAAATGTACAAGTTGTAATAATTGGTATAAATGCCCTCACTTACCTTGTCTATTTCCACGATAATTTGATTACTTCTCGTAGCTCTTGATTACTTTTAAGCACATTTTCATTAACTAATTTTACTCCGTGTTATCTATAAATTCTCGATTAGATTTTACATTTATACAAATAGCACTTTGCACCGCGAAAACGTTAGCGTTTCTAGTTAATTCTGTATTATCGCGTTTGGCCGAAAATATTTTGTCAGACGTAGTAATGATGAAAACTTGGAAATTTTTAAAGATTGAACGTCTCGAAACAGTTACCGGAAGAAGGTTTCCAGAAAGACCTTTACACGGGAGTGATAGACACGAAGAAAGTGGGAATAATAACGGCTATACAAAGGGTAGTAGAGTATGTTTTCATGGATGCTCTTGCGCATCCTGGTACCGAAGGCGAAGACGATTGTCCTATGATTAAATGTCTTCTGTTACCTAGTTTAAGATCCTTTTGCAGCGCTCTAAAGGGTAAGGATATTTACGATATAATATTAAATGAGAAACTAGTAATCATATGCAAATAACATTGCGATTTATCACGTATTACGTATATGCTTGTAAAATCTTAATAACGTATAAAGTACAGAATGAACCATAATTCACGAACTAGCTCAAAATTGTTACAACTTTGTTTTCATTCGGGTCTTGCAATAATATGTTGAAGATTAGGTATGAAGTAATTTGTCACTGTGGAAGTGACAAAAATTTGACAATTTCATTTTCAAAATTTTCACAGTTTGCGAACAGGTAGCTCACGAGGGACGTATATTCAACGATGGTGAAACATTAATGGGAGAAGTGCACAATTTCGAGGAGGCAAAGGCATTCGTAGCAAAGGAGAACGCAGTGAACGTTACCGAAGGAAGGGTAAAAACGTGGATTAAGAAATTGAAAGATTTCATGGCAGAGAGCAAACAAGTGAAACGAGAGAACGATAACTCCGGCCCCCAACAAGAATTGGAGTACTGGAAACGAAGAGGGGCGCAATTCAGTCAACTAGTTAATAAACTTCAGGTTCTGCTTTTTTTTTATTTCATATCCCATTAGAGACGTATTTATACTTTTAAAGATCCTAGGCGTAACATCGTTACGAAGCCACAAAAGAACAAGTCTATTCTATTCAATTAAATTAATACACATTTTTTTTTGAGTTTACTATGCAAGTGCATAGACATAGTTAAACTAAAGTAAATTTTAATCCTATGTTACGTATCTATTTTTTGATACGATACAGGATAATTTAAAAAAGAAACTTTTATAACGTTTAAACAATGTTCGTACCACTTTTTTATATGATGCTTAAAAAAATTAAAAGAAATTTAGGTGAAAGTCAATCTCCTAGAATCCTTAGCGAATCTTTTCGAAATTCCCTGTTTCAAATTTAATCGGAAACAATGAATTGTAATGAATTTAATATCTAAAGATAAGTATTTTATTTTGCCACTACAACTAAACTGTCTTTTGTGTTGTTGTTTGTATGAAGAGAAAACGAAGCCTTAGCATAAGCCTAATGTTAGAGACTCGCTATTGTCACGTCACGTGAAACCACATGATTTTAGTTGACAATCGTAGATGTGAGAAAAAGAAATGGCAACAGAATTCATTTTTTCTAGGTACGATTGTCAACTGAAATCATGCGATTTCACGTGACGTGACAATAGTACATGCCTTTCTTAACCCTTTGAGGACGAGCGTCGACAAATAGCCGCCGAAACTTTTTCGATTCTATGGATAAATGTCGGTTTTCAAAGCAGCAAATTTGGATTAGTGACACTAATATGCACTTTCGATAATAATTCAGCGAAAATTCGTTTAGCGTTATTAAATATGTCCGTGATAGATTTGTAATTGAGTGGAAATTTGTTGCGTATTCTTTTTTTCTCGTCCGCAAAGGGTTAATACCCTTACGGTAAACGCGGTTCTGTATCCCGTTAAAACAATTTACTTCCGAGTTACACCGAATGAATCAACACTTTCGTTGCGTATAAACATTTAGGACCACGAAATACGAATGTCGCTGCTTTGCTTGCAAGTTGCGCGCTCAAAATTGATAAAAGAATGGGTTGACACGGAAGACGAAGTGACTTATTGTTACAACGAATCTAAAGATAACGCAAAGTTCATTCAAGCGTTGGAGAAATGCTGCCATTGTTTATACTTGGACGATCCGGTAAGAAAATATCTCATCGCAACATAATTTCGATGCATTGATTGCATAATTACTAGACTGCGAATCTTTGCGCATCGTTGGGAAAACTTAAAAGTGCAAAGAGACGTGAAATGCATATAATGGAACGGAAATAAGCAAAGCGTCAATAGTAAAGTGCACTTTATAACATTCGGAGCGTGAAAGCAATCGGTATTTAACTTCTGTTTCTTTATTTTGTCATTCGCAAAAATATGAATTTGCGTAAATATTCGCAGTATAATAATCACACGTTTTAATATGAAATTCTTTGCATGAAAGTCTCCTAGTCTCCTTTCTACACGACGATATCTTTTAGGTAAAGATGAGGGACTCCCTTGTATCCCTCTTACAAACGGTTCGCTTAATATACAGCGTTTCGAGGTATTACAATACCTCGGAAAGGACCAGTTCATTGATGATCAAAATCACGAACCAAATGATCGTAGCTTGCCGAGATTACGTGACAAACAGAGGTCGGGAGACTGTTTGGGGCCAGGATCGAGCAATTGCTCGATCGAAATTGAAACATTGTTTACGATTGAACAAGTAATGCGAAACATTCCTCTTGATACAATAGAATTATTACAAGACTGAGCATCTTTATCCAAATTTATATTTTTGTAAACGCAACTAATGCAATAGAACGCGAATGAATGATTTTCAAAGTAGTAAATCGTGTCGTACAGTTTTAGCAGAATAATGGCGAACTTAGAAGTAACGAAAGGGTTAATTACGTAGAAATGCATAGAAATCTACAATCTAATTATTATTCATTATTTGAAGATGATGATTTTCGTAGGGCTTACAGAGAAACATATAGATTGGTTCGATGTTCACCAGCTGTGACTGAACAAGAGTTTTCGTTCTCAGAGACTCACGTATTCGGTAGGTTCGATTCGTTTTGCGACAGGATAAGGAAAATTTTGACCGTGTTCGAACTGATACAGGATTACAAAAACCTTTTCGAAAGACGAATGGAAGGGCTTTTGTTAGGTGAAGGTATGAGATTCTTACAGATTGCAGATTTATATTTGTGGTTGTAAAGCAAAACAATGTAAATCACAATTGCACAAAATCGGAAACTCTATAATATATGTTTATTAGTCAAAAATGCATAATAATAAACTTCTTATTCTCAAAAACTGAATGCAATTCGATCGAAGTGCGATATTTAATAATTTGTATATTCAAAATTTTATGCAGTAACATCTCGAAAGTGAAAATACATGAATTACGTCGTTTTACCTTACAATCGCAAATATTTATTAACATTAGCACTACAGAGAATTAAAATATATTTATTTGTAGCAAAGTGATTAAAACATTATAATGCAAAGGAAATAAATCTTCATTCACGCTATTTTCAGGATATGTGCGAGAACCTTCGAAAATGCATAATTGTAAATCTTTGTAGTTTTCATAAACAATTTATACACGGGTCATTTTGACCATCTCGGTACTTCTAGTGTTAATGCAAGTCCTAATTATTTCGTGAGTAGTAACGAAAGAATTTTGATTTATTCATCTCTCTTGTTTTGATAGCATTGGATGACGCGATACGAACTTTCGAAGAAGCTGAAACAATTGCTACCACTAAAGCTTACGATTATCTAGATCCTCGAAACGTTGAATTTGATACAGACTACGATGATTTTATGACAAAAACCGATACCTTAAAGCAGAACATCGGTAATATCATCAAGAAAAACTACGCAGATGTTTGGGAAACCCTTCAGGGTATACGATTTTTAACTCGATTTGAAAAAGTGAAGTAGCATATTGCAATTAATTAACGATTCACCAAATAGTTGTACGTTTGATACTTAAGATTGCACAGTTATTCAATCGTACATAAATTTATATGTTCCTTTTTCGATGTATTCATATTTATATTATTACTATTGTTATTATTATTTATATTGGTATCTTTTTACTTGTACGTTGAGTTATTTACGTTAGTGAGAATTCTGATTTTTGCTTCTAAGGTTAGCGAAAAGATACCGCTAACGAAGCTAGATGAAAAATATAATATAGTCGTGAAATACTGCGACAGAGAGATGGATAGGATATTAAAATTATTCAAAAGGCAGAGAGATGATCCGCCATTGCCGAGACATATGCCAGCCATTGCTGGACGATTAACTTGGGCAAATTCATTGAAGTAAATTAAATGAAATTCTAAATATATTAATAGATATATTAGGTTGGTTAAAAAGTTCTGTCGTTTCTTTTTTTACAATGTGGCGTTCGTTTACTTTTTATCATGCATTTGTACTTTTCTTTTGCGATTAATAGGTTTCGATCCCCGTATAAATAAATAAATACCGTGATCGATAAGTAAAGTTAATACGCATTCACAAGTATCTTTAAAATACAACAAATCTTCTTGGCCAACCCATTATTAGGTTTACGTAAAAGTTTCGGTCTCTATTTCTAATTTTCTATTGTTTGTCTCTAATATAAATACTGCAAATTAATCCTTGAAATATTTCCCCGCATTTTGTATAACATTCCACCAATTTTCCATCAAATTTCGGATTCTATTGCGAAAGAATGAAATTGATTCGGAGGCAACATAAACCTAATAGAAAAATTCGTCCCATATTTATATATGGGATACATATTATTATGTACATGATGATTTATGTGTTATAAAATTTATTTAGAGTTCATCTGGATGAATTGGCCAGCTCGGTATTCAATCATCCAGTACTAAAGACGCTTCCGCTCACGATGGAGCTAGAAAAAAGATACAATCACGCTCTCAGTGTTTTAAGTCAGTATAAATCGGACATCGCTGAAGTATGGACCCACCAAAACTCTTGGGTTATCGAGGACTGTCTGAAACGGTAAATCAGTTACCATTCTTTCATAATTAATTCGAATAAACACTACGTTCCATTTTAACGGCCCAGGCCATTGCTGGTGATAGACGAAAAGACAGGAAAGATCAAAGTCAACTTGGAGGGAAGAGTGACACTTTTGCTGCGAGAAGCTGACTGCTTGGCTAAATTGAATCTCGATATTCCCATTGTCGCATTGACAATTTTAGCGAAGAAGGATCACTTTACGTTGATCACGGATTCTCTTCAATTGATGATCGAAGAATTTGCTTCTACAGCGAAACGCGTGAAACTTGAAGTGAGGCCATTATTATTACCGCATTTGATGCGGGTTGCGTCTTTACTGGAACCTGGCTTGGTCTCTTTATCTTGGACCAGTCCGAAATGGAAGGAGTTTTATCAGAATACGAAAGAACAGATTAAGGAATTCGATATATTGATCACTAGAGTTCACGACGTATACGATAACAGGTAAACGCAAAAGTATTAATGGAATTTTTTTATATGTTAATACTTGTTAAAACCGCCATACCAGAGAGAAGTTAATAATGGAACATTTATGAATCAAGTTACAGCAATCACATCGAATTTACATATTTTAAATCTGTTGCCGTCGATTGTTTTGTATAATTTTACAAGTATCTCAGGAACTCGGGCAATAGATTCGTTTGTTCGTTCTAAGGATTGTACAGGTGTTGACAACTATGCAGAAAATCACATTGCATTCCATACCGGAATCCGATCAACCATGGACGATAGAGGAATTTGTGGAGAAGACGGAAGAAATATGCCGACTCGCAGCAGTAGATTTGTATCGTAAGAGTATGATGGTGGAGGAAGCAGTAGAGGAAGTGTTGGATCTTGTTAAGAATGCTGCAGAGAACTTCAAAAGCGCCGCTAATTCCAGTCAATTCGATTTTTTTAATACCCAAGGTAACACGCGATGTTATCTTGCTCACAATAATGCTTCCACCTATTCCTTTGCATTTTAGTTTAATTTTAATAATCTATTTTCCCAACTACTCGACGATAATATTAGATTGGCCAAAAAGTCCTTTCGTTCTTTTATAGCGCCTGTTTAAATTGTACGATACATGAATAAATATGCCAACAATTTTAACCTCGCGAAAAAGAGATATAAAACAAACGTTTCACGCTATTTTCTGGAAAGAAAAATCGTAAATAACGTGGTTGCATTTATTCAAGGTAACGTAAGCTTGAAATGGAAGAAAATGAGATGCATTTTCGACGCCGTTCGTTAAATTGCTACTTCAAAAATAAAAATGGAATATAAGTCAGAAAACAATAGTGGGAATAATAGAATATGTTAATATTGAAAGATATTCTTTGTACAAGGTCCTTCTAAAATTCTGTAATACAAGAAAATTCAGAAATCGGAAACCTGAGAAAGTCGTTCAAAAAATTATTTTGCGAAAGAAAGTGAGAAATTTTTAAACATGGAACGATGAGATTATATAATATGGCAATAAATTGTCGAAAGCAAATTGGCGATACATGGTTTATTAAAGTTTCGTTCCTATCTGTCTGCAAAATACGAAAAGACTTTCTGACCAATCCAATAGATTCCGCCTTTTCTGTCAAGAATCATATCCGTATAAAATTTTACTTATAAAATGCAATATGAGATAACTAATACAATGAAATATAACGATTATTGTATAAATAATACACGTGATGCATAATATTATTTGATATGTAGGCTCTTTTTAAAATATTCGTTGCACTTTAATCGTTTATGTATCAAAAGGAATTGCGTATGAGAAGAAGCATTTATATATTTCGGATGATCCTAACAATAAGTCATCGAGCGATAAAAATCAGTCAGTGATCGAGAATCTTCATTAAAAGAAGATTCTTTTACAAGGAATCTTTTATAAAAACATAGTGATTCGAAATTGCTATTTTTTGCGTTGCAACTGTTTATAACGGCATTATAAAAATTCTAATACCTCTGTAATCATTCGCGTAACTTTAATGCTTCGTTCCATAAGACAATCTTATTCTATGATTTCGTCTTTTAGAGTTGGCGTAATTCGGATATATAATAACTTCGGCAATCGCGAATTCGCGAAACCACGGATATGAAAATTTCACCGTATAAAAAATTCAATTCTCTTCGTCCCTAATTTATATTTTTGAAGCATGCCTTTATTATCGAATGTACTCACAGAAAACGAAGAAGCAGTGGACCAAACAGCCCAACAGGATTGGTCCCTCGTCTGGAATTTATTCGATGATCCTCACCAATTATTAGCTACTCCTGGTAGCTTACCGAAAGGGATGCAAGACATGGTCCGAAACGCCGTATCCGAAATGAGAAGGTATTACTCGAGAAAAGTGGTGGATGTTTTGATAAAAGTTACCAGAAGTTCGCTGGACGCTATCAGAAAACGATTCATTCGGGAAATCGATCCAGGTAATTTTGTACTTCGACGAGATATAAATACTGGGCTTGCGATTTTGCATTGACAGTGACGCGAGTTAATAATTATTATCTTTCAAACAGAAGAGACACCGAGTCCAATATTTCTGCTGCATGCAACGTTGATGATACCAGTGGTGACCGTGAAGCCTAGCTTGGACGATGTTCAGGAAGCCCTAACTTTGGTTGGCAAAACTATTGCTGGCGTTGCGAGAGGAGTCTCGCAATGGAATTCTAAAGTTAACAAGGTCTAAACCTTCGCGTCTTTTATCGACACAATTTTGATAGAATTCTTTATCGGTTTAATTGAAAAAAGAAATTTCTTTTAACAGTTTTGAACATTATCTTTTATTACAAAAATTATCTATTTATTAACATTAAAAAGCTTTATAAAATAGTCTGTAATAATAATTGTAAGTAGCTGTATTGGAGATCCTTTTATAGAAAAAGTATTGAACAACTTTTGCAGACGTTAGAGATATATTCCGACATTTTGGTGTTGTTTAATATCCATAGCATATTGATAATTCAGAATTCTTGGGGCCACGCTTATCCCAAAAGGAATTTCGCGGATATCGTGATGCGAGCGCAAATGCAAGTAGCGAGAAAGAAACAAGAGGAACCAGAAGATCCCAGAATTAGAAGGCGACGGTTGTACAAAATTATTTCCGAGGAAAGGCCAACTTTTCCCGTTCAAGAGAGGAATTTTCACGCAATGGTGATGGACAACAAAGAAGTGATGAAACTATTATCCATACTGAACACGTGTATGCTAGAATTCAAACCGGTAACGAATGCGACAGTTCTCTAAATATTTGTCCATGAGCAAAACTTTATTGAACCTCTTTTCCATTATAGGATCTCGCAGAATTTATTGATAGATGGAAACCTTATAAATTTTTGTGGAAGAACGAAAGAAGTATGCGGGAATTATTACAAATTTCCTTGTCCGAGTTTGAAGCCACGCTTCGAAAGCACAGCGAACTCGAAGATCTTTTAGCAACTGAACCAGATATGGTCATCTTTGGAAGTTCCATTGCGGTATCAACGGAAAAATTAAAATACGGACTATACACGGAAATCAAAGGTAAAATAACATCAAATTAATTTAATATTTAAATTAGTAAATTAAATTGCTACTAAAAAAAAATTATCTACAGTCCATTAAAAAGAAAAATTCAATATAAAGGATCACAAATTGCAGTTGCTACTGTTTCCGTGTTCCTTAATTTCAGTTTGAAACTCAATTTTGTTTATAATACCATATGAATAAGCGTGTCATAACAGAAAAATCTAGACCGATAGAAAATGTCAGTTTCAATCCCTTAATCGCTTTGCGCGGTGTGCAATCGTGCAATAAAATAAAAATATTCTTCTACTTGTATTCTGCAAGTAATACTGTAACTATATTATTATTATCCAATGTTTATTTATTTGCTGCGCGTAATATCATAATCTGACTCTAATTATCCAATAATTCCACTGTGCATGCTGACTTTTGACTTACGCTGCGTATTTGCACAGCCTGCACCCATAAAATTGGCCAAGCCATGAAAAAGAAATATCGTCGTGAAATGGAATACGTTTACGCCTTGATGAACGAGATGGAGCGAAAACTGGATCGTCAGATACGCGATCTGGATGACGTTCGACTTATCATGGACATGTTAAAGAAAATTCGGGAACAGGAAGTTGACATGGAACTAAAGATCGATCCGATAGAAGAAGCTTTCAATATAGTTACAAGATACGAAGTTCCAGTGGATCACGAATGTTTGGAACAAGTTGACAATTTGAGGTATACTTGGCAGCAATTGCTAGCACGAGCACAAGAAAGCCACGTGCTATTGTTAAGATTGCAACCACAATTCGAGGAAGATCTCAGAAATAATTTGGAGAAATTCCGTATTGATAATGAAATGTACTGCGAGGAATACCGATCTTTTGGACCTATGCAACCTGGCTTGAGCCCTAGAGAAGCTTCAGACAGACAGATATTGTTCCAAAATAGATTCGATGGAATGTGGAGAAAGTTACAGACCTACCAAAGTGGCGAAGAATTATTCGGTTTGCCTACTACGGATTATCCTGAATTGTCGCAGATAAGAAAGGAGCTAAATTTGCTTCAGAAATTGTATAAGTTGTACAACGATGTCATTGATAGGGTGAACAGTTATTATGATATTCCATGGGGTGAGGTAAGTTACTTCTTTTGCTATAAAATTAATACTCACTTGAATATACTTACGGAAACAAAATTCTATGTGAAATCTAGCTTCGAGAAAATAGTACTTGTAAAGTAGCATTTGTAAAAATGATATATTGTTAAAATGTATAAATAATAGAGTAACAGTCATATAGAATAGTATGAATAATACACAAATAATAATAGTAGAATGATTAATACCCACTTGAATATAATTATGGAAACATAGTTCTGTGTAAAAGTAAATTTCGAGAAAGTAGCCACGACTTGAAAGAACAATAAAATGTAAACATATGTTAATAATAGAATTAAAAATAGAAACTTTCTTTTCTAAAGTTCCACTCAATTTTTTTTATAAGCTCTTCTATTTATTCTTTTCAAATTTTGAGATCTAATCCAGACGATTAAAAGATCCCGCATATAGATACCAAGTTAACACCGACGAATATCATTCGTGATAAATTAGTACCTAAATCAAAGTAATTTAGCTCGTGTAATTATAACAAAAATAATAATGCAATGCTTAGGTCAACATCGAAGACATAAACAACGAGCTAATGGAATTCCAAAATCGGTGTCGCAAACTGCCAAAAGGTTTAAAAGAATGGCCAGCGTTCTTCGCGCTAAAGAAGACCATCGACGACTTCAACGACATGTGCCCGCTTCTAGAATTAATGGCAAACAAAGCTATGAAGCCTCGCCACTGGCACAGGATCGTAGAAGTGACTGGTTACTCGTTCGACCTCGAAAGCGAAGGTTTCTGCTTGAAGAACATCCTCGAGGCACCTTTGCTGAAATACAAAGAGGACATCGAGGACATTTGCATCTCGGCAATGAAGGAAAAGGATATCGAAGCGAAATTAAGAACCGTGGTAAACGAATGGTCCTCTCACGAATTGACATTCATGACATTTAACAATAGGGGAGAACTATTACTAAGGGGGGACACTACTGCTGAGACAATTGGTCAACTCGAGGACAGTTTGATGGTGCTCGGTTCGCTGATGTCTAACAGATATAACGCCCCGTTTCGCAAACAGATACAGCAATGGCTTGCGGACTTGTCGAATACTAATGAAATTTTGGAAAGATGGCTGCTTGTGCAGAACATGTGGGTTTATTTGGAAGCAGTGTTCGTCGGTGGCGACATAGCGAAGCAATTGCCAAAAGAAGCGAAAAGATTCAGCAAGATTGATAAAAGCTGGCAGAAGATCATGCAGAGAGCACACGAGACTCCAGGGGTGGTGCCGTGTTGCGTGGGGGATGATTTGCTGAAGCAGCTTCTGCCACATTTGCAGGAACAGTTGGAGTTATGTCAAAAATCACTCAGCGGGTATGTACGCGTAACGAACGAGATATTAGAACGCGTTAGTTCGTTATAGAAAACTGCACTGTATTCAAATTGAATTCGGATTGCAGATATTAAAAGTAAAAGAACAAACTACAAAGATCTATGTATGTCAATTGTCGTTTAAATGAAAGGGTCAAGTGGTCGGAATATAATCGCTTAGCATTAAAATAAAATAAATCAATTGCATGTAACGCTGAAATAATAAATTCATTGTCAGTAGAAGGTATTACATTAAATTGGGATTAGAACAGGGATTAATATGATTGTAGGTACCTAGAAAAAAAGCGTATGATGTTTCCACGGTTCTTCTTCGTATCGGACCCAGCCTTGTTGGAGATACTTGGACAAGCTTCGGATTCTCATACGATACAAAATCATTTGCTATCCATTTTCGATAACACGCGTTACGTGAAATTTCACGATATCGAGTACAATAAAATGACAGCTATTATTTCGTCGGAGGGTGAAACAATCTTGGTACGTGTCTTGCTGAAATTATATTTTTAATGGAAGAACACGAATATGTAAAATTTCTAATAATATTAACTGAAATAAATTCAGTGCCTTTAGATTTACCTACTTCTAATCGATAATTTAAATACAAATACTTCCCCATTTTATAAATCGGTAAACAGTATAGCTTCAAAGTTATATAAAACAATGGAAATCATTTTAATTAAAGCTGGGTCTAAATCTAATTTTTAGATTTGCGAAACTCGAATCCAAAAGTTTCTGAGGACTCGAAATCCTCGAAACCCCAAATATATACTTATTATCTTCCTCTTCTTTCTAACGAGTATCCATTTTATCATGGAGTAAAATCTTGATAAATCCTTTTTAGAAAATTAAATTATTTATTAAATCTAACGAAATGAAACTTAAATTTACTTATAATTTAAATAAATGAATAAGTAAAGAAACTTCGTGAGATATTATTAATTTCTGTATGTTTGATTTTTTCTTACGATTATAATGAATTGATGAAAGCGTTTCAGTCAAAATGAATCTAAAATGTAAACACAAACTCAGTTGGACTGTTGACTAAATAAATTCGTATCACAGTAATATTCTCGTTATTTATGCAAATAATTATTTATCTAGATTTCGAGAGTTTCAGATCGTAAAAGTATCACAAAGTTTCGAGTTCTCGAAACTCAATGTTTTTTAAGTTTCAACGGTTTTCGAGGTTTAGAAGGTTCGAATATCCCATCCCTAATTTTAATGATTACACGTGATCCATAAGTAAAGTATAAATTTTGTATCAAAAGGCACCGAATTAATTTCTACGTCTAATGCTTTTATATTCTTAAAAATAAGTTTATTAATGTATTAAGAATGAAAAGTAATCCTGTTTAATATTTGTGATTAAAATGTAGCTTGAAAAAGCAGTAAGAGCGGAGGGTTCTGTGGAAACGTGGCTAATGCAACTTCTACAAACATCCCAACAATCTTTGCACTCAATAATCCGGCAATGCTATTACATGATCAACGATGCAAACTTCAATCTTCTTGGTTTCTTGGACAAAATGCCCGCTCAAGTTGGTTTGCTGGGAATACAAATGATTTGGACTAGGGATAGCGAACTGGCTTTGGCTCAAGCTCGCGCAGACAAAAAGATTATGGCAGAAACGAATAATAGATTCCTGGATCTATTAAATACATTAATCGATCAGACTACCAGAGATTTGGCGAAAATTGAAAGAATAAAATTTGAAACTCTGATCACTATCCATGTACATCAACGTGATATTTTCGATATACTGGTGAGTTAATAAAGAAAGATTCCTTGATTAACGTTAAAAATACATACTATCGTTCATAAGTACATCACTCATAAAAAGACTACGAATTTTTATTCAGATTTGCATTTTCACGAGCATAATTGAAGAATATTCTTCTTCTGTAATGTTTTGCAAATTTAAAATTATATAATATTAATATTGATATTAATATTAATATTAAAATTATAATTATAATTTTTAACATAGTGTCGTTTAAACGTACGATCAATAAACGATTTCGAGTGGTTGAAGCAATGCAGATTCTACTTCAAAGAAGATCTCGACAAAACATCAATCATGATAACGGATGTGAATTTCACGTATCAGAATGAATATCTAGGGTGTACAGAACGCCTTGTCATTACTCCATTAACGGATAGGTAATTCTGCTAAGAAAAATCGCAAGCAATAAATCCGTATAAATTATTAATATTTCTATAGAATCTAATGTATTAAATCGTCCCATAAATTCGTGTCGCAATATGTTAATGCTACATTTACACGATATTTTTTAACTATTCAACGATTAGTGTTGAACGAATCTTAATGTAGCAGTTAAAGTTCAATTTAACAAAAGGACTTGAGATAACAGGGTTGCAAAAGCAATTACAAAAATATAAACACAGTCACCTAAAAACTTGATTAAGAAATCGATAATTTCCAATTATTTTAAAAATTTCTTCTGAAACTCTAAGAAGTCTGAAAAAATTCTCAAACTTGTATCTTACTGACTAAAGTATTTATAATCTTTTTCACAACTTCTTATGCATTTTTTAACAAAAATCATCGAATATAAGTTGTAAATCACATTTTGGTCTAAACTTCGACTAATAATACAGATATTGAAGGGATTGAAACTTGACAGAAAGAGTTTTCTTGTAGGGAACTTTTAAGAAACTTTTTTTTTAACTTGATTTCGAAATTCTTTTTTGCATGCTTATTTGACTGCGCCCTTTCGATGTAAAATTTGACGCGAATTTATGGGGTAGCCTAATATTTCCACATATTCATTACTTCTATTTTTATATATTCAGATGTTACATAACTTTGGCACAAGCATTATCAATGTCCATGGGTGGTTCGCCCTGTGGACCAGCCGGAACAGGTAAAACGGAGACAGTCAAGGATATGGGTAAAACCTTAGCCAAATATGTGGTAGTATTCAATTGCTCCGATCAAATGGACTACAGGGGATTGGGACGAATTTATAAAGGACTAGCACAGAGTGGTTCTTGGGGTTGTTTCGACGAATTTAATCGAATCGAATTGCCAGTGTTATCCGTTGCTGCTCAACAAGTCGCAGTTGTTCTTGCCGCGAAGAAAGAGAAGAAGAAGCAATTTGTCTTTACCGATGGGGATTTGATAGACATGTGTCCTGAACTCGGAATATTTATAACAATGGTAACGAACATAACGAATGGCATACACCGATGCGTTAAGAAAATTTTCATATTTAAACATCTGCAAAGGGCAGCTTTAAACAAAAAAATGTCAAAGAAGTTAAAATAGCTTCCGTTGAGAATATTTTCTCGTACAAATATTAAAAAGGCGGAATAACCAGCTTAAATAAATAATATAAACACTATTAAAGACAAAGTTTGGGATTAAGGAAAAATGTACTTTACAGAATCCTGGATACGCAGGTAGAAAAGAGCTTCCAGAAAATTTGAAGATACAATTCCGCACTGTTGCCATGATGGTACCTGATAGACAAATCATTATTCGAGTGAAATTGGCCAGCTGTGGTTTTCTTGAGAACATCACGCTTGCCCGCAAATTTTACACCCTGTATAAACTCTGCGAGGAACAACTTACAAAACAGGTAATTCAATACGATACATAAATTATTATTCGGCATATATTGATATTTTCTTCGTTATAATTTTTGTCTTCACTCAAACGATTTTGCAAAGGTTCATTACGATTTTGGCCTAAGAAACATCCTCTCCGTGTTGAGAACATTAGGAGCATCGAAAAGAGTGAATTCTAAAGATTCTGAAAGCACCATTGTTATGCGCGTTTTGAGAGACATGAACCTTTCAAAACTCATAGGTCAGTGTTGCTACTTTCTGTAAATGGAATAAACGAAATAAATTTCTTCTGATCATGGCGAATGTTAACCATCGTAGACGAGGATGAACCGTTGTTCATTTCATTGGTGGCGGATCTGTTTCCAAATCAAGCTCTAGAGAAGACTTCTTACCCAGAATTGGAAGCTGCAATTAATCAACAAGTAGAAGAAGCTGGATTGGTATACCATTCACCGTGGGTACTGAAATTAATACAGTTGTACGAGACACAAAGAGTGAGGCATGGAATCATGACTCTAGGTCCAACTGGTGCGGGAAAAACCACGTGCATACATATTCTAATGAGAGCATTGACGCAATGCGGAAATTTCCACAGGTAATTAAATTTGTTAGAAAAATATCTGTCAAATAATTTACATGACGGTACAGAAAAAAAATCCTTTATTTAATCAAAAAAAAAAAAAGTAAATTTTGTGGAATTCTTTCAATTTTTAGTGCTTGCATCTTACAGTAAAATCTATGTTTCAATATTTATAATTATACAGTATCAACGGTTAACTTTTGTAACGATTAACTAACGTATTTTTCCAACAAAACATATAATTTAGAAGTGAACTGCAGATCTTTATGCTAACTTATATTTTTATTAACAAAATCAAAGAAGAAAATTCTTCGAGAATGAAACGATAAAACTGTACAATATAGTAAAAGGTTGTAGAAAAAGCTCACAAATATATTGTTTAACAATGTTTCGTTTCTATATATCCATAAGATACGACACAGCTTTTCGACGAATTTAATATTTTGTATATCTATTTGAATATTAAATGCATTCTGTGCCTTTTTGCGCGTATAAATTTCCCATAAATGCATAAAAATCCGCAATCTATTCGCAAGTAATATTTGTCGATGATTAAAATTGATTAATTCATGTTACAGAGAGATGAGAATGAATCCGAAAAGTATAACTGCTGCCCAAATGTTTGGCCGATTAGATGTAGCTACCAACGATTGGACGGATGGAATATTTTCAGCTCTATGGCGTAAAACGTTAAAATTAAAAGAAGGAGAACACGTATGGTTGGTTCTCGATGGACCCGTTGACAGTATCTGGATCGAGAACTTGAATTCTGTATTGGACGACAATAAAACGCTGACACTCGCGAATGGCGACCGGCTATCGATGGCACCTACCTGCAAAATCATCTTCGAGCCTCATAACATTGACAATGCGAGTCCAGCCACGGTGTCTCGTAACGGAATGGTGTACATGAGTTCATCAGGATTGGACTGGAATCCTGTAGTCACCGCTTGGTTGAAAAGTCGAACACCATTGGAGCAAGAAGTATTCGAGCAGTGCTTTGCGGATTCTTTTGCACAGGTAAAAAAAAAGGTTCACTTATATTCCAAACAACATCCATAAAAATATTATTTATATTACATTCTACGCAACGTACGATGAAATCATCCAAGTACTTCGATTTGTGAATCAATCTTAAGTGAAGAGGAAGAATTTCAATTTTAAACCTTTTGTTTCATTCGATTAGATTTAATCCATTCGAAAAATTAAATTTCAAATAAAATTAGCTCGAAACACTATTAGTTATATTATAAAAGAAACTCATAAAAGTATCATTAAGTATCTCGAGAAAATACCTATTTATATTATTAGAAATTCTCAAAAATGTTGCGACGCTAATACTGTAGTCAGAAATGGATTTACTTTTACAGATTTATTCGTGGAGCACTCAAGCCTTATCGTTGACCATAGATGTTTTGCAATGCAACATAGTGAGACAGATGTTATGTCTTTTGGAAGGTTTGGTGCCGCCGGAAACGCCAATAGAAGAAGAGGAAGACGAAGAAACGGAAGGAGAAAAGCGTCAGCCGATGACAGTAGAGCATCTAAAGCGATTTTATGTTTTTGCTTTAGTGTGGGGTATAGGAGCCCTATTGGAAACCTCGGACCGACAAAAGTACGACTCGTATCTTCGCGAAACTTTCGAAACTTTAGATCTACCGATTTCAGAAAAATATCCCGAAGCGAAAGTATTCGATTTCTATGTCACCGAAAAGGGTAAATGGGAGACATGGACTAGTATGGTGACCAATTATATTTATCCAGAATATTCAACGCCTGATTATAGCAACGTATTGGTTCCAATTGCTGATAACGTTAGGATACAATACTTAATCGATCTAATTGGTCGACAAGACAAAGCTGTTCTATTAATAGGTGAACAGGGATCCGCTAAAACAGTTATGATGAAGTCGTACATGAAGAAAGCAAATCCAGAAACAACTTTAAACAGATCCTTCAACTTTAGTTCGGCCACAAGTTCGTACCAGTTTCAGAAAACCATAGAAAGCTACGTGGAGAAACGTCTAGGTAACACTTTCGGACCACCGGGTGGGAAAAAGATGTTAATCTTCATTGATGACGTAAATTTACCGCAAATTAACGAATGGGGTGATCAGGTCACCAACGAAATCGTCCGTCAGACTATGGATATGAAAGGATTTTATTCACTGGAGAAACCTGGAGACTTTACCAGCATTGTAGACGTAACTTTCCTTGCGGCTATGTGCCAACCCGGCGGAGGAAGAAACGATATTCCTTCAAGGTTAAAAAGACAATTTTGCATCTTCAATTGTACGCTGCCTGACAAAGGATCCATTGATCGCATCTTCAGTGTGCTCGGAGAAGGCCATTATAATGCTAAGCGAGGATTTTCAACGGATGTTAGGAATCTTGTAAAAAAGATGGTTCCCATGACGAGAATTCTATGGGAGAGAACCAGAAGCAACTTGTTACCTACACCAGCGAAGTTTCATTATATTTTTAGCCTTCGAGATTTATCAAGAATTTGGCAGGGGATGGTTGGAACGCTGTCTACAGTCGTCGATAAAGAAAACGTTCTTATGTTGCTGTGGAAGCATGAATGCAGCCGTGTATTCAGCGATAGATTCACTTTACACGCTGATAAGAAGTGGTTCGAAGAGGAGATTTTAAAAGTTGTAAACGAAATGTTAGGAGAAGACTATGTGAAGATGCTCGACTTAAATCCTGCTTTTGTAGACTTCATGAGGTAATTATAAAGTACGAAGAGATCATCGTAAAGTGCGAACTTATTCAAATGTTTCTCAATATTTGTCCGTTTAGTATATGGAATTATGGGTCATTAATAAAATTTTCTCTTTGAATAACTAAAATCAATAATACCGTAACATTGCTACACTTGGGATATTCGAGTCAAGATTTAAAAATTCTTCTCGGTATTTTATCGATATTTGAGTCTAAGCTTCCATCATCTCCGGATGTTTCCGTTTAGTTGTTGCACTTAAAGTGTCCAATCAGACACAGCATTTATCCGAATTATAAATTTCACTGTTTAATAAAAATTGGTAAAAGATAATTCTGCTGTAATCCCGTAATACGTAACAGAAATGAATACCGATGCTGTCGAAAAAGCTACGAATTTTTCGAAAAATCTAATACTAATCGATCAATTTGATCAATCGTTTTATAACAAAAATTGTAACAAAATTTGTTATTTCTTTTATTATAATTTGCAGAGATGCACCCGAACCAACGGGTGAAGAAGGCGAAGACGCTGACGTGGAATTGCCGAAAGTGTACGAACCAGTTTACGACGAACAAATCCTCAGGGATAGATTGGAAATGTTTCTTTCGCAATTCAACGAAATGCAAAGAGGTTCTGGAATGGATTTGGTCTTCTTCCCCGACGCCATGCTACATTTGGTCAAAATATCCAGAATCATTAGACATCCAAAGGGAAACGTAATGTTAGTGGGAGTCGGAGGATCTGGCAAGCAAAGTCTCACGAAGCTATCGTCTTTTATCGCCGGTTATAAAACGTTCCAAATTACTTTGACAAGATCCTACAATGTTGCAAATTTCTTGGAAGACTTGAGGTATCTATACCGGACTTGCGGAGCCCAAGGAAAGGGCACCACGTTTATATTCACCGATCTAGATATCAAAGAAGAGGGTTTCTTGGAATATTTAAACAATATTCTAAGCTCCGGTGTCATTAGTAATTTGTTCACTCGCGACGAGCAGCAAGAAATTATTTCAGAAATAACTCCCATACTTCGACGCGAAAATCCGAAACGAACAATTAACAATGAGCTTGTAATGGATTTCTTTCTTCAGAGAACTTGTCAAAATCTGCACGTCGCCTTCTGTTTTTCCCCTGTTGGAGAGAAATTTCGAAATCGCGCCCAACGTTTTCCAGCCCTGATATCTGGCTGCACCATCGATTGGTTCCAACCGTGGCCAAAGGATGCTTTGATCTTAGTAGCTAAACACTTTCTGCACGATTTTAACATTGCCTGCACCGACGAAGTCAAAGTTGAACTTGTGAACGCGTTAGGTTCCATCCAAGATATTGTATCCGTAACTTCTAACGAATACTTCCAAAGATTCCGTCGAGCAACCCACGTAACTCCGAAGTCGTACCTAAACTTTATCGGTGGTTACAAGAATATTTACCAAAGCAAACAACACGAACTCGGAGAGGGTGCCAAGAGAATGGACACGGGTTTAGCGAAACTGGAAGAAGCTTCCATATCTGTGGAAATTTTGAAGCGAGATCTAGCCGTGATGGAGAAAGAATTGGTCCAAGCATCGGAAAAAGCGGAAACAGTTCTCCTAGAGGTGACGGAAAGGGCAATGCAAGCAGAAGCCTTCAAAAATCAAGTGCAGAAGGTGAAAGAAAAAGCTGAGCAGTTGGTAGGTTGCATCGCAGAAGAGAAAGCCTTGGCTGAACAAAAACTGGAAGCTGCTAAACCAGCGCTAGAGGAAGCAGAAGCTGCTCTAAACACGATTAAACCAGCTCACATAGCTACGGTAAGAAAATTGGGCCGACCGCCTCATCTGATCATGAGGATCATGGATTGTGTATTAATTTTATTTCAACGAAAAATTGGACCAGTGGTTCCGGATGCCGCCGCGCTTTGTCCGAAGCCTTCGTGGGCGGAATCTTTAAAATTAATGGCCAGCACCACGTTTTTACTTCAATTACAAAATTATCCGAAAGATATAATAAACAACGAGATGGTCGAACTACTGCAACCTTACTTTAAGATGGAAGACTACAATATGGAGACTGCTAGACGAGTTTGTGGCGATGTGGCGGGTTTATTATCGTGGACCAAGGCTATGGCTTTCTTTCACTCGGTGAACAAAGAAGTTCTTCCACTAAAAGCTAATTTAGCGTTGCAGGAGGCAAGGCTGAAGGTGGCAATGGAGGATCTGGCGAACGCTGAGAGAGAATTGTCAGAAAGGGAAATGGCACTGCAGGCGGTTAAAGAACAATACGATTCAGCTGTTTCAGAAAAGCAAAGATTGACAGAAGCTGCGAATGTGTGTCTCAGAAAAATGACCGCTGCAACTGCGTTGATTAACGGATTAGGCGGTGAGAAAATTCGTTGGACGGAACAGAGCAGCGAATTCAAAATTCAACTGGGACGATTAGTTGGGGACGTTTTACTAGCCACAGGCTTCTTATCGTATTGCGGGCCTTATAATCAACAGTATAGAGCTAGCTTGGTGTCTTGTTGGATGAACATTTTAGCAACGAAATCTATTCCCTTTACTGAAAATTTAAATATTACAAATATGCTCGTAGACAGTGCAACGATGTCCGAATGGACCCTTCAAGGATTACCAAATGACGAATTGTCCGTGCAGAACGCGCTTATCGTAACCAAATCCTCCTCTTATCCTCTATTAGTAGACCCCCAAAATCAAGGGAAAATGTGGATAAAGAACAAGGAATGTATGAACGAGTTACAGATTACGTCTCTCAATCACAAATACTTCAGGACTCATCTTGAGGACAGTTTGTCGTTGGGAAGGCCATTGCTCATTGAAGATATAGCAGAGGAATTGGATCCAGTTCTTGATAACGTACTTGAAAAGAACTTTATCAAGTCTGGTTCCATCGAGAAAGTAATCGTAGGTGACAAAGAATGCGATGTGATGCCAGGCTTTATGCTGTACATCACCACGAAATTGCCAAATCCCGCGTACAGTCCAGAAATTTCGGCAAAGACATCGATCATCGATTTCACTGTCACAATGTTAGGACTGGAGGATCAATTACTCGGTAGAGTAATCCTAATGGAGAAGACAGATTTAGAAGCGGAAAGGGTGGCTCTGTTCGAATCCGTGATGACGAATCAAAGATCGATGAAGGAACTTGAAAGTACATTGTTACATCGCCTCACGTCTTCGGAAGGTTCTTTGGTAGATGACGAAGCACTCATAAGTGTTCTTAGGGAGACCAAGGTGACGGCAGAATCCGTGAACGAGAAACTAAAAGTCTCCGCGTTGACGGAAAAGAAGATTACCTTAGCACGGGAAGAATTTCGGGCTGTCGCATCGAGAGGATCCATATTATACTTTCTCATAGTAGAAATGAGTAACGTGAATGTGATGTATCAAAATTCTTTGAGGCAATTTCTAACTATATTCGACAATTCCATCACCAAATCAACCAAAAGTCCTATCACCACTGAGAGAATAAATATCATCCTTCGTCATCTTACCTACGAAGTGTGGGCGTTTACTTTAAGGAGCTTATACGAACGACATAAATCATTGTTCACTTTAATGCTGGCTATGAAAATAGACTGTCATCGTGCAGCAATATCTCATGCAGAATTCAACGCTTTCATAAAAGGCGGCGCATCTTTGGACCTAAATGCAGTAGCTCCGAAACCTTTCAGATGGATTCTTGACATAACTTGGTTGAATCTAGTAGAGATTAGCAAATTGGACATTTTTTCGGATATTCTAACGAAAATTGAATTTAGTGAAAGAGAGTGGAGAATATGGTACGAGAGGGAAAAACCCGAGGAAGAAGAACTTCCTTGCGGATATCAGAAAAAACTCGACGTGTTTAGAAAGTTGCTTTTGATCAGATCCTGGAGTCCAGATAGAACTTTGTCTCAAGCAAGAAGATACGTGATTGAATCGTTAGGAAAAGAGTACGGGGAAGCTAAGATCTTGGATCTAGAAGCTACTTGGTTGGAATCTGAAGTCAGAACACCTCTTATATGCATACTGTCGATTGGATCAGATCCTAGTCCACAGATAACAGTATTAGCAAAGCAAAAATCCATCCGTAAGCAAATTAATAGAAATATTTGATTGCTGCATAATATATGTCATTTCTGAGATAAAGTCTTTTAATAAACATAATTTATTGAACCCTTACGCAGTGCACGATGGTTAAAAATGAAATTCTTTAATCAAGATGAAAACCATCTAAATCGATACATTTTCGTGTTCGCGATATAAAACTTAAAACGACATTTATGACGCAACAACGTAAAAAATCACAAGATTCACTGATAAGAATGAAGTTTCTATAAAAATGATGCAGAAAAGTTAGTTATCTATTTAAAATGGTAATTTATTTTTAAGGTTTACGATCAGTATCCATGGGCCAAGGCCAGGAATTTCATGCTAGAAGATTAATCTCTGATGCTATGAACACAGGCAGTTGGGTTTTGCTACAAAATATTCACCTGTCTCTTCCTTTCTGCACGGAAGTGATGGACGCTCTTGTTGAAACGGAAACTGTACACGAGGCTTTTAGACTGTGGATGACCACAGAAGTACATACCCAATTTCCCATCGGTTTATTGCAGGTTCTCTCCCATATTTATTAAAACCATCAATTTATATACAAGGTGATCGATAACTGGTGCTACAACCGATCAGGGGCTGATTTTACATGGAAAAATAAGTCGAAAACATAGATTAATATTTTTTCATACGCGGTTTGGTTTTCGAGAAAATCAGCAGTCTACGAGACCGCTAATATTTATTGCGTTATCATTAACATAATAGTGGCGAGTAAAAAGACAAAATCAATTGTTCTTCGCAGAACGACGATAGCAATTAAGAGTTAAATATTCGCTGGATAGGCGTACACTTGATTCTGCCTCTACTTAACAAATCTCGCCGTAAATTATCTCCGCTGAGATTGTGTTTATTGTAGTGGGTAATCAAGAATACACAATAAAGCAAGATATTCGCGCACAATAAATTTTATAATTAAAGAAATTGTTGGAACTATTACACATTTTGCTAAACACACAATTCTAGTGTGCTCTGCTGTTTTAATTTGTCAAACGACGCTAAGGTAATTCTTTCTTTCAGTTGGACGACATTTGCAATTTCTTCGGAGTATACAATTAATTTAATGTGACTGTATAAATAAAAATCAAACGGAATTAGGTCAGAAGAACGTGGTAGCTTATCTATTGTTTCACAGTCGTATTTAAACTTGACTTTTTCGAAAAATAAACCTCGTATGAAAGAATATTATCCAATGTATTCGACTTATTTTTTCATGTAGGACCAGCTTCTGACCAATTGTACCACCAGTTACACTGTTCCACAAATTAACATTTTTTTTCTGTTTTGTAATATCCACGAGGTGATCCGTATAGAGCCCTGCTCCCTAAATACGATTTCGATAGCAGAATTACTCTATCACCCCCAGTTTTCGAAAAACACGGATTTTCGTCGAACTAAGGGTGATAGAGCAATTCCGTTTCCTGATTCACGTTTGAGAAGCGGAGCCCTATAAGGATCGTCTAGTGGATATTACGAAACACGAATCGTGTTGGACAATGTTACCCCCTGTACAATATGATAGTTTTATGTACGATTACCATTGTTCCAGATGGCCATCAAGTTTACCAATGAACCGCCGCAAGGTATCAGAGCAAGCTTAAAGAGAACTTACCAAGGTGTAACACAGGACACACTGGATTATAGTACACAGTCACAATGGCCACCGCTGTTATACGCTGTTGCATTTCTACACACAGTAGTGCAAGAACGTAGGAAGTTTGGACCGCTTGGCTGGAACATACCGTACGAATTTAATCAGGCTGACTTTGCCGCGTCGGTTCAATTCATACAGAATCATTTGGATGACATGGATCCAAAAAGAGGCGTGTCTTGGCCAACTGTTTGCTACATGCTTGGAGAGGTCTGCAAATCTTAATAATCGTAAAAATCTCGATTACAGTATTATATCGTTGCACGGTCAATCATGCCGTGAAAACTCGTTTTCAAATGAAAATTCTTAATTTAAGGAACAACCGGGGAGTCCGAAACAATGCATGTTTGCCATTGTGATATAAATCAATTATCAAATGTTTCATTATTTTAAATCAGCCGAAACCTTATTAAAAGGCGACGCTTATTGATCAACAGCCTAATGTCCTATTATCACCCGATGAGTTATTATAATTACGCCACTCATTCCTAAATAATTAAATCTTCTATATGATCGTATAGTTACAGAAAGCCTCATGAGCATAAAACTGAAAGGTGAATCAAGAATTACACCTGGTAATTTTGTATCCATTTTATTTATTTGTAAATTTAGGTCCAGTATGGTGGAAGAGTAACCGACGACTTCGACAAGCGGTTACTGACAACGTTTACACACGTCTGGTTCTGCGATGTACTGTTACGACCTGGATTCGAATTTTACCGTGGATACAAAGTCCCACAAACCAAGAATCTCCAAGGATACTTGGATTACATTGATAGCCTGCCTGCGACGGATACCCCGGAAGTCTTTGGCTTACATCCGAATGCGGATATTACTTATCAAATAAATACGGCAAAAGGAATACTCGATACGATTTTAAGCGTGCAACCTAAAGAAGGCGGTGCGCAAGGTGGTGAAACGAGAGAAAATGTCGTGTACAAACTTGCCAACGATATGCTTGCCAAATTACCGAAGCAATACAATTCTTTCGAAGTGAAAGAGGCTCTCCAACGAATGGGGGCTTTGCTACCGATGAACATATTTTTGAGACAAGAAGTTGACAGGTATGCTATTCTTTCCACTTTTACGGGTTAACAATTGTTATTCGTTAGTTTAATTGTTTCAGGATATCGAGAGTTATCAAAGAAGTACGCAATACCTTGACAAATTTAAAATTAGCTATCGATGGTACCATCGTGATGAGCCAAGGCCTACGAAAATCACTCGACGCAATGTACGATGCTCGTATCCCAGAAAAATGGCTGAAAATTTCTTGGGAATCGGCAACGCTAGGATTTTGGTACACAGAACTTTTGGAAAGAGACCATCAATTCAGGCAATGGTGCGCCCATGGCAGACCAAAGGTCTTCTGGATGACTGGCTTTTTTAATCCTCAGGGATTTCTAACAGCGATGCGACAAGTTAGTCAAATATTAATTTAACCCCTTAACGCTCCAATTGAGCAACGTGAACAAATTTTACGCCACGAATTACATTGGTTCCGGCTTTGGCGTCCTCAGTCCGAGACCATATCCGAACGCTTATCCAAGCAAGTAACTTCTGAGAATTCCACTGAGGGAAAGAGGAACTACGAGTGTGAATAAGATATCGACACCCGTCACAAGAAATCTTTGATAAGTTTATTTATCTTAGATACGGGACTCTTGAAGTTCACTTAGCAATCCTAATTCTAAGAACTAGAAGAGATAGCGGCGGATGTGTAAAGAGGGCAAAAATCCGGACGCTTATGTAGGCACCACTGTAATAACTCGAAGATATTGTATCGCATTCTGCGATTTCAATGGCATAGCATTAAAATAGAGAAGGTTACGAAGAAGATGCGACGGAAATGCAAATTATTAATAAGAATAGTGTACAGTTGTACAAAGGAACATAGTTTTAACGAGCCGGTGCCAATCACGGGCTTTTGCGTTAAGGGGTTAATATAATTATATTCAGTAATCGATAAAGGACTTTAATTTTAATTCGTTAATTTACATATCTCGCAGGAGGTAACTAGGGCGCACAAAGGATGGGCTCTTGACTCCGTTGTATTACAAAATTTGATCACAAGATTTAACAAAGAGGACATAAAAAATCAACCTCAGGAAGGGGTCTACGTACACGGTTTGTTTCTTGAAGGTGCCTCGTTGGATCGTAAAACGAGCAAATTGGTAGAAAGTAAACCGAAAGTTCTGTACGAACAAATGCCTGTGATTTACATTTACGCGATAAATACAACCGCAGGAAAGGATCCAAAGCTTTATGAATGCCCTATATATAGGAAACCGCAAAGAACGGATTCGAAGTACATCGGATCGATAGATTTCGAAACTGACCATAATCCTCGACATTGGACGCTACGAGGTGTAGCACTTCTATGTGATATAAAATAAACAGAAATATCTTATAAATGCAATTATTTTAAATATAATACATGTACACAACACTGATTTATCCCTGCATTACATTACAGTAACTGCAGATTCTTTACTGTTTTTGTCATATTTGGTATTTTTATTAGAACTTTTTAATCAAGCTTTAAAAGGGTATTCTAGTGTAAACCTTTAAGAAAGGTCGATTTTTTTATTGTACATTCTTAGACGATATAGTTTCAAAAATACATCTGTAAAATCTTATATCTGAACTTTTCAAACTGTTATGGCCAAACTCATACTGATTAAGGATCTTCCGCGTTTTTCTATTAGGAATAAACAAAATTGCCGGAATCGTTGACACCGTGAGACGATCTTTTTTAAAAGCGGCAATATATGAGCACATGCGCTGCCACCAATTTTAACTTTCTTGTTCTACAAAATTTTGCAAATGTCATTGAAATATGTACAAATAAACTTTGTCAATTTGAGTGTAATAGTTTCTTTGCAAAAAAAACATCACTAACAAAGTTAAAAACGACTCACTTCACAGTAAAATACCCTCAAAACGACCTATGTGCTTCTATACAATGTTTTTCTTATTTACACTCGTAGAATATACCCACAAAGTATGGTCGCAAAAGCTTGAAATACCCTGTACAATATAAGATATAAAAAATATAAATATAATTGGATTAATAATACTATGAAATCTTTCCAATTATCTTTTTACTGCTCCCTTGGATTTTTCTGCATTTCTTTTATCGGAATAGGAACCATTTAAAATTCTGCAAAAAAGAATAAAAACTGAAATAAGAACAAAAATAACATAAATACCTTTTCATGTTGTATTTATTTTCAGAAAAGTCAACAATAGTTACTCGTTTGTTTTAAGATTTCAAATGCAAATTTTTATTACGAACAATATTATAATTAAATATTCTATTTCTGATATTTCAATAATGAAATAAAAAAAAAAAAAACATGATAAAATATTAATTGCCTAGATATAAAATTATTATGTTACTGTATCTACAGTACAACATTCAGATAAAAAGCTTATACAATTTTCCATATGAAAATAAAATTTATAATATACAGGGTGTCCATCGATAAGTTCCATTTAAAATAACTACTAAACAGTTGACGCTGTAGAAAAATGTGTCGAACGAATTTTTTATAATTTTTTTTTGTGTAGAATATGTTAAATCAAGGTAAACATTATCTTTCACAAAAATTTTCAAGGTCGATCGAAGTTTACATTATTTTCTTTAAATGGATTGCTATATTTTCGTTTCGCTACAATGAAAGAGCGTGAAAAAAAGGAATCCAAATCACTACTTACAAGTGATCCTGATGTGACCTAAGTAGTAGGAAAGCAGTTTTTTTATCCACGTATTTATGTTAGAACGCACATTAAGCCCCCAACAGACGCTGATGAATGCATCGATGTAAGCGATGGGTTTATGTTAATGGCTCACAAAATGTTGCAACTTGAGTGTATTTTCCGGCGACGCGAGAGCTAATACTTATAATATATATAAAATATATAATAAGTATATATATAAATATTATATAATTATATATATTATATATATATATAAATATATATATAATAAGTCATGTACGAAAACATTACCATTTCACACGCGTTCACTATGCACAATGTCAATTCAAGGTCATTTGTAAGTAGTGCTTTGAATTCGTTTTTTTACGTTTTTTCAATGTAGTGAAGCGAAAATATAACAATCCATTTAAACAAACTGAAGCATCCTGCAATTTCAATTCCGTTTAGAAGTTATTTCAAACAACACTTATCGATGGACACCCTGTATATTTTAATAACTATCATCTTTGAATAACCGATTTTTTAAATATAATAACGTAGAATTAAAAAGTATATAATAAAAAATATTCATTTACAAGTTATAGTAACTTGAACACATAAATACAATATTACTTTTTATATTAACAACATATTTTACGTACTTTATGCATATGTAAAAAGAATATAGAAATAAACCTCTGTTACGATATTGTCAACAAACAGCAACCTACGTTCATTCCAAGAAAAATTTTAATGCCATAATTGACTTGACTGTTGCAGCATACACAGCTTTTAGTCTTGTGTCTTTGACTGAAGACTGAACAATAGTAGGACAAGTATTTATTGAAATAGCTACAGCTACTTTTGACGTTTTAGATCGAAAATCAAAAACATAAGTATTTAAATTTATTGTCGCCAAAAATTCATTAAATTTTGTTAATAAGTCTTCGTCAGATTCCTTCAGAATAACTTGTGGAAGAAGAGAATCTAATTTCTCAATTAGATCCTTGCGTATTTCACTATCAAAGGAATTCTTCAATGCAACATGATACTCTCCTACCTTAACACCTAAATTAACTTTCTTATTCAAAGATAACCTTGAAAGTGCAGGATAACGATTTTTAGCAAGTTGATTGCAAATATCTATCCTCTTCTCATGAAACTCTTCCTTAGCTACACTTGTACTATTTAAATCTGGTACTAAATCACGTAGTTTATCCAACAACTTTTTAGCAGCTTCTTGTTTAGCATGTTTCTTTGTTCTTGCGACACCAGTTTCAATAAAAGTAGCTACTTTACATTCAATGGTAAAAATTTTTGCATGCGGAGGCCCAACATCGCTAATTTGCTCATACATAGGTTCTTTTAAATTGTTTTCTACACATAAATCCTAGAAGTATATTCATACAAATAATTGCTGCCTTTGTATAAAATAAAGGAAAGTAAATATAACTAACTTGTAAAGCACCAATAGCATTAACAAATGGTACATTTGGTGGAATTCTTTGTACTTCAGGAACTGTTGGTGGTAATGGTGTTCTTATAGGTGATTGTGCTGGGGATGCTGGTAATTGTGGGTATCCTCTATCTGCTGCAATGGCTTCTAACATTGCCTTTGCTGCTTCATGTTTTGCATCTTTTTTGGAACGTCCAGTGCCAGTTGCAATGAGGCCATCGCATGACACTTGATATGTAAAAGTATTTACATGTGTGCCTCCTCCATTATGTGTAAGTTCATAATTAGGCACTATTAGTTTCTTTACCATCATTTCTTGTAAAATAGACACCGGTGTTTTATTCATCTTAATATATTAGGTTTAAATAGTAATATTTAAAATTTGATGTTCAACAGATAAAGTATACTTCAAACTTCTTCCCAAATAATAATATTGGTATGACATTATAGGATATCAAACATGACAGTATGATATCAAGTATAAAATCATTTTACCTGTAAAAAAAAAATAATTCAATTTAAACACATATATGAAAATGCAAACCAAAATTAGAAAAGTCCCTTTTAAATATCAAAATGACAACTAAATTCAAGCAAAATAAAATGTGCCTCTGACAGTTAATTATGAATGAGTTAAAGAAATCTATGTAAAAAAGTAATTCATAAACGAAAACGGAAACAATAACACTTCTTTAGAACTGCTAATATCATAACACACCCTTCAACTTATTTTTTTTTTTGCAATATCGTTCAACTTTTACCGTTAAGAGATCCAGAAATTGTCAGAAAAACGACAAAAGATTATTGATTCGAATGATACTTACTTTAATTAAAAATTGCTAATTATTCAATTTCAACAAATACTTTTGTTCAAGAAAATACGAAGATCGTGAATTCAGTTACCAATTTAATAAATGAATATTTGAAAGTACAATATAATTGATCATAAAAACTATAACCACTGTAACAGTTATAATAAATATATTGACGATAAAATACATACGTAGTACTATGAAATATTATGAAATAAACACGTAGAAAATAATTATTACTGTAAACTGCGTTAAATGAATATTTGTACCAATTACTTTAAGCGAATACTTACATGTTTAAAAACAAAATAAATAACGCACAGTTTACAAATTTTCCTCTGAGGTAAAATATTAATAAAAATACCGGAATTCCTGCTTAAAAAGCCGCAAATCGATTGCGTTCTAGAACTCCCATGTAAACAATGCAAAGCTGGAAAAAGTTTCCCGAGATGATATAGGGATAAGAGGGAAGTATGCCTGCGTACTTCACGCGTCTACTTCTCCTGGTTCGTCATATTACTCTACGTGATCCGATTCGTAGATGTTATCGCTTCAACCAATAATAAAAATCCATGTGACCTATCTTTGTGATTGTGTTAGAGAAGGAAAATCTGTAACCAATCAGGGCTGCATTCCTTCCGGGAGAATTTTCTGTAAATCGATTAGAATTCGGGGAAGTACAGGTTTTTGTGTAACTACATGGGTTTATTTACATTGGGATGTCGAACGACAGTGAAAATAATTTTAGAAATTAAGGCTAACATAGATAAAAAAAGAAAGTAGGCTAATTTCTGTGTTATCTCATATAGAAAAAAAATCCTACTACATTTATTAAACATTTTAAATACTCTCGAAATTTTAAATTAGTAGAACTCGTTTTTTGGACAAAATAAGTTTATAGAACAGTGCAAAAATAATAGTATAAAATAACTTGTGATATACAAAGGATTCTAAGTAGCTTTTATAACATTATTATTGTTAGTGTATTTCAATTATAGTTTTTATTGTTTCAAATTTAAATTCAAAGTACATATTATAGCCTTACAGAAAATCATCGTGTAAATACATGGTGCTCTGTGACTTGGAAATACTATAATATCAATATCAGTTTTGGCATTGCGATTACAGTGAAGTTTTGTTGCTGTGTTAGTGATCTACATAAATTTTTATCATATGTATATAAACACATTGTAAAACAGAATATCAAATAATATCTGTTACATATTTGAAGAATGATGAGGTTATGTTTCGTAAAGTCTCGTATTGTAGAAATAACTAATTTAATAAAACAAACAAGATGTTTACATCACATGAAAAATTATAGAAATGTTTTAATATCATCTGCATCAATAAATAAACACATTAGCTTGTATGACTTATCGTTTAAGGTATGCAATGTAAATGAATTTTACACTGCAAATGCCTTATTAAAAAGTAAAGATCGATATAAAGAGAAAAAGCAAGTAGTACGTGTTGATCTTAATGAAATAGCTAATGTTGTAAAGGTAGACCGTATGATGTCACAATTTGATGGAGCAATTGAAAGTTACAAAGATCAGATGGTAAAGCATCTTGGTGTACGCACAAGAGCAGGTGCTATAGAAGGGTTGACTGTAATGTTTGAAGATGAGCTGCATAATCTTGAAGATCTTGTTGAAATTAGTAGAAAACCTAATGTGATAGTACTGAACATATCTTCATTTCCACAAGTAATTCCAAATGTCTTAGAAAGCCTTAGAAAATCTCAAATGAATTTAAATCCACAACAAGAGGGTACAACTATTTATATTCCATTACCCAAGTAAGTTTTATTATTATTAAGTATATAATTCATATTCGTTTAACATCAATTTTTATTAATTCTTTTATATAACTCAATGTAGAGTCACAAAAGAACACAGAGAAAGTTTAGCAAAAACTGCAAAACAATACTTTGTTAAATGTAAAGATATAATTGGCAACATAAGAAATGAACATGTAAGAGAATTGAAAAGGCAGCAGAATGCACCCACAGATTTAATCTTTAAAGCTGAAAGTTATATAGGTGCTTTGCAAAAAGAATATGTAGATAAAGCAGATCAGTTATTAAAAGCAAAACAAAAAGAACTTATGGGTGAATCGTAATAACAATTGTTTTTCAAGTATTTGAAATGTTTCAACTTTTATATACAGGAATGATGTGAAATTAAAAAGATGCATGTATATAATAAATTGTATTTATTAATAACATTACTATTGTTTGTATTTTTTGCCTGTAATCCTAGATGAGGTACAGAATAGATCCATCATCCAATGTATCTTTTTCTAACACAACCCAGGAGCTACATATTTCCATTACCATTTCTATTTTTATTTTTTCGATTTCGTAAAATCTATAGCATTTGCTTTTGCATTTTGCATATTAAAATACTTTAGAAGTATTTACATTCCTTTTTACATAATAAAAAAGTCGATATTCTTCCGAAAATTCTGATTTTTTCAAATGTGAATATTTTAGACAATGTGATATGAAGTCAGTCCCATAATATGATTTTAGTTTATTCTGTACATAGTCTGTATAGTTCCCGTATTTATATTATTACACTCGTATACAGTGTGTCCGGTTTAACTGAGACTGATCAAATATTCTGTGAAATATAAAAGATATGAAGTAATGTTTTTAACGAAAGTTATACAGTATCATATTATCTTGCGATAATTACTTACATGCTCTAAAAAGATCATGTTTAAATTTTTAAATGGGAACTTGCATTTTTTATTGCACATTCGTATAATTGACATAAAGACGTTTCTAAAATTTCCGTACATATTTTGCAATGAGATAATTCTAAGATATGAATTTCCAAAATTGACATGTCATCGGCAAGATTCGACTGAGTAAACTTCTCGCGATGTACATTGGCTAATACTAATGCAGAATATCTTAAAATTTTCTTATGCAAAATACGCACTTAATACTTCGCCGGCGAAAGCGTTTTTATTCGCTCAAATCGGGCTGTGTTTGTAATTTTTTTTACTATTTCCACTACTGTAATTTTATTAAAATAGGATTTGTTTAAACAAAACGTACTGCTATGTCAACCGTTCTTATCTTCTACTTTTAGAAAGACGTATTACTGACGTATTACTATCCGACATTTTTGAAAACATTTCGATATCATTTATAAGAATATGCAATAAAAAAATACAGGTTTCCATTTAAAAATTGAAGTCCTTAACAGGGCTTTTCAGTGTCATCCTAAGATCAAACAAATATTACGATCTGTGCCCTCGGATACCCTATAACAGAGTTCGGCAAAGTTTTCACTAACAAGTGTTTCCCGAATAACTGGCTTGTGACAAAGGGCACTTTAAATTTTGCGCAGGGAGAAGTTTGAAGTTTAAAGCAACTCCAGTATCTATTTGTGAATACAGTAATTCAGGATTCCTGAAGATTTCGGAATCCCAAAAATGTGCGGGAATCCCGAAAATGTTCGGGATTCTTAAAATTTCGAAAATAATAATCATCTGGTCTCGATTCCATAATTTCGGATTCTCACACATATCAGCGATACTGAACAAAACGAATATTAAAACGGCATTCGAACTATCGAAGTACCCACGAACCTCTCTTTGCCGATCTTCGCCGTATAAGTTTCGTTGGAAACATTTTTCCATATCTTGCATACGTCGCGAGATATTTGATATTTTTAGTTAAACTAGACGCACTGTACGTATAACAGTTATTTGTAGTCACCACCGTTTCTAATGTATTGTAGAAGTGCTCTACAAAGACTTTTTGCAGCAGCTTCTAAAACTTCTTTTCTATGAAAACTTATGCTAAGTCGTAGAAAATTATGAGATTCTTGTGAATATGAAAACCGCACTCCTGGTATGGCAGATACTTTGTACTCTTTCTGACACCAATTAATAAAATTGTTAGCATCTATCCCTATAAGTAAATAGAATTTTTATTAGACATATATTGAAGATTTTTTGTACTATAATCGAAAATGTTATGTTACAATATATAATACTACTTGGAGGAAGATGTATCCATACGAAGTAACCACCCTGTGGTTTCTGAAATGAACAGCATTGAGGTAAATAATGATGCAGGACATTGCATAATGTTGATAGCCGTTCCTGTGCAAAATATATTAATTAATAAAACTTCTTTCTATGGTTATATTTATTTTTGATTCACAAAACGTACCCTGAATTCTTGAGTGAGTGTATCCAGATAATTATCTTGAATGTTTAAATGTAATAAACTCGCAACGACACCAGAAACATAATGATTTACTGCACCACCGCTTTCCAAAATTCCTCTAAAAAATAAAGTTATCAAAGTCTAAATAATTTCCATTTTTTAATTTCAACATCAAATACTTGGCAACAATAGCGTTAAATATTAGATGTATGCAAAAGTTATAATTTTTATCTTTAATTTTCTTTTATTCACATATAATATAATTAATACAATTTAATCTTCGAAATATTGTCTCTTATTTTGCATGACCTTCTGCTATTTTTCTACCAAATTTCGGATTTTTTTGCGAAAGAATGGAATTGATTTTGGAGGCAGTGGAGTAGTCAAGCTAAGACGTTTGCATACACCTAACAAATGCTATACTAACTAACTAAATAATAATGAATGATAGAAGACAAACGCTATACTTACGAGGACCTAAAAATCTTGGCAATATGCGGACTACATTCCATCCACCCGCAACGAATTGCAGGAGAAAGAATTTTTGAAAACGATCCGTTCGAGATAACATTACCTCCCCTATATTCGGAATCCGATGGATTATCATAAAAAAATAACCGATGCGGTGGAAAGCCTTCTCCGTAATACAATAAATTATACACATCATCACAGATGACTACTAAAGAATTTTTTCGCGCTATTTCAACAAGACGTTTGCAACTTTCTATTTAAAAAAGTAGAGAGAATTGTAGATTTCGTAAATTTTGCGCCGGTAAATGTATAGTTTGTAATTTACCCGGAGGTATAGTTGTTCCAGTGGGATTATGAAACGTGGGAATCGTGTAAAGCATAGCCCAGAATAGTTTCTGTTCATTTGTTAAAAATTTACCGTTTTGTCTTTCTTCCGAGACTATTTTTTCAAATGCATCTAAGTCGATTATATCATCTTTCATTGGCACTATACACAACATAATTGTATCACTTACAAATTATTTCTACCGAGGAAGAAAATGAAGGAAAGCGATAATATTACCTGGAACAACTTTCATTAATGGAAATTGTGGAAAAACATTTAAGGCTATCATGTAAGTGACTTCTTCTACAAAAATGACTCCGTTCGGTGAAAGAATAGTGTTTAACAAAAGTTGTACACCATGCGAAGCTCCGCATGTTAAAATTAAATTTTCCCTTTCCACGCGGTCACCGTAACGTTTAGCTAAAAATTTCGCCAACTCTTCACGACATTCCCATAAACCAGCTGTGATACCATATTGAAACAAATAATACTTTCCCTCTTTCTTTTCTTCTTCCTATGATGAAATATCTTTTCAATACAGTTACACGAAATCCTAATTCCGTGACAAACATATTCCGTATAAATTTGTTATATAATGTTCATAAAGCATAATAAAAAATTAATAATATGTTGAGAACAAAGAAAATCTTTAATACGTTAATTTTGGGTCGTTCGGAAAATTCGTAGCGCCTTTGATAATATTCAGTTCTGAAGATGAAATTATTTTTGTATGAACTTTAGCTAAATAATAATATTCTTGATCTGAACAAATACTGTTCCCATATTTGGGCCACTTAAAATCCGATAATTAATGGACAATACATAGTTAAAAGCAAAGGTAACTTAGATATCGGACAATACTAAACAACCCGAAAAATGTTTCAATAATGAGGTAGCAACAATTGTTAATCGTTACTTAGGATACTCTACTATTATCGTTTATTGTAATATTTGTAAAACTTTATTAATGACCAAAAATTGAATGAATTAGAAGCCTAGTAAAATTATTTGCATGGCTTCATTTCGGAAGAAGAAACTCTACGAACAGTGCAAACTTTTTGGAAAAGGAGATTATAAAACTTGCTGATAGTCATACAATTATCAAACATTAAATACTACACTCAAAATTATATACTAAGTGTTAATGTGCACATAGTACCTTCGAGAGTTTCTAAAATATCTCTACGAACTTTCGGAACAATCTAATAAAACGCTAATATAAGATTTCAAATAAAGATGTAATTTCTAAAAGATAAATTTGAAATTATAATGTAATAACACAAATTATTCATTGCATTAAATACGTAGTACATTTTAATTGTTTACCAATCTATGATCTGTAGCTCTTTTTATCATTTCGATACAGTTTTGGAGTAGTTCAGGACCGGGAGCACCGACTGATAAATTTGTTACTTCTTCGTTATAAACATTAAGCACGGCTTGTCTGTCGAAAAGGTGCCTTAGATATGGATCATCTAATGTTTCCATGTTGCGAGCTATATATTTGTGATAAGCAACCCAAGAATTCTTATCAATAAAAAAGTTACCAGCAGCTCGCTTAAATTTTGTACTAAAGAGAAAGTCGCGCAGAAAACCCATTTATACAGAGCTGAATAGATATCAACTTATAAATAAGCAAGACCTAATGCCACTTAAAGATTACAATCCCATAATTTGCATATAGTTTTTCATTAAGATAAATTGGGAATTATACCACAAATGAAGGTCTTCAATTTCTTTTGAAATATTTTTATACACTTAATAGTTCGAAGGTTCGAATATGAATTGAAAATTGATGATTTGCTCGGTATAATTCGATAATTCTACTTTATACTTACTGTAAACATCGAAATATAGTAAGTACAAACAAATATGCTTATAAGCATGTACACTGTATGATCATATGTGCGCAACTGATGATAACAGCTGGCGAAGTCTGGGAGTGGGAAAAGTTTTAATGAATCGTTGTGGAATCGTTTCGTGCAGTTTCGTTCGTTTACGTCGAATTACGGGAACTGGTATTGCATAACTATTTTCTTTGTTAAAAGAGGAAAGAGCAACATTTAAATTGCAATCAATGTATCGTGTTTTAATGACAAAGTAAAAATAAATATTTAAAGCGCGCTCTTGATGTTTAATAAAATAATTGATTCTGTTTTGTAGATATTCGCTTTAGCGAATGATTATTTTGTATTATGCAAGGAAGAAGTAAAGTAACTTTGAGTAAATTAAAATGTTGTGTTCACAATTACATAATATATATTTTAATTAAGAATATTATTTTGTTGCAATTTGATATTTGAATAAGAAAATGTACGTTTCTAGTGAAAAAGATAAAGGAGCGAGATAAGTAAAGAAGTAGGCGATAGACCTCGTAAGAATGATGATGGTTCTTTATTACAATAATTTCTTTACGATATATAATGATATTATAAAGTTTTATAAGTTCTATGTCCACAACCGAATGGCAAATGCAATTCCTCGCAGCTATTTTATCCCGGCTATCGAACGGTATTGTACAATAATTTCAAATTTGCGCTCGCGGTTTATCTTTATTTTCTCGATTTTACACGGAAGAGACGGGAACGATGGGAGAGAGGAATATGGAAAGATACGTTTTATCATTCTTTCTTTTCTTTTTTCGTTCTACAATATTGAAAATCGCGTACACGTTGATCCGGTCGACAATAATTGATACATATAAAATATATTACAAAAAAAAACCAATAATGTAATCATTAATAACTCTGAACGCAATGTACATGATTGACTTAATACGTTAAACCGAGTTAAGAAGAATGCATTTCGCGTGCGACGAGATTGGAAATCCATGCAATTCTTATCAAAAATATTTTGTGTTACATTAAACTATGTTTCTATCTGAAGCCTGGTCCCATTTTATCACAGAAACGTATATTTTTAATAAATCCATGTTTACGCTACGAATAAGATCATCGATCTCGCGCACGCTTCTACATCCCTTCTTTCTAATCGAACACAATGCCTCGAAGGATCCGTTTTTAAAATTCCGATAAAACACGAACATACATAATTCGATTTCCCTGACAATAAAACTTGTTCGTAATTTTCTTTTTTTTTTCTCGCGCGTTCCCTGTACACAACATGGCACGTCCTAATCCTATGATTACGCGGCACAGCGTAACACCCCGTATATAATTCGCATACACCGGAGCTGTGCCCAGTTATTTTGTTTACGTCCGTTTTTCTTTTTATTCCTATTCTCGAAAAGAAAAAAAAAAACAGATACAGGTTACTTAGTTTACTCAAGTACTTTCCGTTCTCTACATTCGTAGAATGTCTTACGCGCTAACCACTAATCTATGTACACAGACGCGTTCTTAAAATAATAACAATCGAGATACTTCCGTGCACTCTGGCCGAGGCCAATTTCATTGGTCCCATGTACAAAAGGCGATGGCATAAAAAAATATAGGGCATTGATAAACATTTAAGTAGAGCCGCTAGACAAGAATCCCGGGAAGCGGCAAGCGTTTAATAATTTTAATAATTTCCCCTTCGTTGTGTTCTTTTAAGGCTTTGTCGTTTAGGTTCGCCTCGATAAATCCCTGGATTCCGATCTTCGCGTTGCGGCCCGGAAACTCGTTACCATTTAGGCAGTAAATTAGGACAATTCGTTGTACTGTCGTAGCTTACTGCGATATATATATAAAAAGAAAGAAAAGCAGAAAAGGGTCGATGAACGATTGAGATGTTGCTTTTAAGTGTCCTCGAGAAGTAGTAGAACGTTTCTTATCACAGTCAAGGGCGAACCGCACAGATGTTCCGCAACACGAGGCGGCTTAAATTTCCTCGGATCTTCCGTAATTTCTCAACAGCCCCGTGCGCAACTTTTGACATCTCATGATTGGTACTCGATCGCGCGAAATGGAGATCTTCGCGATCCAAGATTCGAGTTCACGATCGATTTTAACATAGAAAATGAACGGGAAAAGTAACAGATGCTTCTGGTAATTTCGTTTTTTTTTTTTGAAAAATAAAAGTCCACATTCGTATTTTGCAACAATTATAGTTTAACATTATATACAAATTTAAAGACATTTTTTAATAAGTAAAAGATATGAACAGGATAAAAGGACGTGACCGAACGTGGACCATTAGAGACAGCATTAAAAGTCGAAAACAGAAATAGGAAAGAATTGTTTATGCCATTTACTGCACGTCGTTACTTAATCTTTTAATAGCCTTATAGAAGTGGTAGACAGTACTTTCTTTTCTTTATTTACAAGCCACGGTAAATGGCACATTAAGATTATCTTTGCACTACTTGTTCACATTTTACGCGCGCGCAACCAGAGTTCATAATGCGTACACTCTTTTCTTATTTTTTTTTTTTTTGTTTTCTTCGCGACAGTCCGCGATAAATTAGCACAGTTCCACGCGTTTTACGTCTAATCACAATCAAACACGGCACTTTTCAATCAAGTGTCCTTTCTAAGTACACTGTAAAAAATGACCTCGAGTACGAGGAGCCGGATTATCGTCCTTATTCATGCCAATTCATGTGTTCATACTTTCATTCGCTAAACATGAGATCGAGTCTCAATTAATATACGATTGAACGATACCGGCTTTCCACCTTTGGAACTATATTGGAACAGTTCTTAATTAATGTCAGTTTAGGAAACTCGAAATCACACGGTCGTCTCGTTCTTCCTAAGGGGTTTTAGCGGCTGCAATTCCCGTTCCAAGCGATCAAAGTCGTTGTAATACTCGTGGTCAGATTCTTCTTCGGAACTCCTTTGTCTCACCTGAGAGCCGAAGGTTCCATTCGTTAAAACCTTTCCTAAATCAGGTGTTGGGATGCCTATGGTCTGCGGGGTTAGTGGTCCCTCGTCTTGCGACATTATGTACTCGGGATTATCCAAAGATGTCTTCCCTTGGATGGTCAGGAATTCGGGGTACTTTCGGTAACCGTTGTTAACTCGCTTTGGCTCCATTTCTGCAAACAATAATAACGCAACGTTAGAATCGCAGATAAATAAATGTATTACGCATTACGGAATTGGGATAGTTTCTGGGAATTAATTTGCGCTTACCCGTAGGTTTCGAGTCCCCTATGAGATCCATGTACTGCGTTGTGTTCGTCGGCAATTGCGGCGATGGCATCAAATAATCGTCTTCGTCTAACGGCAAGTCCAACTTCAGATTACCTACTTGAGCCTGCTGATGCGCCGAGTTCACTTCACCGTCGAAGCAATCGTCTGTCACGTCGCAATCTGCGCAAAAAAAATACCATATTTCATTCTAATACAGTCCTTGGGAACAATCTTTGCGTACACATTAAAATAATATTAATACTTTTCCTACAAAAAACGTATATACACGTCCTTAAAAATTAGGCGATCATTTGCAACAAACGTACGCGTTTTGTACGGCACTGTACTATTTCAGCTATCATTCATATGTATCAAATTGTAAATACTTATGCAGTAGTAGTATCTAAATATTTACATAGATACGATTTCTAGAGTAACTGATTGTCAGGCATATGTGCACCACTAGGACAAAGTTAAAAAGAAAAGATAATACGACTACTTTGTTAATGGCAGAGTAAGATTTTGTATCCTCTACAAACATTAACGTTCCTACGTCGTGACAATGGAAAAAATGAAATCATTCAAACTTTAAAATTTGCAAAAAAACATAGTAGTAATGAAATGCATTTATAATTACGATTTAACTCACCTCTGACACCGATCATCTTCAATGGATCCGAACAATATCTCGAGGTGGTGCTGTCTGAACCGACGATATGTCCGCAATGGCCATTCGGAGGAGGATAATGCGGATGTTGGCCAGAATTTCCTGGTTCGTGCGATGCATTTCCATTTCGATGGTTCGCGCCGTACCTCAACAACTCCCTGTCCCAGTTTTGTTGGTTCTGAGGCGTGGGAGAGTCTGCGGCCAGCGGTTTCCCATTTGGCCAACAAGCTTTTACGGGGGTATTTGGCGGAGAGCCGGAAGTACTGGATGCTGAAAGTCCTGGTGGGATCGGAGCTCTGGATTTCGGTTGAAGATACTCGTCAGCGTCCACCAGAGCTTCGGGACCATCCATGGCTGATGCAAGATTCCGTATCATCTCCTTTTCGTCCTGAAGTTTTATTTAAAAATTACGTTACTTGCAAGTACAATTTATTCGGAAAGTTAACTATTATATTGGGTTGTTCGGAAAGTTCGTAACTCTTTCGGTGGTATTAATTTCTGTGATGTAAATATGGGGTTGGAAGATGATTATTTTTTATTAACTTATTAATTTCAATATACATATACTGTCCCTGGTTACATCATTTAAAAGTAGCAAGAGATTGGTAAAAAAAAAATGTAATGTTTTTTTACGAGACAACGTTAGATCTCACGTATCGACGAACAATTAGCAAAAATTGTTAAACTTCGACTGGAATATTATATCTCATGCGTTCTATTTATCAATCGTGTCTGCATCCTATTATTATTTATAGTTTTCGCACGAATTTATTAATGATCATGAATGGAATCGAAAAAATTAGAAAAAGTAGAAAAGATACTTGGAAACATTCATTCCTGACAAAGCTGACACCTTTATAGAAAAAGAGATTATAAAGATACCAGATAGTAACACGACGTCAAGAACAATACAACATTCGAAGTTATTTATTTATTATTATGATGATATTGCTTGTAAATGTTCCTCAAGTATCTCTGCAAACTTTCCGAACAACCTAATACTTTGAATAAAATACGTGTTCGAAAAAGTTCAGGTAATAGACGCATCGATAAATTTGTTAATCGATAGATCTACAAAAAATTGATTAGTTAAGAAGTTTATTTCACTAACCTGCAGTGTATACGAAGGTAACCTCATGTATTTATCGCCCTTAATCGCAAGATATCGGCCAGGATCTCTCGACATTTTCGCAAAGTCCTCTGCCAGCTCTTTGAAGCTAGACCTGGACTCGGCATCCAGCATCCAACACTTGATCATGATCATATAGACGTCGATTGTACAAATAGCCGGTTGAGGTAACCTTTCGCCTTTCTCCAACAATTCCGGCACGTTTCTCGCAGGTACATTTTCGTACGGTCTACCACCGTAAGTAAGAACTTCCCAGATGGTCACACCGAAAGCCCAAACATCCGACTTGTGGGTGAACACTCGATGTTGAATGCATTCCAAAGCTAGCCACTTGATAGGCATTTTGCCACCAGCAGCCTTGTACTGTTCCTCGTTGATGTCCAAGAGCTTAGCTAATCCGAAATCGGTGATCTTCACGCAGTTAGGCGTTTGTACGAGAACGTTCCTAGCCGCGAGATCCCGATGAACCAATCTTCTCTCTTCCAAGTAGGCCATCCCTCTAGCGATTTGCGTACACCAATTTAACAACGCTTTGGAGCCAATTTTATCCTTAAACCTGCGCACGAAGTCGAGCAAACAGCCCAGTGGCATCAATTGGGTCACTAGCATCATTTGCGACGTCATGCAAACGGCCAACAATTGAAGCAGGTTCGGATGTTCCACACTGGCCATGATGTACGCTTCGTCCAGGAATTCTTTCGAAGTATTCGCTCCTGTACCATCGTGCAGAACCTTTATAGCCACGGGAATCTTCACGTTCTCTCCTTCTGGTACCCAGACACCCTTGTAAACATTTCCAAAGGCACCATAGCCAAGAATTCCACCTTTTCGCATCTCTTCTTCTTTGATGATTCGTAATTTCGCTAGATTTGGTTTCATGCCGGTCGGTCGAAGAGGTTCGTTATCATCCAAACCAGTTAGCGCCATTGTCATCTTCACGGTGTTCTCTTTCGCTTTTGCTCGCACTCGCCAGAAATACATGATCACTGCTGCTACTACGAGAAATGCTAGAGCGATTACTGCGACACCCGCTAAAATGGCTGGTTGAAGTTCGCTTTCTATTTGGAATCCGAGACCCGCGGTTTCTAAAGAACAGTATGGTTCGCTGTCCGGTGGGAAAATCTTGTGCGGATATTCCGGAGGACAGTTTTCCGTGCAGTTGAAGGCTGTGGTGTTTCCGTCTATATCTTCATCCTGAAATAAGAAAGTACGCCTTAAGTACGGAGAACTTAAAATTAAAGAATATGGAAATTTCATAAATACCGTTATTACAACTTACATACGAAAATCATTATAGTCGATTCGCATAAAATATTCGACAAAACGAAAGAATATATCGTTTCGTTCCAAGAATTATGTTCATCGAACTAAATACAAATAGCGCGGAAATGAAAATTATAGAAAAAGGAGATTTCATAAATACTGTTACTGTAATTTATACAGCTACGTAAATTATTATATTCAGCTCACATGAAATGAAAACCAAATATTCCTTGTATCTTCAAGAATAAAGTTCGTCGAAGTAAATATATATCGTATGTAAATTATGATCGATTGGTAATATATACTGAATGGAAACTGAAATTTATGTTTCTTGTATTTTTTGTTTAAGGATAAATATACTACGTACAATGTTGATCTTGTAATTCCGGCATTTGTAACATTGATTCGGGCCCGGTCCGAAGCACCCTCGACACTCGCTGAAGCACGGTATACAAAGTTGAGTATGGGCATCCGCAAAGTGATCCGCGGGGCACTCGTCTTCGCATTGTTCACCCCTTTTGTACTTCATACACTCTTGACACACGTGCTCGTGAAAACCGTATCCCGTACATTTCTTGCAGCGAGGATGACATTTGCGACAGACAGCCTTTCCTGCCAGAGGCTTCAATGCTCCTTGCTCCTGGGGGCTCACCCATTCGTAGTAATGTCCTGTAACAGCAAATTTGCACCCTATAACCCTTCGCAATTTTCAGAATTTTATTACTTTTGGAAAATGAAAAAAGAAATTTTCCCGAATCGGTTTGTAAAAGTATTCTCACTTATAACGCAACGACTTTACTTGAAAATCCTATGCTTAAAAATATGAATGAAACAATGGAAACTTCGAAACCTTAATACCACCCGAAACTCAGATTTTGTATTACTTTTGTGATTCGAAATTTTTGAAATCTAGCTAAAAAGTAATTTATATAAATAACGAGAATATTATCACGATATGGATAGATTTAACTAATAATCTAATAGAGTTTATATTTAGACTTTAAACTCATTTTAATCGATAAAACTTCACCAATTTCTTATAGTCGTTTATACCAAGAAAAAAGAAAAGCTAATAATTATCTCGCGAAAGGAAAGGAAAAGGGATAAAAATTAAGGGTTTCGAAAATTTTCAACTTCGAGAGTTTCGAGACGTTACAAACTTACGGACACGAATTTCGCGAATTCTAATAGCAGTGGCGGTAGAATTGCGGCACAGCAAAATGCTTTCATTTCTTATCGAAATGAAATAAATGGTATGTTGCCTACCGTCAGGACAGGGTTCAATTTTTTGCAGACATCCCTCAGGTACATGGCCGTTCATGATCGCCTTATCGCAGCTGTGGCATCCATTAGGGCCTATGTTGTTTTCAGGTCCCTCGCAACCACCCACGCAGTTCTCGTGACAATCTTTGCACTGGCCGTTGTCGTTATACTTCGAGGACGGACACTCCGGCACGCAGTACGGGCCATCTCGCGCGTGTTTGCATTTCGTACAATGCTCCGCGTTCGGCCCCGTGCAAGTACCGTCGCACTCATCGTGGCACAACTTACAAGTCTTTTCGTCCGCCTGATAAATTCTAGAAAGCGATATAAAAAATGGTTATTTTGTCTCTGGCGAACGTACAATATACGCGTACAGAGCAAACGCATGTAAAAAGAGGGCGAAAGCATGTGCACGCGAAGCAAAAAGTTAAAGCCTTCTCAGGTATTTGCAGTTTACCTTCGATCCACAATCTGAGGCAGGCAAATTTAACATACAGAAGTAACGTGTGTTATTTACGTTACGATTTTGTTGGTATTTGAGTTTGTCGAGTATTTGGAGTAAGTTGGATACTTACCCTGGCGCGGTGCAGTCTTGAAGGCAATCGTTCCCTAGAATGAAGTTCTTGCAGGATAAACATTGCGCTGGACCGGGACCCCAACAACCTTCGATGGAACATTGTTTGTCGCATACCAATCCATCTTTTTCTGGAATTGTACAAACATGTTTGTATAATATTTGCCGGTGCGTGTTATTTTTGTACGCAATTTACTAATGCAATTGCAGCGAACTCGCCGGCAGACAAGTATGTACGTAGTTCGTACAACTAGGATGTTCGTATAGTAGGAATCCACCGACTACTTGTGGCTTTTTGTTCATACAGCCGGAGTTCACAAACACTTAATTTATTCTTCAAATTACAACAATACTTCAATGCTTCTCGAATCTCTTTTAGATTTTAATTTTTCGAAAGAGTAAGCATAAATCTTTTACAATCTGAATTATTACTAGAAGCTATGTTCTCACAATACAAATGGAGTATAATTATTACGCAACGCAATTGAAAGACTGTTTCTTTATGAAATATTGAAATAGTCACTGGTTCAGATAATAGGAGCTCAGCTAGAGTTTGTTAAATTCGACATTGATAAAACTTTTGTTCCAATAAGTAGAATTCGGATAAATGGATTTCTATTGTATTGTCAACCCTTTCGCTGCGGCGGATTTTAATTAAAGGATATAGAGAAGTCGCCAGAATAGTAAATTGAATTATATTAAATTCATATTCTTCTTTCAATTCTTTCCTATCCTTTAAATGGCAAAGAATTTTAAGCGTTTCAAGACGCCGATAGCGTTTACGATAATCAAAATTAATCTGCAAGGGACGCCAATTTTATACTTACTACATTCAGTCCCGTTCCGATTGTTCGACAGCAAGCTCTCGTGCTCCGACGATTTCTTGATCCTAGTCCAATTGATACTCTCCGCGTAACACAAATTCTTGTTCTCCAAGATGGCTATCGATCCCGAATAAATTTTCTTTAGAGAGCTAAGCCCAAACGAAACCAACGACGTTTTCACAATGTACAACGATGCAAAGTATTCCGTAAGTGTTCGTCCACCAATCACCTCCAAGTTCCGGAAGTACGACAAATTCTTAAAGTCCTGATGATCTCCTTGAATATTCAAAAACCCGGTGATTTCCTTTAACGTGCTGAACACTTCCAATTTATCCGGATGCATCTTCTCGTATCGCTTGCCAAAACTAAAGTTCGGATAAACATGTTGGTATCCTTCAAAGCTTTGGTCCAAAATCGTGATCGATCCCTCGATGATCGTGCAATCTTTAAAGCTATCAATATTCCCGGAATGCACTTTCTCCACGCCTTTACATGTTTTTGGGCAAGGTCCATCACACGGTACGCATTCCCCGTTCTTTGCTTTCTTCTTTGGCGGACAAGATCTGACGCAAGCCCCGTTGTCTTTCAGAAGGTGTTCAGGACACCTTCTCACGCAGGTTGCACCATACGCGTACTTCCCGTCAGGATTAGCCTCCCACGAGTACGTTGTAGGATTGTACCTGAAACGATCGAAGTAATCCTTACGGTGTCCGAGTCGTAAAGCTTGGGGAAGTTTCGAACAGCATACATATGTTGTTTGCACGATCCCGTAGCGGGAAATCGATATTTGTAAGCGTGCAAGATTTATCGATAATAAGGATACTGTTGTGAAACGTGTTACAGTGTTGGTAACGCGATGTAAGCCCGAGTAATACGTGGATATCCGCATGGTTTAATAGACCATTTCTGCGTTTGCAGTTTTTCATTACTCGGCGGAGCGTAGTTCATGAAATATATCATTGCGAAAAGTCGACTTTATGGAGAAATTGTTGGAAAGCAGCATAAAATGATTTCGTGTAAATGAAAATATCTCTCGGTGTGATTTGCGTCCTTCGGATTATGAGAACCGTAAAGTTACACAGAAATTCAAATTAAGCGTGCTTTAAAGGACGTTATTATCATCGTATATAAATATTGTTATTATCATCATTCGAATATTTTACGCAAAGCAATTAATTTATACTTATCAAGTCGACGATAGAATTAAAAAGCGAGCTGAATTATAGAACTAAAATTGGAAATCCAAAAAGAGGGGTTGAAAGGTAAATTTAATTTCCAACGATCCGAGTATACCATATCTCAAAGATAAGATTACAATTTGTTCTCCGGATTGTTAAATTAATGACATCGTTAATTTAATCTTTCGAACGCAGTGCGGTATCTTTGCATGATCTTTAACGTTTCACAAGTCTACTTCGCTGCACTTCTCATATTTAAAACTTCGTTAGCCGTTTATTAAGCAGGCTCGAAACGTAAACACGTTCCAGCTTCGAGTTGGTCCAAGAATGAGACGCAACAAAGTAGCTTATAACGAGATAAAGATCGGTCTACTTACTTTTGCATGGGCGGACATTCCTGCGTGCATACACCGTCGTCGAAGAAGTTCTTGCAGGCTATGCAGTCGCTCTGTTTGGGTCCTGTACAGCCACCGGCGCAAAAAAGATGGCAACACTCCCGCGGATTCGGCCCGAAGCACCTGCCCTGCCAGCACTGAGGCGAACAGTTCGTCTTCGAATACTTCTGACAGTTCTCAGGCCCCTCGCCCCAGCATCCTTGCTCGCAACTCTTATCGCATGGCGGACAGGGGCGTTCCGGAGACGTAAAATTGTACACGTAAACGTACGTTCCACCCGGGCTGGTAATTATTTCGTCCCAGTTGATCGTGCGGATGTGGCACAGGTTGTAGTTGTTGTACATGCCCACGCTGCCGTTGAGAATATCTGCCAACGACACGTGTGATTCAGTTTCGACAGATTTCGAGCGAAGAATCGTGGCAGTGAGATCATAGGTTTGCTAATACGAAGGTGTAAAATTGCACTTTGGATGGAATTTATTGGCCTTTTGGCTTCTGATTGGCTTTTCCTTCAAACTGAAGGGGAACTGGCAAGATACGATGGGAGTTCGTTTTAAAATAATGTTCGTCAATTTTTGTCGTATTGGATTATGTATTAGGCGTATAAATTAGTTCTCGCGGTCTTTCGAATCTTTATTCGTATAAAAATTACGAATCGTTGGTCGATTGTTTATTATTCGAATTATTTGTTATCCCAATTATTCATTACACGTTTGGAGAACTTTTACTCGTCATTTTTTATTCGCGTTCATTGTTTAAGCTTCTACATCTTTATAGAATATAGGACGTGAACGGCCGTCGATTCGATGGTCGTATGCAGTGTTGGGCAACTTTGATTCTAAATAACGAATAAGAAAATACGAATAACTTACTCGTGAAGAAAGAATAACTTACTTAGGTTTACTTCTGAACCACAACTAAACCAAACTTATTCGTTACTCGGAATGAAAGTTGCCGATCATTGATTATATTTATGTTCATCGCGTCAAATTAGTAACCGCAACTTAACGATTTTTTAACATTGGCAAAGAAAAAATTCAGATGATTAGCTTACCTCTGAGGGCCGGCATCTCCAAGTTCTGCATCTGGCACATCGTAACGAATAGGGCAAACTCGTAGTCATGAATGTTGAGCTTGAAGAGAGTTCTGCCGCGGATAATCTGTAACCGGGGCAGAACGATCTTTTGGACGTCCACGTGACTGATGAGCACGTAACCGGTGACCTCCCGAATGTACTGGAGGAAGCTGAGGTCGAATGTCTCGTTCTGGAGCCATGTGATCTCCAGGTTACCGTCGACATAAGTACAGTTGGTGTACCGGTCTCGAAGATTCCGGTAGTGGTGTTGCTTGTTGGACGGAACGGAGAGGCGGCCATTGGTTCCGATACAAACTGTAACAATAAAAAGAAGGAACACTTGTTAATACGGATTCTCAAAAGAAAACATTTACCGTGTCTTCGTTTAAAATAGTAACAGTTGCATCTGGAAAAGAATTCCCTTAATCGATGTGCCGTTAATATGTAAGCTTTTAAGTTGTACAGTTTTTAACACTTCGAATGTCAAGTGTATTTCGTGTCAGTCCACAAAAGGAGTGAACGTGAATTCATATTTCCATATTTCTTTACATTATCTTCAATCTTTGAAAAAATTCGAGGACAGTCGTCGGACTATTCTATCTAAATTGCTTTTTTTTTCGAGTATCATTGTGATTTGTAACAATTTCGTTTAAATATACGTTATGTTAAAACGTTATGGCTTAAACGATGAAGTTTCTACTTGAGCAAATAAAACCGTCTGCCATTTTTAAGGGAAGAGAAATCGGAAAGTCGTACCGCAAAATTGGGGGACGTGGTACTCAAGTGTTTTTGTAATTAAATCAACCGACACAAGTATACATGTTTTTAGCATGTTACGGTTACACGTTGAAGATTTATGGAACGATTGCAACTACATGATTAAAAGGTTACCATTCCCATGTTACAGGGTTTATACGCGGTGGGACATGACCGTTCCTCGTACTCAAATATCATTGTTTGAGAAGCACGTGTACTCGAATGCAATAAAGCTTACACGATCCCCGTGTAATAGGGCTATTGATCTAGCTGCGGTGACATTTCGTAAATGACTGAGATATAGAGACTGGTAGCACGACTTCCGTACGTCGACGACCCTCTCCGTTCACGGAATCACCGAGTGGAACGGTCTGAGGTCGCCACCCACATCGTCGAAAGCGCTTCTCCGATCTATAGATAGCTTTCTAAGCTTTGAAAGCGTGCCGTGCCAGTGGGCGAACCACTTCCATAACACTCGAGCACACGCGCCTGATTTCGTTGTGCAATCATCGTTAGTATCAAAGATCCTACGATCCAAATGCCTTGTGACCACGCTTCACGTGTGCCATGTGTGTATACTTGTTTCCGAAGATCACCGTATACACATTTGGTAATCGAAATATCTCTTTTTACGAGCGAATGAAAGATTTTTATGTTTAGATAGGGCGCATCTTTATTTTCTACAACTTCCATCAAAGTTTATCTACTTATTTATCCGAATAACGAGCATAAAATACCCGGTATACAGTGGCCTGTCACAAGTTTCCATTTCGGTTTGAATTATACGTCAATGAAATTCTTTCCGTAAACGACTTAATAAGATGGTGTTTTATAAATTATAGTAAGTAATAGATTTGTGTTCTGCACACAAATACAAAGAAGATTAAACACTTTTGACAATAGTCGTAGGATTAAAATACAAACCGAAATAGGGCACTTTCCCAGTTATTATAACCAGAAGAGTAACCATAATTCAATTAAGTTAAAGTTATGGGAGATATGCTATAGACTGTGAGCATCCAAGGAGTCAAAGTTAGATGTTAGTATTTGTACAAATTATTAATTTTTCGTTGTACTTTTAACAAACTTCAAACTGACTTCCTTTATGTTAATTACTTCCTTCCTCCATAGGAACAGGATTCTAAAAATATTAAAAAAAAAAGGAGTCCAAGATTGTATACTAAGAAAATTAATTAAATTACCCTGCCTAATTTCTTAATTCTCGTTAAGCAATACTTCGCATTTCTAATACTCTATAGTTTTCTCACATCACCCTCTCTAACTACCTTATTTAACATCGAATCGAATGTTTCCCAGGTTCAATGGCAAAAAAGCTTTAATAACGCCAATTATGATCCACGCCAGGGGATCACACGACCACTATCCACGCAATATCATTCATAACTTCGCTAATAACCGTAACATGGATCGGCATCGGGCCGGAGCGGCTCACGCCCGATGGCAAAAACGATCGCCGATGATCGACAGACGTCCAAACCTACATCGTCCACCTTTTCGGGACTTCTTCATCTGTTTACGTCTTCGTCTGGTGGTAAGAGATTCGATGATCCTGGGCCAGCACGAAATCGTACCGTGTGTCGCCCGCGTCGCGGCGCATAGTCGCACGTACGGACCCCGTCTTCGAGAATTCGGTTTTGCTGCGTAACGCGGATCGCAAACGAACGCGACGCTGCGTTCCATCAGCGGTCTTAATCTGGCCGGCCGATCGGAATCATGCGAAAATAATTGTGCAACGACATCCTTCTTGCGCATCCCGGCGGCCACAGAAGAAGCACCAAGCGAACACCGTGCGTCATCGGGAACTCGAAGCAAGTTGGTGGTGGAACAGAGGGAGGCAGAGGAACCAAGGGAAGAAACGTAAGATACAACTGGGCCCTGGTATTTCGTACCAACCAGATGCTGTACCTCGTGGAAGACGAATGCAGAACGCGGCTCACGGCGCCACGAACTTCGAGAATGCGGATCGACCGTGGATCTGCATCGCTCCGGGATTCTCGTCGGCCAATAAGCCTCGCGGCCCCCTCAGACGCGTTTTCTGCGCTTCAACCACTGGGAAGATTAATGTCCTAATCGTTGTGGGAGATAAGAAACGGGCAGACCTTTTTGCACATCGGGCAACATGAGGTCTAGCCCCTTATTGCAACATCGAGAGGCATGCTCCCTTTGGCAAGAAGTTCATTAGGGTTATTAAATTTGTCGGCGCTCCCTGATGCTACCCTGTCGCGACGTATTTTGCAACTCGTTAGGGACTTAGCCGGATGGTACCTTTCATGGGAATCAAAATTGTTCCTTACCGGGAACGTTAGATGTGTACGGAGGAGTTTCCTTAATACCGAGTACTCAAGGTTTTCTTCAACCCTTTGCACTCCAGAACTAGTTTAGTAACATAATTTACCGATAACTTCAACGCATTTCTCTGGGGGCTCGTGAGAATTTAAAATGTTATTCCGTATCTCGCAAAGGGCAAGGGTTGTCTATAATTCGTTTCGTTTTGATAGAAATGAAAATTGAGTTGGTGGAAATTGTAGCATTGCTTATATAAAATGCCATTACAGTATAACTGCAGCACAATTTACGGTAAATAAATTATACCATGATCTTACTTTTGTAAATTGGATACCTAGATTTGCCTCTCACCGTATTTTCGATACTACTGCATTTCATACAGTTTACAATGAGAATCAAAAGTGAGTAAATACCTCACAAAAATGAAATTTAGTATTACTATAGTATTAGTTATAGTACAAATGAAATTACAGTATAATCGTAGTATTATTTACGATAAATAAATTACTATATGATTACAATATAATTCACAGTGAACGAATTATAGTATCATTTCATTTTCGTAAAGTGTATATTTACTTTTTACTCTCACCGTACGTATGCAGCCTCTACCTGAGCAGGTGTATAATAAAGATTGTTATGATTTTACTAACCGCTGAGGGTAATAATCTTGACGCTAACTAAATCTTGATGTTTCAACCCCTTTACAAGAACATCGAGTCATTCTTCCTGGTCCATTTTTTCCCTTTAAATTCTACTTACTAATTAACGACATTTACACGCACATAATATTACTGACTAGACTGCTATTCGCGATACTAGTTCGATTCGCGTACCACAAGTCTGTGCAACGTGTAAAACTAGTCTAAGGGCGACTTCCGCTAACCGGAGGCGCCGTCGGTTTCCTTTTCAGGCAACACCACTTCTGAACTCTCGTACATCTCTCCGGCTCGTCTGTCCGTCTGTTCGTTCGCTATTTTACAACAGAATCGTTCCTTTACTCCCGTGTGTGCTTCCCTTTTATATTCTGCTCGAGGTACACGTCTCTTCGTTCCACTTTGCTCCGTGACGAGCAAAACGGCCGTACGATGGAAATTCTACGGGAGCGGGAATATAAGGAGCACTGGTTCCGAACCCTCCAGGGACGTGTCGATCCCGTTCCTCTTCTTCTCCCCGCGTTTCTTCGCATCTTTTCATCGGTGCCGTGTACTCACGCTCTCCGTAAGCTTCGGTTCCTCTTCAGTTCGTTTCTCGGAATCGTGTAAACCCTTCCATCGGTTTGCGAATCGCTCGATTCCCTTTGATCCGCGGATTCCTCTCTTTTTCTCGTGGAAAATTTCAGAAAACGCAAGATTGACGCAGGAAGCGAGAATTTATTAGGATTTAGGAGTTTAGGAAAGAGAAAATTAAACTTAACCCTTAACTATCGACGCCAAATGTTTATACATTAAATTTTGTCAGACTCCGATTGAAATCTACTGCTATTACATATCCATGAAATTAATATGACTTTAATCGTTAAACAGAATGGAGAAACAACGTATGTTCTAAATTTATATCATGAAATATCTCATACACACACGTATCAAGAATTTTAAAAGTTACACAGAGAGAAACACAATTTGTCTCGTGTTTATATTGGGCCATAAAAGAAGTTATCAAAAAATGTTGTATGTTGTCAATCGTGGCGTGAAAAGTAAAAAACAGATACGACACTCAACGCGTTAAGCAACTTATAAGAGCACCTATACAATATTACCAATAAAATACCAATATTCTTCGTCGTTAATAGTATTTATGTTTTTTCGAACAACCCAAAATCGCTCTTACAATAAAATCCTCCAATCGCCTGCCCGAAGGATTCAAAGTAACCCCGGAAAGCCGCGAGTCCTCGTAAAAATACTACGACGGCACCGCAACTCTCTGCACTTTTGCCCACGCGAAGCGTTCTTCAGGAGCGCGAGCTTTCACGAGGTTTCGAAGTAACTGAGTTACGAGACAGCCAATGCAACCGAGTCGCGTTGGCGGTTCCCGTGGCGCGTCAAACGGAAAGATACGACGACGCCACGATAAAAAAAATAATCGCTCTTAAAGGAAATAAAAACAAAAAAAAAAAGAAGCGGAAGAGGAGCACGCGAGATAACCGAACGAATGGTTGGGCTCGTTTAGTCGGGGGAGAAAAGTGGTAGTTGGAGCGGTGAAGAAGTGTCGGTCGAGGTCGACCAGGCAACACGTTCTCCCTCGTTTTCAGGCCGGGCCCCAACCACGAAATTCATCGGCGAATTTCGGGCCCGGTGAGGCTGCGGAAACGTGGCAATTATCTTCGACAACGGGGTTACGAAAATTACCGGGCGAACTCCTCGAACGGGATTAAAATTCTGCTAAATTTATGACGCCTGCACGCTTCTGAAAGACAATGCCGGTGTATAGATTACCTGATTAAGGGCGCGAATTCCCCTGTTGTTTGCCAATTATCTTTGCCGAATTCTAGGAACGCTTCTTTCTGGTGCTAGATTTCACACGCTGCTTTTGGCGTCTTCCAGTTAAAGTTTACGCGAGTAGCGCTAATGAAATCGATGGCAATTTTTGGAGCGCATTAGCTTTGAACTTTATATACTAACTCCGTGAAAAATTTAAATATAGCAAGGCGACCATATATCTTTCTGTGCTGCGTTTACGAGTTACAGAGGTTGTTGCGAATTACTTCTTGCAAAAGTGGTAAATTTGTTTGTAGGAGAATATTTCTAGCCTATTTGTGACGAAGTAAGGAAGTTGGTTGATACTCGGAGAAATTGTTACGGCATCTGTGTTACAAAGTATGTATGTAATCAAGTACAGGCACACGAAAGTCGGGTATAGTGGGTAATTCAGTGGTTATCGTGCTTTATATCTTACGTAATACGCAGTCGTTATTTATCCGATGGTGTGAGATGGAGTCATTTCCAAGAATCTCAACAGGAACCGGTAAAGCGCATAATTTATAAGTAACATTTTACAATGCAAAGTATACCATTTTTCGATCGATTCGCTTTAAAAATTATACACTGATCAAACTCTTTCTGCGTAATAAAAAAAAAAAAACTGTTGGAATACAACGACTCAACGCCATACGGGTCAGCGTGGGCAAGCCAGAAATCACTTTGTCATGGAAACGTGTTTGTCGCAGTCATCTGATTTCTTCTGCTTTCCTTGCAGACCCGACTGTGGCCGTTCAGTTTCGTTTCTTTGCTAGAACTCGCCGCCGTGATTACCCATTGTAAAACCTTTTATTAAAATATATACATAGAAGTTTATTTCTGAAAACCCAATTATATTTCCTACAAAAACTTTACAATATTTTTCAACGCCAGGTATAAAACAATTTCAACTGTTAAGGCTACTACTGACTGTATGCATGCTGGTTAAATCATTGGCTCTCGCGTTTCTGGAAAATACACTGAAGTTGCAGCATTTTGTGAGCCATTAACTTAAACCCATTGCTTGCATCGATGCATGCATCGGCGTCTATAGGAAGTTAATAGGACGATTAAATTTGTGTATTCAATTGTTATTTACACATAGACACCTACGTCACAAAAATATAGAAATTCTTTTTCCTTTTTTTTCGCTCGATTTACAGTACTCTTGTAATCGCTGACACGTATAACGAAGCTTATGTACGGGTTAGAACATTCGACGATTAAAACGACGCGGCAAAATTATACAGTTTCAGAATAATGGGTATTTAATTTTGCCCGTGAAAATTGTCGACTTTTTCTTTGCCATTTCAAAATCAACAACTGTAACCACTTACCCTAACTTAATTCCCCATTTAAAAATTTCGCGAGGACCTCCCCGGACTAACTAATCGGCGCACGGATCACGCAAACGAGCCACGAGGTCTCTCTGCGATGCATAATGTATCATCATCGGATCACCGTCGACGTCGATCGGCGAGGATCACCAAGGAAGAAAGCCATCGCCACGTGGACTCGCCAATGAGTGAAGCTGTCAGCAAAAAGCTCAAGGAGCGAACCACCGACGAGCAGAAGGGAGAAAGGATGAGTGGGAGACAACACCGAAGGAAGCCTGCGAACGAGCCGACGACGAGTCGGACGGCCGCGAAACCGAAATCCCGCGGTGAACGCTTCTTTTGCGAGGCATAAGAGTTGTGCGTTCGCCATGGTCCCGTCGACCACCTTCTAGGCGAGCGCCGATTTTTATGCGCCACTTTAGGACGCCATTAAAGGGCCAAAGTAATACGAAATAACCGCACGCCGATGGCAGGCGGCGGCGGCGCCGCCGCCGTCGTTTATTTCGCCTCGTAAACATCGATACGCGCCGTGCAGCCTCTTCTTTGCGATTCCTCCCCGCCGATTCGAGATCTCCTCGTGCGCTGGCCCTACGGCCAACCTATTTCGACCAGAAATAAAGACCGGGTATCGTAAACGCGCGAAATAACTATCAGGGCTCTCCGGTTCCCTCCGAGGCGGGCTAAAAAAATCGCTGGTGAGAAGAGACGCAAGAAAGGAGAAGGAACACGACGGGAAGAGTTAGAAGAAGGTAGACGAAGTGGAGAAAAAGGAAGGGTGAAAGATGGCAGGGACTGGAAGCTCGAAGGGGAAACAATAATTTAGGAACACCGGTCCGGGCGAGACGCCGAACGCCAAGGAACAATGGGCTCCTTCCACCTCGAAGGTGAAGCTCGTCGTACCGCACCGAACACTGAGACACTGATTCTCTAATAAAAGTCACCATGTAAACACGAGTTTGCCATCCTGCTCTCTGCCCGAGAAGTGTTACGAGCTGACTCCTGACACCGGCCACGGGGGTTGGATAAAGGGTATCTCCTTTGTTGCCGCTTTATTCCACTCTCCGTTGCGCGAGAATTAATGCGTACGCCGGTGGCGATTCTTTGTTCCGTGCTGCAATTTACGAGAATGATCGGGGAATATCTTTTTGAAGGGTTGTGGCTTTTTTTAACAGTGGGTGATGGGAACCGTGGATGAGAAATGTCGTGGCGCACCGTTCGATGGTGAATTAACCCTTTCGCGGTGTAATAAAACTGTTGCATGACTAGCCCACCGATACCATAGATATTGTATCGCCCCGCGACAAACACGACAAATCATCCTGCGAAAAACATCTTGACTCATAGATTCCAAATTCCTAACCAGCTAGCTTCCCGCACCCGATTACTCATCTTGCCCCTTTTGCACTCTGCCCTTATGCCGACCATTTCCAATAGAATATATATCACCATTTTTAACCAGCGCGAGTCAATTCTCTGTAGTTCGTACTTGCGTGCGGAACTTACCGCTTACGAATAAAAACCTTCGAGCCTCTCTGAGAAGTTGCGTTTAATTCCTCAATCCGGAATCCAACAAAACGATGAGTATTGGTGATAAAGGATGATATAAAAAATGTTTGTTTACCTTGTGATAATTGTAAGAGTATATATTTAATATTAAGCCACACAACCAAAACGTGCAGCTCTTTCATACAAAATCAACTTTTACATATCATTCACAATATACGTCTCGAAAACAAATACTCAAATTACATAATGCATGCGCAGGGCCTTGGAATCATTTTTAAATCGTCGTAATGAATAGATGTCGCGCAAAATCATCACCTTGTTGTAACACTTTCATTATTTCGATTGTCAAATGCGAAAAATACATCATTTCAGTTACTTATATGCAATACATTTTAATAGAAATGTAAGGTGTAACATGATTTAAGATATCGAATTTAAAGCGCCATGTTTCACGACTTGCCCGACTTTCTCTTGAACTAAACTGTAAAAGGGTTAAGGTTGTGATAGAGCATGATTTTTATAACATATTTAAGTTCGGGGAAGCAGAACTTGAGAAGAAAATTTATTGCAATTGCAGATGCTCGTAAGATACTCGGTTATTGTATTGCATTTTTGGAAAAGTTGCTCGTTTGCAGAGAAAATTACAAGATTTCTATCGAAAGTCTGAGAAATTTGCGATGGAATCTGTGGATGAGGTGTTCGATGGTATTAAGTTGCTTCGCTTGTTTGAGGAAGAAAGCACAAGGTTTCTCCAACGAATAAATTCCTTTAAAAGTATTCATAATCTTAATATAGATTTCAATTACATCCTCGCACTCAATTTGGTACTAAATAAATTAAACCGAGAGGAGTTTAATAAGCTTCATATACACGTAAACTGCAATTCCGATCTTTAATCGAACGACGTACACCAATTTATTAGGTGCAGCTTGTTGAAAGTACGCATCAAGGCGGGAGATTCAATAAAATCGACTAGCCAGACCAGAAAACAAACTCATTAACACTATGAATTCGCGTTACATAAGCCTGAATGTGTGCCGCAAGATGTTAATTATCGAACGGTTAACGAAGAAAAAGTTCGTTAGAATGTCCAACGTCGCGACGGGAATGAAAACAAAACGTTAGATTAAAAGGAGCCGTGTTACGCCATTGAGGATTTTACCGGCGACAAGAACGAGTTTACTTAAGCGAAAAGCAATTAATCATCGATACGAGTTCCCGGGTTTGCGTGTAATCCGTTCACCGCGAACGCGTTCGAATCCGTTGGCAAAAAGTCGATTCCCCGTGAAAAAGAGGCGAATAAAAGAGAAGCAAAACGGGCTCCGACTACGTGGCCTGATACATATTTATGCCGTCCGGAGCTCCATTACCCAGCCACACTTCTCGATATTACTTTTCGAACAAACACGCTACGCTCCGCGAATAATATAACACCTTCGGATCTCCGGCGATCTCCACGGTGCTAACCGCATTTTCTACCGCACGGTACACCGCTCGCGCGCAAAACCGACCGCGATTCAAATTACTTTTTGGCCCCGTGCACGTTGCTCGATCGAGAAAAGCAAACACGTCGATTGTTCGGTTTCGCGATAAGGGAAATCGAAGGGGATCCCGTAAGAACCGGTTATCCGCTGCTCCCCCGTCAATTCGACTACGTCACTTCACTTCTGGCCGCAATAATGGCAATTCCCCGCTTCTCTTTTTTTTCCTTCCCGTACGACCTTCAGCGGCAATCGCAACGGTGGGTCCTGCTCCTCCTCGCGATACTTTTGTGCTTCTATTTTCCGCGCGCGATACAAAAGTAGATCCCGGGGACGTAACGCACGCGGAAAATTATGGCGAACATGGCCCAAGGTACGATGAATCGCTTCGTCATTTGGATCGGGATGGAGTTACGAGCATCGCGGCCTTGCAGCGCCAGACCTCGATCCGTGAGGCGCGGAATTGAAGAGCGAAAAGAAGGCCGAACAGCAGATAGAGAGCATGAGCTCGAGGAGATATAAGTAGTGCGTATGGTACGTTATAAACCGTGGCATAACCATCCCAGGGCGTAACATTAATAGCTTTATGGTTTATTGCTTTCGAGTCTGCGGTTAGGCTTCTCTCCGCTCCCTGCGGAGCTGCTACGCACCGAGAACGCTAAGATGTGACGCATTGCGTCTCTCTGCTAGAGATTCTTACCTTTATTCTTCATTTTCTTATTGTGCTTTTTTTTTTACTACGGTCAGTCGTAGAAGTCTACGTATACTTCTAAATTCCAAATGTTTGAAACGATATAGAAGTTTCGGTCATGTTAAGAATAGTGATTTACTTGTCGATTGAAAGCAGACAAAGTGTCAAAGAACGGTGATGCTTTTCCTATTTGTTTGTAATTAAATATACGCGAAGCGAAAATACGATTTCACGAAAATCTAGATATGAGTATTAAAGTATACATAACTTATTGTTATAACTGTGTTTATACTTTGTTAGATCCTAATTTCACGCGATTGTTTGCTTTACGTAGTTCGAAGTAATTAAATTATCTTTTATGTCGCCTCCGATAATTCTGCGTAATTTTAGTTGAAGCTGTTTCGAATTTTGTTTCAATTCTTCTCCTCGTTTTCCTCTCGACTCTTTGCAATTCTTTTATAAATGTTAACATGTGATGCGAATATCGGTATGATCCAAGGTAATTCATATTCCGTACTGCCAACTGAATAATCTTACGTTTCGCGTTTAAGCGCCACAATGCATTTGGTTATGCTATTTTTACCTGAAATTCACGTGAAGCGGAAAAGATCCAACAGGTGTATCGCTTCGCGATCTCGCGCTGTCATTACGTAAATTGTGTTGATTGCGAAACGCCAGTGTTCCGCCAGTCGATACACTCGAAAAATCTTTGTTTCTCAAACACGCTGTGAACGCGATGGACACATGAATCGAAGAGAATTCGAAGTCGGGAGATAAATTATACCTAATGATACGCTTCAAGTGGCGGAGGGAAATACTTGACGCATAATGCTCGATCCATAATCGATTACGTAAACGATTTTTTGCACTGTTACGTAAAATTGGCTTGAACCCGTTCGTACCATTATCAGCGTATTTAATCGTAATCGAGTTTTGCAGGATTAAGAAGGAAACGAAAATTTATCAGCCTTCGTGGCGAGAATTGCTAATCGATTTTTTATCTTTGTTGTAATGTCGATTGCTTATTTGTAAACAAGCTAATTTGAATGAAAAATAGTAGTTTTTCAGTTTTGTGGCAATATTTCTATACTTTATAGCCTTAACCTCGTTTTTGGAATCATAAAATTAGTACGAAGAAATTAATGTATTTAATGAATGTTAATCGAGGAACGTACAAAAATATGTTACTTCATTAATTTTCATTTGAGCTATGAAATGTTTACATTTCTGTTTACTTTTCTGAAGGAAAAAAATTATTTAATCTTATAAACCCATTTTTATTAAAAATTGCAAGCTATTTAAATTCCACAACTTTTCGAATAAATACGAAGGCAGTATCTAGAATTTAATTAGTAGATAAACGTTGATTTTCTTATCAGTTTATTACCATAGCCAATTATTTTTGCGACACGTACGTCAATGTATTGATCGACATTGAATATTAATCGCACCTCTGCATTAATGACACCTCTTATGGTAATTCCCAGTTGAAATAGTTTCTATAATATAGATTCATTTTTCATAAATTTACGTAAACTTACATAAATTTCTATCGATTGGCTGTTAACAATGATAACACTTAATTATTCACAAATGAAAACAACCAATTTGCATACAAAATTGCGCACGATCTCACAAACAAACCTAATGAGCAATAAAACGTAACAGTAATTTTACACATTCATTCTAATTTTATATCTCGTAAAAGTTTAAAGAAAACATTGCTCAAACATTGTACAATTCAACCGATAATTCATTAAACATACCAAAATTCAATTATGAACTTAAAAAAAGTACAACTCATTTCAATAATAAATAGATTGCCGATCGTTGCGCATTTCTGGGAAATTTAAATATGCAAAAAATTACAAAATGCACGTAATTTGCAAATATATGCGAAATATTCAAAGTAAAATGCATCTCATAATTGGGTGTTACCAATCCATATTTAAATCCCTTTTCTTTATTTCTCTTCACGAAGACTATAGATTCGCATAAAAAGCCGTACTCCAATAGCGCCAAGCCTAGTAAAAAAATAATTCCATATTCTCGTCTACGGACCCGTGCCATGATCGATCGAGGCGAAGAACAAAGCGCGGGAAATTTAAATTCTCCAACCGGCTAGGGTCGTTCCATAGGAATCATTTTCTGCGTTCTCCCATATCCATCATTCGTACGGGCTAATATGCCCAGGGCAAAGGCGAGAAAGTAACGACGAATCGAAATGAAGTACGGAGGGAAGCAACGCGGACAAGCAACGAACGACGGCAATGTGGAATGCGCTTTGTTCGAGCCTCTCTCTCAGCCCCGTATCTTCAACGTTCTCCGCGTCTCGTTCCATCGTTCCTCTCCCTTACCTCCGGCGGTTGTTTCGCGATCTTTCTCGTTCTCATCTCACCTCGGCAACCTCAGCAGCCGCCAGGCGGAACCTCGCGCGTCTTCCGAGGGCACGCAAACTCGCATTTGCCCTCTCAGAGGGTATTAACTCCCGGTCGCTGGCTCGTACGCATCATTTCTGCCATCGTTGTCTTTCGCGCCTTGCGAATCGACCGGTTGCTCCTTGGTACCTTGGCGAACGCAACAAGATTATCTTCGGCACCCCCCACGGATTATTTCTGCCCCCTTTGCGTAGACGTACTTACAAATTTCGATATTTTGTTTTATTAACATTTGCTCTTTTCTTTAAGACCTAGCGGAGTTTACCGGTGATTACCGGATAGTTTATTCTATGGGACGATTTCCTTAAATAGAGATCGGAAGTTAAGTATTTAAATACGACTTGGTACAGAGTAATAAGCAACAGTAGAAATGTTCGTAGCACTCGTGAAACCAATGTTTGAAATTTTTGCGAAGAAATTATTGCTAGATATTTAAAGTATTTCGTACCGAATAAAAGATACTAAGTTTATTCTTCCGGTGAAAATAGTTTCCATTATTTTGCACGATTAGTGTTTGTTCGTAAGACGATTGACGAATTCCTTCCTTGAAATATAATGCAAGTTTCGTGTAGGTAGGTACACAAGATCGACTAGTTTAGTATAAAAGCATCGAATTAATTTGCGCACCTAATATGATCTTTAGAAATTAGTATCTAGAATAGATACACGTAACGAATAATATTTCGATATTCCGCATCTAACACAATGTTTCGTTGACACATATAGCTACAGAAAGAATCGTGATAAATTGAGCGAATAGAAATAATTCAGCGTTGAAGTCGCTGCGAGTCCCTCTTATGCGAGCGTTGAAGTCTCCTGCGAGCGTTGAAATCTCTTGCGTATTTCATGCTGCGCACAGCGAGATTCGCCCGAAAATCTTCCTTAACGTTGAGTAATTACTTTAATCGCTTAACGACCGTCTCCGTACAATGTACGGATCCCAATTTCTTTTTTATAATTAGTACAAAACGATCAATAATTATTTAGAACAGAAAGAACAATTTATTGGCGATTATAGGACGCACAGTTAGTCTCCATATTTTATAAATAGTGCATTAAATTAGTAGAATAATGGAGCAAATTTGTTGAAATACGGAATTTTCTATTTCTTATGAACAGAATAGAAAATCGCAGCGTCGATGAAAGGTTCATTATTAAAGATCTCTTTACGAGGGAATTATACATTATAATTTATATCTTCAACAATTCATTGTGACGTAGTTACAATTCTAGTAGAAGTTTGATTTAATTTTAACAGTAAACACTGAATTTGTCAAAAAAAGTGAATTATCCATTAGTATTTTGGGATAATGTGAGGTATAATAATTGATATTAAAATTTAACAGATAACAACTATATATTTATATGAAATAATAACGATAACTAATAACATATAACAACTACTGCTAACTTAACTCTAACGCAAAAGAAAATCAGACTAAATGAACGGGGTGTATCTTGTTCGGCTGCTAACTAAGAACTGACTGTTTTTACCAACTTTCTCTGACCGTGGGGAAAAAGTCACGTGTCAAAGAAAGCCACCCAAGCGGGCCTACCCCAAAACGCTTGAACAATACTGGCGCCTCAAGGTCCTTAAACCTTCCGAAATATTTATTTCCTTAGCCGCTACAGTATATCTAATAGCTGGCTGCATAATTCAATCGGTCCCCCGAAATGATAAAAATTACATTATACATCGTTTGTTTTTTAACTTTTTTACTACGGCATGTTAAAATTGAAAAGTATTTCTGATGCAAAGATGAGGATAATTTTATTAATTTAAGGATAGTTTGGGTGCAAGTATCTAGATGTTCAGTGCTATTAATAATCATCCAACATGTACCAATAATAATAAAAATATTATTGTGGTGTTAAAAAAAATATAAATGTATCTTAGCGAATGATAGCTCAATTATTCAGTACGTATATATACATACGTTCTTCATAGCGAAGGGGTTAAGCGACACGCCGGTTCACTAAAAATATACACGGAAAGAGTGATTTAAGAGTCGATTCCTCGTTTCACGAATAAGAATAATAATTTACGTTAGGTTCGAATGGGGACAGTGAAGTGAGTAGCATGATCGCTATTTTCTTTCATTTGCATTGTACTCGAAGACAAGAGCAGATAAAGCAAACTAGTCCGCGGTCAACACGCTGAAACGTTGACCCGTGTTGACAATAGAAGCAGATGCATATCTAACTTGGTTTCATGGTCGAAGGTCACGCATGAACATCCCACTTGAAATACTGTATCCAAGGTCGCTGCACGCGACCTTCCTCGAATTATCTAAAACGCGAATGATCTCATTGACAAGTTTCGCAATTTTTACGACCCAGGAAACATAAACGGCACCGAAAATAAATTTCTGCTGTATCCTGGTCATTATGGCGGAATAAAGCCATTGTTCAAAATAGGCTGCGGATGATGCGTGTACCTTTGAATATTTCTTTTTAACAATGTATGTACACAAATCAGGTTTATACATATATATTGTGGGACTTTTATTTCTGACTGAGGTTATTACAGCAATGGCGAATTGTGAAGGGAAAGAGAACAATAATGGTATACTATGTTACGTGCTATAAACATGGAACGAGCAACGAATCATAGGAATCTTCAGAATTTCGAAACTTAATGTTTGTTAAAATGATTACATAGCCTGTCGCTTGATGTATTCTAATTGCCGGCAGCCATTCATTAGCGACTTAATGACGGCATTAATGAATTCGATAAAAAGACTGTATCCCTTCACCACGAAGTATTTCGCAGTGCTCGATTGCAAAAAATTCTGTTGGAACATTTAACACGTCATCGTCAGTAAAAAATGTTACATATCCATAAATTTTATACTAGACGTTCTACAGAAGCTAGGCAGTAGAACGATGAATTTCAAAATACCAAGCGTGTAATCTAAAACGACGTCTATGAAAGTAGAAGTGTTTTTTCTTTTTTTTTAGACACGAATGAATTGAGAGACTCAATAGAAAAATGGCACAAATACATTTTTCGCGAAATCAAGATAAGTACAAGAAACGATACGTAAGGACTGAATCTGTTTAAAGGAAAATTTCAAAACCCTCATTAATGTTCGTTTTAGTTGAATCTACGTCATAATTCATAGAATGAATGATATTCGTTATTATAAGACAAGTGGTTAAAGTTTAACTTTACCCTTTCATTAGGCGTACCAATGAATAATCCACTTCTTTTGTCTAATTTGGCATTTATTTTCGACAAAAATAGTGTTGAGAATAAGCATTGCATGCATGTATTTTTAATGAAAATTTGTATCCATTGATGCTGTCCCCTCCCTTGCAAAGGTCAGTACTACCTGAGGAGGACACTCTTTTATTGCACCCCCTGAGCGTCTCCTCAGTCGGTGCAGAAAACCGTCAAACTAAGAACAGCATTTTCGTTTTGTACAACTACATTAATTAAATACATACTTAGGTTAAAACTCTCTTGTATTTATTTAGCAAATAAATATTCAACAAATAGGTACCTACTTGATATGAATATAATTACTGTCATTTAATATATTTAATATATTCTTCGGGCAAGCTACAATAAATTCCAATTCAAGGGGAAGCTTCTCCTTAAGATAAAATAAATTCGTCAACTAATTTAAAAATAGTGGATCACTTACCATTATACCTACTTAGTAGTTCCTTCAAATTAAAGATCTCGTCTTTCGTATCACTTTTCCCCCGAGCTCTTCGTTTAGTAATAATTAAATATAGCCTATCAACCTGTTTCATTTATTGTTCCCCAAGGCTGACACTAATGGGACACGATTAGTTTAGGCGTCCATCGAGTATTGATCGGTGAAAGTTACTTTCACCCCTGCTAGGATTCTAAAATCCTCAAGTATCGATACACAGGCCAATAAATCATTTCGTTGGCGACATGAATCGCGGATTCGTAATGGCCAGAGTATAACTCGCGCCTCGGATAACAATCTCTTTCTCCGTTTCGAGCGGTTTCGCCAGCTGCGACGCGAGGGGAGATTTTAATATACGAGCGGGTCGAGATCGGTGTAAACCGACCAACCCGTACCTATGGAATCGCTTGAGCCACAGATAAACACGCAGATACGAATACTCGACACGTTTGCGCAGTTGTTCCTTTTGAAAAACGCGATCCCTCGTGTACGGATTTTCGTCGGCATGTTTTAATTGCCGTGACGCGAATGCCGAGGGCGAATCACCAGGTTTATTAACGTCAAAATTGGCGGATTCCTTTGCCCGAAGTTGTACGAATGTCCGATTGCATTTATGAAAATATTAACCGAGTGATTTTGTATCCGGAATTAATAATGTATCTATTAAAAATTGTGTAATTTAGATTAGATTCGGGCTGGTTTCTTGTATTGGAAAATAACACGTTAGATAGTAATACGTTCTTCAAAGTAATACAAAAAATGATAAGGTTTTATGTAAACTGGTATATGTACATATTCATTTATGAACACGCGTGTTACTCTTAGGTAGCGGAAGAAATTCTTTTGGATTTGTACCATAAAACTTAAGCTAATACGAACTTTCTTGTAAATATGAAATATAATTTCATTTAGCAAAGTAAAGTGTATAAAAATCTTCTAACGGTACTTCCACTGTTCCTTCATTTCTGCTAAAAGTTACAAATAATTCGATTTAAGAAGAACCGCATGAACTTTTCTCGCTACTTAATAGAAGCAGCAGTAACTGGGAATTTTTCCTACAAATGGTATCGAAACACAACACAAAATTACAGTTATCACCGAACATTACAGCTACTGAGAAAATATATTTATTCCACCAAGAACAAAAACAGAAACCAAACATTAATAGTTCTTACAGTTCCATACCAAAAAGGTGCTATTGCAATCAACAATAAGAAAAATAACAAATTCCGCTCTCTTCCAGAACCAACCTTGAAGTCACCTTGAATAATAGTAATTAATAATTACGTAACCCTTGATAATCGTAATATTCTAATAATCAATTCCTCCCCAAATACGTATAACAATTTAAGACGCCCAAAGCAATTTAAGAACCTCTCGGAATAATTCTTTTTTTCAGCTCCCAAGGAAATCCATCGAATTCGCGGCGCATCTCGATCCCGTTACGTTATAGTGTCGTCGTTTCTCCATTGATCGCGCCCGGTATCCGGTTCGCCAGGTTCTCCGATCGAGGCGAACGTTTGACATTTAACACGCGGTGCATCGAGCCGAGGCGCCTACAAAGAGAATCGCTCCGCGGAGGATCCAGGATGCGAGGACTCGCGATCGATCTATCTCGCGTGAATCGCGTATTGGCGTCGACCACCCCTGGAGGGACGTACATCTTCCTCTAGCCCTTCTTTCTTCCCCTCCCCCTATGGAGAACCGGCAAAGGACGCCAAGGAATCGCGTCAGGTTCGCCGTGTACGTTGATGTGGAACAGACGCCATGAATCGCGACGAAAGTAACACATGCTAATTTCACCATTCGTGGGAATTCAGTTTACCTGTCGAGCATTCTTCTTCCGTATTTCGAAGGGAATCGTGTACGCGCGTGGTTATCGGGGCGCGTTTTTCCGCGATCCGCACGATCGATCGATTATCGTGGCGATCGTGCACTCGTACGTGGGCGTATACTACACTTTACCCTCGAGGGAAAATGCGATGAACGAGCCGATCTGACCTCGGGCTGATACAGTTTAACATCTCCTCTTCCATCCCGTATCGATAACCTGCATTTTTACCCGTTGCCTGCTTTGCGATACATAACGATGCAGTTGGGTTGTAGATCGTAGATAATTGCTTACGTTTATCGCGTTGCTCTAGTTCAAAGGGTTGACGTTCGTTAGATCGACATTTTTAGAAAGTATTGTAATTTTATGATAACGTCCACATGGGAATGAACACTTGGGATTGATATATACGTATATACATAGTTTGAGCTGAATTTTAAAGCTGTAATTTTGTTCTATCTTTATTGGAATAATATCTGAATGCTTGGAAAATATTTCTTGATACGAATGCTTAAAATAACTGCGAATTATATATTAATTTACCTAGATGTTCACATCAGCGGGTGGGAAAGACGGAGAAGATAAAGATTCGTGGCTTCATTAAGATTACTTCATTTGTTAAGGATACATGTTATGTAATTTCAGCGAAGCTTTCTCCGAAGAACCAATCTAAACAGAGAACGTTTCTGGCTACATTTGTACTAAACACCCACGCCTAACACATCTGTTTCTTGGACTCGTCTAATGATAATTGCAGTGTTACGAGGAGCCTATGATTTACTAGTTCAATCACTTGCATTGAAACTGTACTTCTGACGTACATGATAGATCACGTAATACCTAGATGCGTTTAGAGCTGTTGCCGCTGATTGATGATACTCGTTAAAAAGAAACCATACACTGATTTCATTGAAAACCCAGCGAAACCTTTTTCTTGTTTTAGTATACGTTGGGTTTGATTGTTTTTGCAGGATCTTTCTACATTAAGTTCGTAGTAGTTACTCTTTATATGGAAGTTTAATCCCTCAAGGAATAACTCTTAACTCTTTCACTGCGAAGATAAATAAAAGAAAATTAGATAAAGTTACGGTAATTCAAAATTAGTAAGTTTAGAGAACAACAATTTTGTAACGTAGCCCACAATAAATATCAATATCACGTAGAAAAAAATTGATAAAAATCGACTTTCAGTTTTAAATTCCATTAAAATTCCTAGCCTCAGTGAAAGGGTTAAAGTAGTATTTCCCAACATGAGGCCCACGCCCCACAGGGGGGCACGTTGATTTTTAAGGGGGGAAATTCGAAAACGGGCTCGTCCAGAGTTTAAGTTAACCGTATGGCGACTCTCGGTCGCTACTCGGACTGGAAAAACGTTAGATTATAGATAATAGACGTGTTTTTCCTCAACAATTTCCCAGTGATTTCTTTTTAAAACCTATTCTTTAACTTTCTTCAGTGTTTCAATTCAATTTTTGAAAATAAATAGGTATGTATATGTTACATAGGGGACATAAGAATTTTAGAAAGGCTTAGGTGGGGCATGGCACGAAAAAGGTTGGGAAACACTGGGTTAAAGGTTTATTAATGGACTGCGTATCTTTACGCATTCATGGGAAATTTAAATATATAAGAAATTATAGAACGCGCATTATGTTTAATAATATACGAAATATTCAAAGTAAAATACATATATTATTTTATTTATAGTGTGAAACAAACCCCCACATTCATATTATATTCCTTTAATTTAATTAATAAAAATATTAGTTTACGTAAACATGCATCGTCTACTTGTTAAAAAGAAGAATAAGCCAATAAACTTCTTTTGTATCCAGATTCCAGGAACTCGTTTTATTTTCGCAGGCCGACCGATAACCGCTGAAACAGGGGGCGAGTTATTGCTCAATTGAATACGGGATCGCGCAATAACGATTCGCTCACGTAACCCCATGGCGACTACCTCAACGAGATTCTCCTTATCGTCGCGCACGCCTCGTTATCCCCACATCATCTGTCGTAAATGCTTTTGCCACTAGTGGCGCGATTATAAAAACGAGCGTGCCGTGACTATGCACCTGCCACGTCCGAAGACGCGGATCAACTCGTGTTTTATCGACGCGCTTTATCTCGACACGGTCTGACAGTCGATTTAAGTCGGAGCACGCTTCGAATCGCGCTCGCCAACAACCAACGCCGAAATTGCGATCGAAGGGATGCAACAAGTGGATCGATCTGCGGGTCTAACGTTTTGTGTTTTTACAGCGTTCGATAGATGAGAAAGGATACACGTACGAGGGTAAGACAACAATTATCCGCAACAGGTTTATAGAACTGATTGAAGCAGTAATAAGTGTATAGATTTTTGTAGTATTTCTGAACAGAGTCGCCATAATTTCCAATGCACGTGAACCATCGATGCATAAACTTTGTTATGCCTCGTGAATAAAGTATTTTTTAACGAGAGATAGGCCAAGTGTGGAGCTGTAGAGAGGGGATAGGGTAGGAAAAGGAAGGGTGTTGCGTTTCGTCCTAGTGGACTCATCAGTAAGGCTACCTAGCAGGCCCTGCCTTAGACTTGGGATATTGGAAGGTTTTTTTTTTTTCCATCGAGATACTATTGATGGTGGGGGGTGTACCGTGCCTGGTAGCTAATGCCACCTTACCGGAGGAACGTGATGGGGTTGGGTTGGTATTACCTGCGTGGGGTATGAACCGCTTGGCGGTAGTGGAGTTAATCTAGGATAAAATTTGCAAAAAACCTAGAACGTTAGACTTGGGATATTGGAAGGAAGGCTAAAGGCGGTATATATATGGACGAGGTAGTTGGAGCGAGTACTTTCGAGAAAGCCTATTTCGTATGTCCCTCTAGTGGTGGATGCAGGAGAGCCGCCACACAAGTATACACACATTTGCTTCAGGTATTCACATAAGACAGAAAATCTTGTTTTAAGTTGGTTGATCCATTAATCGACACTGTTTTGCAGTTGTGCACTGTTTATTTTATTTATTTGTTTTATGGGTAGAACAATTATTAGTATATTGAACGTGACGAAAGATTGCAATGTTATAAGAATAAAATAAAATAGGATGTCGAAATTAAATAATGAGAAATTACAAATAACTTATTTTAATTACTTAAAACACTTCAAATTTGACGTTTAAACGATTCGATTGGGATAAACAAAAGTCTACTGTGTTGCAGTATTTAGTTCAATTTTTAAATAACACATTCAGATGATTAAAAGTGCCAAAATCGGTGCGGTGAAACTCTTTTGAAGGGGAAAAGGATTCTATCGCATGTCAGAGTTCGGTACATTGAAGCAAAGATGCGATAAGATTCCAAGAGATGTAATGACACTATTCTCGTACTGTGCTTCGAATTTTCGATAAATTCGCTCTTCTTTTTTTCGTGTACGCTGATAGTAGAGCAGCCGTCCTAATATTTCCAAAACAGATGAAAAGTCATTGCCTTATCGCGGATAATTATTGGCTCATCCTCGTAGATCGGATAGACGATTTTTCTCGGAGCTGTGAAATAGGAATTCGTTATTGACTACTTGTTAAGGGTATTGGATACGGGTAGAATAGAGGAAGATTCGACAAAGCGTTGCAAATAGATTCACTGATTGCGAAGGAACGGCTTTTGAATGTGCAAAGGGCCGCAGCGCTGTGTGCTGCCCATTGTTCGATCCATCGAACTCGACGCCCCACGAATCGTTCTCCATTTCTTCCCGCTGTTCTGGATTTATGTCCGTTTCGATTACCTCTGGCCAAAGTATTCTTTTCCCCGTGGAAACGAAAACGATTGCACCGAGAGATTGTAATCTGTTATTTTCTCGCTTGTACTTTATTCATGTCTGGGATTTGACTTTTTAATAAGGGTTGAAAACGGTTTCCATTGCGCCGGTACGATTTGTGAAGCCAGGATATGATTTCTATGTCTCGTATAATGGGATGTTTCATCAGCGATTGAAACTACTGTACGATATTATAAATTTCAACATTTCATTAGGCTGTACCACATAAAATTGTCTAAAGCGTCAGATTGCTAAGAACTTAAAGGTACACTCGAAAAGTTCAACATTCAAAAACAGCCATCGCAAATGAAAGAATTGAAGATTCAATTTTCTTTCATCGTAGAAATAAATAATTGCAATATTTGTTTGCTTCGGTGTCGAAATTATATTAATGCTGTCCCTGTTTAATAAGACAGAAATTCGAAACAAAATTTTTCAATATCCTTCTGCAATATTGCAACGATACCATCTCGTACCCTCTTCCCATACTTATTCTTTAATTTTCGCTCTACGACGAATGCGAAAATTTAATTTTCATTGCTACAAATTTCCTTTTTTTCTTCTCCTGTGAAAGAAGTTGGCGAAAGAAGGGAAAGGGTAATTTGTCAAAGGTTTCGCTGTTCGCGGGCAAGAAGAAAGGGGACCACCGTCCAGGACAGGTATCTCCCGTGCAAGAAACAACACTCCGCATCGTGTGAATTCTTGAATGCTAGCTCTGAATGCAAACCCAGTGGTTGGAATTCCGTTTCCGCCGTCGAGGACATCTGTCGACCTTGTTGAGCTTTCGCGTAAACGCGTCGCAATCCGTTAGCCCCGGAATGCAAGCGGCGGTTTTCAAGCTGCGACACAGGCGATTACGGAGCAATTAAAGTCCTCGAGACACGCGAAAATATCGGCGGCAAGAACGCTAGATTGATATAAACGGCGCTCGTAATTGCGCAAGAAAGCCGATTTCCCACGTGTGCTTCGGCACCCTTCTTCCACTTTCCCGAGGAGGTTTCGTGCTTCTCTAAGCACTTTAATACGGATAGAGCAAACGGTATTCTGGCGATCGTACTTCGCCGTTGCGATCATTAGGTCTACTTAAGGAGAGGCTACGGTTAATGGGTCATAGATTTTAATCAAACTTTTTCTAGTAATTCTGAACGAAAAATAAGCAGACACTTTATAGAATTTTAATAAGCAGATGCTATTAAGTGGACCAACGAATGATTATTCGAATTCGTAATTTACGTTTGACACAGTAAAGTAGCTGTCTTAAAAATTCCAACTAATACGTAGGATTGATTATTCGATGAAATAAATTTGTTAACCTATTTTTATATTTGGGTAGAATATTTTAAATTTAAACTAAATTTATTTAAAAAAATAGTGGATTACTTACTGGTATACCTAATAATTCTACTCCTGTAAGTTGAGTCGAGATAGTAATGTATGAACAGTTTACTAATCTACTTGTTTATTATCATTCTCGTCGCGCGATATAAACCATTAACATTTCTCAGTTATCCCAAATTTTAGGTAACCAAAAAAGTTCCTACCGTTTCTAGTTTTTGTCATTTATTAAACCGTACATGCCCATACTAGATAAATTATAAAAAGGGAAAATCGTTAGGAAAATCTAATAGAAACCGAAAGTGACTCCATTTCGCGTACCATTCGTTTCCATTAATTAAAACGATACGTACTTCCATGGTTACCAGATATTGTAACTTATCGATACACTACAAAAACTCATATAACCCTATCAATGCGGTAGACTAATGTTTACAAGGTTCCAGGGATGTGACTAGAGCTAGCTCACCAAGCCGACTCTCGCGTATCCATTTCTCCTTCGCTTGCTCAATCTCTTTATGGCTCTTCTCAATTCTCGATCTATGAAAAATCCACCCACTCTTACCACTCACCCTGACTGCCGTCCACCCACCCACTTTCGTAGCTAGACCTGTTGGTACCCGAGTGGAGAACGACTGCTGTTCGCCATCCATCAAGAAGTCAAGCAACCGCGAAAACAGCCGAGGTGTCGGCGGCACTTTCCGATCGCCCCACCTTTTGACCTGACCGGAACGATCTATTCTTCTTGATGCTCTTCGCGGAAGATCGGCAGGGGATCATTATGCCATGGGAAAGATGGATCATTTCGCACCGCTAGATCGTTCATGGTTTATCGGATCGAGATCTGCCCCACAGTCGTTCTGAGTCCGCGTATCGAAGGACGATTACTCTATTGTTAAATTGTGAGAGCTATGTTAAGAAGGAAAAAGGTTACTTATGGTGCGAAAAATATCGCGATCGGACACGGTATTACTTTACTGCCGACAGTAACCGATTATTACCGAGGAACAGGAAGTATTCAAGTTTTTAGCGGTTGTATTTTGTAGGTGATCAGTTGAACGTTGATGCGGTAATGGTGCTTAGCATTGGTATTGTTGTTCCCAGTTTAACCAGTAGGATTTTATCCTTATGCTTATTTTATTTTACGCTTATTTACGTTTTTATTAACCCTTTGTCGTACCATATTTTTTTTTTTTTTTATTAACGATACACGCCACGTAAGTTATTCATTAGCTTTATACATTGTTGTATGCAAAGCATTCGAATGTTATATGCGTAGCGGCACACGGTTGGCCACCGTAATAAACAGTAAAACTGTTCAGGGATTAGGCCCAAAAAACCTTCCTTGATATTTGCAAGCCCGGAAAGACGATTTCATGCTTTTACATTTTCACGTGCGCAGCGGACTTCGCTGTCGAAACCATCGCCTGCCGTGTACCGTTACGGGGCTGCCCAGCCGTGCGATCAACGCGGCCTGGAAAGTCCCAAAATCAGCGACATGGTGTCCTTTTCCCCCTCCAAACAGGGCGGTAGTTTAAGGAAAAGACTCCATCCACGAGTCCCCGGAAAAGGCTTCACCTATTCTAGAGATGCGTATAAATATCGCGAAAATCAGTAGAGAAGCACATCGCAATGGACCGAAACCATGAATTAAGTTAAAATTTAGCGTTGTTGCAAGTAGAATCCCTTTTTATCGAACCAACACCATAATTAGCGTCACGAGTGAGACTCGTTATTGTATGTCAAGGGGTTAAGATAGTTAAGGAAGTGGAACTTAAACGAAGGATTGCTTCACGCTCAAAATAAAGTAATCTTTTCGTCGAATAATTTGTATACTTTTCCATGTTACGTTTATTTTATACACAGTTACGTTAGCTACTATTACGTTAATTTATACACGACCTAAAAACGAAGCATTCGTAAAGGTTTATCCCGTGTCAAATTTACAAATTATTTTGCAGTTTTTATTCGTAGTCTGCAATGACTGCAGCGTACCATTTACGTTTATAAAAAAGCATCATACCAGTTAAGGTTTAACGAAGCGATAAATGCCAAAATTTTTGTCAACATTTTTTGCAATCCCAGTAATGTGCGAACATTAATGAAGTTACCCGGTTGAAGAAATTTAATAATTACTTTAAACAGCGTAACACCACAGAGTCGTATCTGAGGTAGCAAAAAGGTAATCATTCCACAATGTACAAAGAAACTCGATTAAAAACTCGCTTCCGTGAAGCAGCTTCATTGATCGCCGAGAGATTCTTTCGAAGCTTCCTTACAAAACTTCTTCGCGCAATCGAGAAGAGCAATTTCTGTCGTTAACATGAGAACAATGTGATGTTTCTGGTCAATCATTCCACCGTTCCGCACCTTTCTTTTTTTTTTTTTTTTTTTTACAAGATGAAGGAAACGAGGCATGAATCGTGACGCGTAACGAAGGGGCCGATTTTATCCATTATTAGTACGCACCTGTGGAAACACCTGTTACCGTGGTGCTCCTCAGAGCTGTCTATCAACTCATCCCGTTTACCTCGCTAAAGGAACTGCGAAAAGGGTCGAGCGAAAATGATTAATATTCCCCCTCTCGTCTCCGGCACGTGCAATTTAATTGAATCGAATCTGTCGAACGTTCTGGTTCGATTAGTCAATTTTCGATCAACTTGCACGTGTCAATGCACAGGTTAGGTTCTCAGGCGACGGTGGATACGGAGGCGGATAGCGATTAAATAATAGAGAAGTAACAACACGGTTGCGACGTTTATTACCGCGGACAGAAATACCTCGATTCTGTAATCGATGCGGTTAAACTTTGAATGGCATTTATGCGATGGCCGGCTGAAACGCTCGATGGCGGTTGAAGTTTAACAGCGATTACCGCCGGCATTTATTACGCTCGTGAAGCGTTCGGTATTTCTGTCGGACGCTCGGAGTTCTCGTTGCGTCGTCGAATGCTTTCGGCTAACCGACTTGACCGGTTGCTCCTCCACGATTCCATTTCCCAGATAGTAGAGTCGCTTTGCATAGACTGAATATGGAAAACTTGAGCCGAAGTTTATCGGAATATTGATTTAGAAATGTTGAATCACCTATGGGACTTCTGTATTATTAGCAAACGGACGATTTTTATGCATTTATTGGACATTTAAAGGCTTAAAATGTGCAGAATGCGTACGATCTACAAGATACAGAAAATATCCAAAGTATAGTAAAAATCATGATTTAGGTCCTATTTCTTCAAACTTATTTCTAAAGATATGGATTTGCGCAAAAGTCCGCAGTCTAATGATTAGGTTGTGTAATAAATTCGTTCGCTTTGCGGTGACGTTATTTTTTTACGAATGTTATGGTTAAGGAGCGAGGAATGTTATTAATATTGTAATTATTGTAAAGTAGGAAAAATTGTCAGAATTCCAGATTACACAGAATTCGGTAACAATGAATTTCAATACTCTAGAATATGTTAACCCTGGAACTATCCGCGACCAAAATAAATCAATTTCTATAAAAAATATAAAAATGGCAGACGATTGAAAGAAATATATGATGCAATTGTGAGAGAAATATTCTTTGGACAGCTGATTTTTTATTCTCAAGTTGCGTAAAGTAGAATGCACAATTATATTCCTTTCGTGACTTATATTCCGCGGCCTGTAAATTGAGGCTTATGTAAGAATCATAAAATGTGTTTTATGACTGTTTCATTAGATATTTTTTCAAGTCGATGTTTTATAACTTAATCTGCTCTTGCTGAAAACTTAATGTCCGTTAGAATTTTCCAACACCGCGCACTTAACTCATTGATTTCAAATTGCGTTCCTAACACACTGTTAATTTTCTTCCATTCTGTGTTACAGCAACGAGTCGCACAAGTGGTATTATCGTTGAAATAGAGTTCAAGTTGTTTAGAGATTAATAGAATCATTACAAATAGCGTGCAGTGAAAAAATTCTATTTTGTAAACCAAATTAGACATCACCTATTGTTTCCCAAAGGAACAATAAATCCGAAGCCTCCTACATAATATACCATAGAGATATTCAGTATAAAATGGCACCATACTCCTGCAACTTTGTAGCAAACATTCTCTCGTGAACGAAAGCAGAAACAATGAGGCATCCTCTAGAATCCTTCTTGAAGACGTTCCAGATTAAAAAAACGTGGAGAGGAAAAAATAAGAAGAAGGCTCTCTCTACCCGAACCTGTCCCGATCTCTTCGAATCCCTATGTCCGGCGCAATCCCACGAGTACATAAATATCTGCCTAGCATATTGAACGGTCATATTTCATGGGCAGACAAAAAAAGCGAACGTCCCTCGGAAATTCAACGTCTCAATCCGTCTCTGGGATCTCGTCAATATTCCGAGCGGTCAATTAAGGCATGCCTCCCAGATGTCTCTTTCCGATCCCGCACATATATGTCGATAGAGTTGTCCACCGTAGCCGACATTACATACGAAGTGATCTTACTTCGCGTTTATGTTACCTTTGTATCTGTCTGCTTTGCCGTTCGACTTCACTTCGGCTCGAAACGTGAGATTAACGGGTGGAGAAAGTACCAAATGGTAATTTAGATGAACCACCCAGGAAGAAGCTGCGGTATAATTGATAACACGTAGGTGAAGAAATCATTTGCGAGGAATGTTGAAGGGTGGGGATTAAGTACGGAGTAATATCGATAATTGTGCTTTTCACCGTCAAAAAGTATCGATATTTTTTCATAATTATCAATAGTTTCAAAATTTCCGTTACCTTTTTCTGATATTCCATTACAGCATAGCTAAGAGTATTGAAAATAATCCAGCAATCTTATGATTAGTCGGATCTTTACTCAAATTCAACTTTTTATCTGTGGTATAATTGATAACACGTAGACGGAGAAATCATTTGAGAGGAATGTTGAAGGGTAGAGGTTAAGTACGGAGTAATATCGATAATTGTGCTTTTCACCGTCAAAAAGTATCGATATTTTCTTCATAATTATCAATAGTTTCAAAATTTCCGTTACCCTTTTCTGATATTCCATTACAGCATAGCTAAGATTATTGCAAATAATCCAGCAATCTTATGATTAGTCGGATCTTTACTCAAATTCAACTTTTTATCGTTGAAAACAAAGAAATGGGATTTAAGTAGAAATTGGCTTTAGTCTTCGAATATTATAAACTGCATTTTACTTTGAATTTTTTACATACTTTTGCATATCATTGTAGTTCTTCATAAATACATAAACATCCACTATTTGCTTATGCTTCATCGTAAAATCTGTTTCTGTTTATCCCTCGTTTTGAACCAGAAAGTAACGCGATATTTTTTTTCAGTTATAATTACTATTAAATTTCTAATAGGAGACTACAGTTCCTTTAGTAAGACAAAACATAAATGGTCAACCAAAGGTAGAATTCGTCATTCTTATCTATCCCATTACCAGGCATCACAACTCTATAAAAGCGAGAAACGAATAAATTCCTCTGTAACATCCATAGTAAAAGCCCCCAACGAAATTTATCTCATTCTACAAAATTCTAATAGGTAATCCATGCAAGTCGTAGGCAACGGAAGGAGCCATAAATCAGGAGATATAAAAGACGTAAATCCGAATACCAAGCTGACGATTATAAACAGCGTGAAGTAGCGGAGTCGTTAGCAGACACATGTTTCTTCTTTCAGAAACGATACGCGGCTTTAAGCGGGTAATCCGGAAGATCGACGACGTATCAGGCGCCTACTTAAGGGGAAAGCCGTGGCTTGAGCTGATAGAATTAATGCGTTTCGATCAAAGGAGGACCGCGTACGTAAAAAAGCCGAGGCACGAATTTCGTTAATGCAAAAGCGAACGTGACTGAAAGCGCACGAAATCGACCGCTGCGCAAAAACCAACTTCCGATCGGCGTGACTGTGACCGCTTTTTGCGAGATGTCCAAAACGATGTCTTCGTTAACTCCAAAATTACTTTCGTGTGGATAAGAACAGCAAACGAGAGAAAGAAAAATTGCTACGACGATTCCTTCGTGTTTACACTTGGCAATTATATTAAATATAGAGAATGCATTCAAATGATCGCAAGGATATACGAGTAATCCTTGCACGATGCGGTACTTATTTAACACTTAGGCGTGCAAAAGTATTAGGCCACCACTCTTATTTCTGATATATTTTCAACACAAAGCTACACGAGTAAATAATTAAAGCAGTAAATAATTTCGTGTAACTAGAAACTCGCATATATATATATACACGATACAGGTAAAAGGTATCATATTTCAAAGGCTGCACTTAAAATTCCAAATGATACGTTACACAGCACTTGAATTCGGCAACGTTCTACGCAATAACGGAATATACGTATTTGATACATTAATGCGATATCTCATTGCTCCGCGCAGTGCAAACATTTCAATTTGCTCGCAAATTCCCACGTCTTCGAGCGAAGACAAGCAGCGAATTCACAATGTTAATTGACGCTTCATTCTCAACCGCGATACACGCTAAAAGCTCGCTACGATAAAGTGCAGCGATTAACTCGGCGCAGAGTATAATCTTCGCGAGGAAACATGTCGCGCGTCGCTCGAATATCGTATGGCAATAACGCGTCGAACGTATCTTCTCCGTCGAAATAAAAAATGATCGAAGAAAATCGAGGAGAGACTGCGTAGCGGCGACACGACGTAAGTTACCGTCCCTTAATGGCCACGAACGTATCAACCTCTTCTTATCATGTTAATGGAAACCTTTATGGAGACCACTTTAGGTGATATCTCTCGAAATTGCGGCGCTCCGAGGGATCTTGGGTGGCTATCTCCTTGACGCGCCTTTGCGTTACGGTCCTCGAACTCTTTTTCAGCCTGAGCATTCGACGCTCCCGATGGAAATCGTTATTTATTGCTTTTCATTCGCTAATTGTTCCGTGATTATTTAATTACAGCGTTAAGTCGAGAAAGTTTGTCCCCCATTTCTGATGGCTGATATTGTTTCGAGTGGCAAAATTGATGATAAATCGAAATGAATATCTTTTATTATGTAAAATAATTTTGCGAATAATTTTAATAAAGAAAGGGAATAATTTTACGAGGTCACCATTTTGTCGAATATTTTTATAGATTGTTTTTCTCCTTTTTCTCTTTGATAGGGAGGATAATCGAATTCAGTACGATTAACTCTTTATGGTGCAACCATTTCTATCTCGCGAGAGACACATTTTACGCAAAACATATTTAATCGCGTTTCAAATTACAGGTACTTAACATTTGAAACAAACAAATTACACTTTTGTTTGTTTTCCCAAATGGGTTCAATACTCAAATTTGCAATCAATTCTGCTGAATAAAAAGACGTTTAAAGTAGGTACACACCATTGTCACGTCACGTGAAATCGCATCATATCTATTGACAATCGTAGAGTGAAAGAGAGGACAATAGAAATTATTTTTGATCGTTCATTAAAATCACAGGATTTTACGTGACGCGACAAAAGTGTGTCCCTGCTTTTATCATTTACTTTCACTAGAACAGAATACAATATTGCAAGCACGCAAGAAAGGATTAAAAATGAATAAAAAAGAAGACACAGAAGTTTAATCACGCCTGCCGAATGTACGGAAGACGCGAATGTTATAATAACTTTAAAAATATCTTCAACAATCCATCGAAAAAATGTGTTTAGTCAGTTACGATATCATGCTGTAACGTTATTCATTTCTTCGAAATAAATTTCCAAAAAGTAGCTTCATTGAATTTATTGAATCGTCATATGATCGTCATACAATCATTTCACATTCTTTCCCAATCACTTTTGTATTCCAAGCATTGCTTCGAAACGCGTCTTCATTTTAAGCGTCTAACGAACAACAATCGTCGCATAAATTCTTCCTCGATATACAAATTCTTAACATCGAGGCCCCGTTGACGCGTGTACCGTCGAAGTTAGGCCGTATATCACGAGAAGAGTATCACGCGTGTGGTCCAGAAAAGTGCGCGCGGCCAATAACTAGCGTCGCAATAAAAGTAAACGGGAAAGGTCTTGACAGACTAAAGGAGTCGATGTGGGTCAAGCATCAACATCACAAGGAATCGAGAGGAATCTCGTTACACGCGCCTGGTGCACCTACACGTTCCCCCCCAAAGCGGCGTAAATATTTTCTAGCGGAGGCCGTGCTAGGAGCGGGATTTAAAGTGTTTCCTTCTGGTCGAGTGGGAAGAACGGTACTTTCTAGGTACTTGGAGTAAAAGGGACCCTTTGGCCGGCTGAGTAACCACCTACGCGACCGTAAAGCTGGCGCAACGCTTTACTTTCTACTTTTCTAGCCAACCTCGATGATGTACGCGAGACCAGGAACAGTTCTCACTTTGAGAACGATTGAATTCGAGTGATACCGTGATTCGGTGAACACACGCGTGTCTTCATTTTGTGACGGTCGAACGGTTAGGTCGATATTCCCAGGCTAATACTTGATGTCCGTGGTAATTGTAATATGTACGGAGAAATAGCAGTATGTCTGAAAGATTGAAAGTGCATGGGAGCTATAAATTTTGCAAGAACATTGCTCGGAGTAATGGCTCCGGACGAATGTTATTCGAGCAAGATGAGAGGGGTGTTGTAAAGTTTGACCTTTCAGATGTACTCTGAATAGATACGCGAAGGATTATATAGTGAAGTGATGCAACTTTATAACTTTGAGAGATTTAAGTATGCTATCGATGGAGGTAAAGTGAAACTACAAGGGTTATACAGTTTCATTAATGGTAGTACAAATTGTTTCGAATTTATGGCTGTTTTCTGTTTCACACGTTTCGAGTCGTACAGGATTTCCCACCTGTAAGAGGCGATCTAATTATCTTCGTTAATTGAGAAGATTCAGAAAGTATATTACACGTAATCTACGCAGTATCAAACAGAGTTCCCTTGATATTCGCAAGTTTTCACATAAGTGCGTAGTGCTACCCTTGGCAAAAGGATTTCGATCGCACATAATAATACGGAAATAAAAATTCTAAGTTTCCGAGATACAAAGTGCTATTATTAAATACAGAAGCTAACAGAGAATTTATAGACAACACGGAGAAAAATTAATTAATCAGCAATGGTCTAAAGATAAACAAAAATTTCGAGAAGTAATAAAATCATCGCGACAGAGAATTCTACTTACGGATCGTGAAAATCTTGCAGTATCAATGCCGCAACACATTAATGCAGTTATATATTGCTCTAAAAATATTGCAAAATTTTAGAAAATACAAATATTAAGTACAGTCTTCTTTGTCTCTACAGATTTTACGTTACAGAATATATTTGTGATAGTAAACTTCTTGAAAATTATTATTATTTTTAGTCACCTTCACGCTATCGTATTTGATCGAAAGCTTTTCGTCAAGGGTAGAATACAAAATAATTAGACGACTCATTTTAGGCGAGACACATATTTATATCCTGCGTATTAATTTTCGTACGATATTGATATCAAATCACCATAAACGAAACAATCTGCGTATTACGTCACTCGACCATTGAACCTCATGATAATATCTTACGCGAACGCGAAACTACGGTTAAATTTATTTCAGAATTCGCGAATATTCAGAGGTAGCTGAAGCTTTGAAGGGGCCAACTCACTTTTGCCTTTGACAAACTCGGAGTTGAGATCCGCTGACACATCGTAGCTACCGGCGACGATCAGTAGAAGAAATGTCACGCCGAGGAGGTTGCAGGTCGACAGCGTTCGTGGCCCGTGTCGGTGTTCGAACATGATGAGCTTTCATGCCCTTTACGAACCCATGGACCTTGCCAAGGTGATCTCGACAATGATTCCCGCTTCTTCGTGCTCTCTTCGATTGTCACGAGCAAGGAGAAGATCGGTGGAGCCTCGAAGAATCGTTTCCGCTGCTGCCATCGCTGTCTTTTCACCGTGTTACTTGCATGATTCGTCTCACGAGACTGTTCGACGTCTGAAATTCAAATGATCTACCATTAGATATCAGGATGCTTTAAGTATACCGTCATATGTTACACTATAACGTTCGTACAGTATAAGCAATTCTGTACCTGAGAATCAGGCTAACGTAAGTCGATTTTTGTAAAAATTCTGTTATTGTTCTTTTTCAACTTTATCTGGACCCTAAGAATGTACGTATGTTATATAATACATACAGAAGATTTAATTGTATAAATCACTTCAAATACAACATTGTCTTGTGTAGTTTTAATTTTTGTTCCCGTTCTACTGTAAATTTACAATACAGAACTTACGTTAGTCTAGCTCTGAGGTACAGATTTGTAATGTGTGGGGTTAACGATTGAAAGTAATTCTAACATGTTGCGCGTCGTGTGAAGTTTTTGATGGCTTTTAGTACCAAAGAAGTTTCCGTCCATTTGTAACTCAAACATTTAATGCATTTTTCACAATTGCATTGTAATTAAATTCTAAATTATTAAATAATATATAAAGGGATTGCTATACTTCAGTTCGTTACTGGCTTAACAATATTTAAACAGACGAACCAATTTTGTTCCTATTGTTAAATCTAATTCCCAGTACCATTAAGTACCGGAACATGCTCGCGGTATACAATTTTCCCAAAGCATGCCCAGCTTCCCAGGACATCGCAGGATCGATTCCCATACTCGGCCCCGTTCCTCGATTTGGAAATAGAGCACACCGATCGCGAAAAAACGTCTATTCGCCTTTTACGCCGGCAATTGTTTTGTCGTCGCCTCGGTCCAAAGGGCTTACCTTCTTCTTTTCTCGACCAAAGGACTCGCGGATTGTTCCGAACAGATCCAAAGAAGAAGAAGAAGAAGAAGAAGAACAAGAAGAAGAAGAAGAAGAATACCAGCGTAGAAACAAGGATAAAGGATAAAGGACACGAAGGGTAAAGAAGAGAGAAAACAGAGACAATGCGGCAAACAGCAGGTGTCTGCTCTTCCCTCGCCCTTTTCTCTCCCTTTATTTTTCTCTTCCTTCGTCTACCTTCTGGTTCTGCCACGATCTCATCCCGAAGACCCTCTCACGGCTCCTTCTTTGTACTTTCGCACTCCCCGCGGAGTGGCGAACACGGGTTGCCTTATTCGGCCGCGACGGCCAACGATCAACTTAAACAAATGACGTCGACTAGGGTTTCGTCGAGTCCTCCCTTCCAAGTAGCAGCCTGATTACCACCCATCTCCACTCTCGCCCCTTTCCACTGCTCGTCTATTAATTACGATCGTTTGCTGGACGAGCACGGTTGAATCTTAACGTCGGCGAAACGGACGTGCGATCGTGTCGATCGTGATTGTCGAGCATTCCTCGCGCTTCGTCTTTGCTTATTGCCTCGCTCTTCGTTTCTTGCGCGAGCTTGTCCTCCCCTTTCTAACTTCATTCCTTCTTTGTCTTTCGCCCTAGCAGACGAGACTGTCGTCGAGGTACCAGGCTGTCTGCCGGTGAGAAAGACGTGGGACGCTTTCGAAGCTGAAGACTCGAGACACGGTGGTAACGATGTTAAAGCTGCGCGAATATTTAATATTCATCGGCACCATCCGGGAGCGAGCTTGATGAAACTCGGGATCCGCGACCTAGATCCCCGGTGAATGCTTTTATAGAGTTACGATTTAGTCGAATTGATTTTGTCCTTTCTGTCGTTTGAAACCATTGCATTTCGAATCGCATTTTTATGCAACACTCGAGTTTCTTTCACTCGTTTGGAGATTTCTAGATGGGGATATTGTCATAAATTACCTGCAATTGTATTGGAGAACTCACGGATGTCGTGCAACACTCTTTTATTATAGAAATCTTAGTCGTGGGCTCGTGAAAGCGGATCGTATCAATCATACATCTTTAATCGCTTCTCAAGATCGCAACTAAAGCGTGTGCTGCTTTTATCCGTCTAAAAGTACTGGATCGTTTTATAAATCCTTAAGTGTAACATTTTTATAAATTGCCGGTAATAAATAAATTCGATAAAAAATAAGATCACGGTAATAAAATTAGCCGGCATATGTTAATTGAGAAATTAGAGGCAATACTCGTGATAATTGCTACATAAATTGAATATGAAACTGGTACGCGAAATTGAAAGTTACTTATTCCTTGTACTCTTATTGTTAATATCCATGCAAGGAATTCCAATGTTTAATTGAATAAGCTAATATAAGTATTCCTATTAGCGGTCTTAATTTCTTCTTTGTTAACCATTCCTCGATAACAGGCTCCTTATACTACGTAATCTTATCATTGCAGGGGAGTTAGCTATTTCGAAATACACAAGTGTAATAATATGCGTCGCAGAGAAAGGATTAAGGACTCCGGTCCACGCCCACCGAACCAATAACGTACCAGGATCTCAATGGACCTTTGAAAATATTTTTCCCGCACCGTTCAAGGCGACACAATTTGCCAATGCATATTTTGGCAAAAATCGCGCGAACAAATCGCGAGGAACGAACCGGTTTCACGCTTGCGTTCCGGTTGACAGGGTTACCCTGTATTTAATAGACAGGCACGTTATTAGTGGCTAATTGCGCGTTTTGTCCCGGCTGCGTTAATGAGTTTGAGTGCTTTTTGATTGATCGCTCGTTGAAGTTCAACTGTTTCGGTACCATTATACAACGCCGCATTCTATTGTTTGCTCTCCTTTGAGAAACTTTGCAACTGAATGCAAGGCTTATTGGATAGACTCACTGGTCCCTTTTTTAACGCGTCTCCTTCGTTTAGAGCTATTGAAAAACTTAAGTAGGAATCCGAGGCACTGTTGTTCTTGTTGCCACGACTAAAGGGTAAGAACGTTGGATACAAGTTGAATTGTTCCATTAACAACGAGAGCTAGAAACTCGATGGCGAACGCGCGGCGGAGGTTAAAGAACATTTGTAACGACGTATTCTTTGCGATGTTTAAAGATGGAGGAGAAAGTTTCGCAATTATGCTGGCCGAAGATTTATATCCCGAAGATATCGTGTAGGATTCATGGATGTTGAAACAGGTTGAAAAGAGAGATTGGAACTGCAGTTTTTTTACGCATTTCATACGTGCAACGTTGATGGATTTTCACTTAGTTACGATTAGATCGCGGACTTTTTTTGTAAACAAAAATAAAGAAACGAAATTTAAATACAGATCGATTTCATCCCTTGAATATTGTAAAGGTGTGCTTTACTTTCGATATGTCGCATATTTCTGTGGTTTTAAGGCTACACGATGTAAGTCACATTTTCAAGAAACTCGCAAAAATGCACGAAAATAAATTTCTTATGTTTAAATAACAAATGCAATCCGGCCAAAGTTCGATATTTAGCAAATTTATTTCAAACTTTAAGCGGCAATACCTCGAAAGTGAAATATTTTCTTCGTAAATTTAAATTTCTCATAAATGCATGAAAACTCGCGGTCTAATTATGGCAATATGCTGTGGGAAAATATTATTCGTAAACAAGGAATTGAGTTATCAGTTATTTCTATTTCCTTTACTTCCCTCGTAATTTGCCTGTTTTTACGATCTTATATTGCCTCTTTACAATCTTAATTTGTTTGCTTGCGTTCTTAGATTGTTCGTTTACATTTTACATACACGTCTTCGATTTTTCTTTTATCTTGCGTCCTTCTATAGTCATATTAACATTAAGTGATCTCAATATTGTTCGCAAAAAAAAAAAAATAGAAAATTGGTTTACCAGAATAGAGCGAAACAACCCTTTCGATCACAAGATTTCCACATTGCTCACAAATGGAGAAGCAATCTCATCGTGGTAAACGACATGACACAGTTTTGCATCATAGTAGTCCGTCTCAAGCGTCGCTTATTTCACGTACGAGCAACCGCAAAGACTTAAAGCATCTAATTATAAGTTCATTGTTCCTTTCCGTGCGGAATAGAAGTTCGCATTGCTCCGTTGAACTCGTTCGATCGCCTTTATCACGGTTGACATCGAAAGAATCGAATCGATACAATTCCCCCCATTTCTTATCCCCGATTGAATTGAACAAAGTGCATTTATCATTGTTACATCGACCGAATTGACACGTCGATCCTTTTCGCGGTGACTAATCGACGGGGTGTGTCTGCCATGGTCTCGTTAGCTTGTCCCGGAGTCTCGATTCGCGCTTGTAATGCATCAGGCGAATGGAAACGCACGTGATCGTGTATCGCGATATCGCGAGCTTTTTCTCTTGTAATTACTCCAAAGAGGAAAGGTTTTTGACGAATTTTGACGTTTGCGTTCTCGCCGCGAGAAATCGTTTAACGAGATCATCTATCTGCCCGTTGGTAAAACGTATTCTTGGCATCGTTGGAGATAAAAAGCAGCGCTAACCCTTTGATACCGGGTACTAGGAGATAGAAATTTCAATGTGAAAATACCATAAATTTAATTTCGTAGATTGACTATACTGATATACATTGTTATATCTGATTGACTATAAATGACAATTTGATTCATTAGCAGTATACTTGAAATGTTCCGGTATTTCAAGTCTCGATACTTGAAATATCTGCATCTCTAATAGACTTATAGGTAGGCCACGAATCTTTCTTGATAAACGAAGACAAAGAAATAGAGGCTTGGCAGGGGGTAGTTTGGATCCCCTAAATGTTATAACATCTTTAATTTAACGTTTTGTATAGTTCTGTATGTTACGTATATTGTATACCTTTTTTCGCATTGAATTTTCTCCTATATATAAGTCATGCAATTAATTTCACCTTGCATTGCAAGCATCAGTCACATTCTTACCGAAAATTATGATGCATTTACTGCTAAAGATGCATTGTATTCGTGACAAAAATTACTTTTACGATTAACCGTAACCAGAGGTTCAGTTTACAAAGTTGAAAATTACCAAATAGAAGTTACGTATAACATTTCGATATTTTGTATCTGACATAGTATTAAAGTAGTGAATAATTCATATTACAGATGTTTATGCAGATGCATCATTTCGTAATTGCACTTTATTTTGTATATTTTGTATATTTTTACGTATTATATGGATTTTGCTCTTATCACGTATCCGAATTTCCCGTAAATGCATAAAAATCCGTAGTTCAATTATAAAACAAGGAGTTACAATTTCAACTGTATCACACGCGACGGGTTGTTAAATAATTGTACGAATTGAATTTCAATTACCAGGAATGAAAAATGACTTGAATCGCAGGCCAACTGCAGGTTCACAGAACACCGTGATGTCAGCTGTTAGCAAACTGGTATCGTTTAGTACGACTGTTTTATTAGCGTCAACGAGAAGAGATTAAGAGGTGCGGCTCGCAGACTTGCCAAAATAAAGATATCACGAGGTACATATGTTGGATACCGTCATAGGCTAGTAAATATTTTTATGATTTATGTTCAGGTCAAGATAAGTTAACTCTCAATTGCGCTTCTAACCGTTCTACCTTCTGTACACAATTACGCATACGACCCTTGAATTCCTTACTCATCAATCCTGAATCGTACGCTTGACCCTCGGTACCTTTAGTAATATCCAAAAATTCCTATTGGTCCTTCGCCTCATCCCCACTACATTCAAAATCAGACTTCCGTTCCTTTAAAAGCAATGCAAAACTGTCTCTTGAAGAGAAGAGCTTTTTTCCATAATAAAGTAAAGAAGAATCGCTAGCTCTAGAAACTGTAAATTCTAAGTGTCTCGTGTAAAGTTTTCCGCGTACGAAGTTTAGTAAGAATAGAAATATTTATTAAACATCGAAATCTTACAGGTAAATAAACCAGTGTTCGGACGCTACGACGTTACACGCATGCATCATGCAAACCGTAGTTCCCATCTTTGTCTCTTTAACAGAGTTAATTGAACTCCGACCTCGAATTTAAAATTTAATTTTCCTTTTCAATCGTTCACCCTCTCGCCACTGTATCACATTATGTATGTATATCGTCTACCAAACCGTTCCAATGTGAAATCGAAACTCAAACTCGCCTGTCCCAAATTGCAAAGCTGAATATAATTCAACATCGGCACCCTCCAAAACGTCTGATTGAAGACGTGCTATTGACAAATGGATGCAAGCAGTCCCACGACCGTCTACCGCGTCGCCCTTGTTGATAATAAACCCTGATAAGCTACAAACGTCGTAGGCGACGAAAATACAAGGACACTCGTAATCCAACGCGAGGACGAGAGTGGAAAAAAGAAAGAAGGAAGAAACTCGTGTGTGTTCACCAAATAAAAAGCTTGGAATTTTCTCGAAACAGGAACGCACGGGCGAAAGAATCTCCCGAGAAGCTTAGTCGAATCGAAGTGCCGCGAATGCCGGAGCGGAGTTCGCAAAATGACGACGAGAGAAAAAAAAAAGGGGGGAAGGAAAGAAAGGAAAAGGAGAAGAAGAATCGAGGCAGGCCAGGGTCCGGCATACGGGCGACGTCGGTTGTATTTATTGACGCAAGTCGTCCACCTATGTTCGTCGAGGCTGCTCTTCCAGCATCCTCTTTTATCTAAAGCCTGCTCCTTGTCCCATGCCTTTCTTCCCCTCTTCGCGAAAAGTAACCCGGCCGGGAGAGCATAAAAGCGGCGTCTTTTGACGGACAAACCGTGGCAAAAAAAGGGCCCGGGGAACACGGCGAGCAACCGTGTTAACTGCACTGCTTATGCATTCATATCCTTGTTTCGCGACAACCTGCTGATTGTTTCCACAAAACGCGACAAACCCCCTTGTACCCGTGTCCAGGCCGGTTTTTCGGTGGCCAGCCACGCCGGACACGCTAGCTGCCGCCCCAGACGCGACGCAGCACCGGCAAAAAGGATCAATTTGTATGCGGGTGAACGCTCTGACACTCGCTTTCTCTCCCTGCTCTCGAGACGCTCTGTCCCCGAGACCGTGTAACGTCTGTACGACAATGGATGCTGGTGATGGTGGAACACAACAGCCACTGAGAGAGAACAGCTGAGGGATACCTGCGGAACGTCCCGTGAACGAGGAAGCTCGAACAGAGTCGTGGTTAGCCGACTATGCGATTGGTTATGCGATCTTGTTGCGGGAAACGTTAACACGAATGACCGAAGGAAAACAGTACAGAGAATTTCTGGCGGTTGGGGGTTGGAAATAGGAGCAAAATGGAAATAGGAAATTGGTGGACATAATTGTTTTAGTTTAGGTACGAAGTAAGTGGGGTAGATCGAGGCAAATCGGATTAAGATAAGAATTTAGTTCGTATTACCTTATCCCTCTATCGTGCTCTTAACCGTTAATTACTATTGTCGGACCTATGAGACCGTTAATAATTACTTATTCATCTTTATTTTCCTCTGTTACTTATACTGTATACTCATTATACTTTTCAATTACAATATAATGTTCAATTTGTACAGAAATCGAACTTGGACTTCTTCGTTATTGATGTGCAGAACAAGAACAATTGATTTCGATCTTTTATTCCCCACTTTTATGACAACGATTACGCAATAAACATTGGCGGTCTCAAAAACCGCTAATAGTGATTATGTAAGCTTTAATAGGTGTAGCAGTTAAGGGTTAACCCAATAGCCTGTTAATTGTCTTATCAACAGAATTTTTATTTTTTACTCTAAATGTTAGTAACGTGCTGCTTTCTTTCTTTCGACTTTATAATAATAATAAAATTAAGGTAGGGCAAGGATGGCACTATTTTGGTAAAGTTAATAATCGTTTTCACAGCATCCATTTCTTCGAGCACTTTGAATCACTATAGGGCCCATTGGGCATAATTTGTAATTGGAGGAGTGACCTTGGGCAGCCAGCATCTTCGATCCTAACCGTAAATAAGTGATACGGTTACCTTGATGATCGCAAAAAAGCAACCGCACTGATTTCATCCTCCCTTCATCATGCTGGGAGACGATGCATCGTCTTTAATGGGTCAAGAACGTGAAACCCTAATGGTGATCCATGAAATTTGTTGAAATGTCGAGGGAACAGGGACCGCGGTGTGAGCCGGAGCAATAAACGAGCGTAAAGTATGACCGAGCGATTAACATAAATTAACGTTGTTTACCCGCGCGTAATATTTCTTCGCGAGCGTGATTTATCGTAACGAGGGATCGTGCAAGACACACGTAGCCATGGAGAGAGAAGCATACAGAAAAGAAACATAGAGAAACAAAGAGAAAAGGTAGAAAACCGCCGGATGAAATATAGCCGTGACTTCTACGTTAGAATCTCTCCGTGAGCCGTACTACGTGCCAGAGCTAACGGTACAACTCTTCTCTTCTCCTTTCGTCAGCGTTTCTTCAACACGGAATACCCGTAGCCATGCGTGTTATCAGTTGTAAGTGTAAGAAAGTCTGATTACAAATCCGTGATAACAGAACGGAAGAAAAGATTGTTTCTACTCGGCTAAGAATTGTCAAGGAAAGAAAGAGGCGCGAGAGGCTGGTCGAAACGCGACACCGGGGGCCCCACCCAGGTGTGCGACGAAATGGATTGCGTTGTTCGAAGAGAGTCGAATCGATCGTCAATCAAGCCAAGAAACCGAGCGATAATTGACCGAAGAAGAGGCAGCACGCGGGCCAGAAGAAGTGGTCGGAAAAAATTAAGGAGACGCGAATAACAGACGGCGACGAAGATGATGAAGAAGAATAAAGAGCCGAGGCCGGGGAAAAAGGGAAAGAAGAAGAAGAAGAACAGGGAGAAGCTCGAGAGGGATCACGGTGAGGTAGAAAAAGAACAGGAATAAACGCGGAGTAACAGTAAAGTCGGACGTGAGCGCGATTCCGATGCGTTGGGACCAACGAGGAGGATACGTTAAGGTATCTCGAGGATGTCCAATCCAAGATACCTTCCAAGGTACCGTCCACCTCCCCCATGGCTCCTTGGTCCCATCACGAATCCCTTTACCTCCTCTTTCTCTCCTCTATGCGTCTTTCGTGGTATCTCGCGAACGAGCTTTGATTTAGAACACGGCACAGTTGCCGGCGTCCGCCTGTGTTGGATCCGACAAAAACGGCCTCTGCTTAACCAACTGAGAGCGAACCGCCGGTCCCAGCTCCGGCTCACTTTCCCACTGGGCCGTATATGGCTCAACATTTTATCTTCTATGGCCCTATAGCGAGGGATTGCATGATCGGACCCCGTAAAGGCGGACCCCGGCTGGACCCTCGACCCTCCCCCTTCTATCGCGATCCACGAACACTCCGGGGCTACTTTGCTTTTCGATGCAAATCCGCTTCGCAACCAATTGCACGTTATGCAATTCATGCTGGCTAGATAGCGGAGATTCGTTGCGCTGTTGGATATTTGCAGATTGGCAGGAACGTGCGTTTGTAAGGGGTGTGCGAGGTAGATGGGGTCGCGAGTTGGGTGATAGCTTCTGTTAGACCTAAGAGAATCAAGTGGAGTTTCGTCAAACCCATCTCGAGGTAAAAACTTTTATAAATGTATTAATTTTTTTTAGCGTATAATATTCGAAAAGGTTAATTGTTGTTGCTTATGCCGTGAAAATTATTCGATTAATATAGAAACAGCACTCTTGATTTAGCGAAGGTATTATTTAATAAATTTCTGGTTTTCTGACTCAAAGCTCGGTTTTTCTAGGGTTAGAAGTGAATCGAGTATCTAATTGAAAGTTTCCGAGAAACATATTTCTTTCTTTGCGTTTTAAAAGGAGGATTTCTTCGTTTGATTAAGATTAAGTTTACTATGGTACCCCTTATATTGTAGAAATCGTGAAATTTAAGTATTCGATATTAGATCAGTGGACAATACCAAATTCTGCTGGTACGATTTACAACGCCACGTTAAAAGCCCTACTTTTGTCAGTAATAACAATATAATCTAATGTAACGACTACTTCAGCTTACAATAGTATCATATCTAATTCGGATTAAAACTTTAGACAAATTAATTTGTGGACAAGTTTTAATCGCAGCGGATTAAAGGGACACAAAAATATATGAATCTACATTTTTCATCGCACTTTAATATTCGCCAATGTTTAACCAGTTTCCAGTTTAGACCAGAAATCTAGTTGCCGCTTATCTACGGCTTTAAGTATTCGCATGTTACGCAAATTGCCCGGCATAATTAGCAACGGTAGACATCTGCAGTGCTGACCATCTAGAAAAAGTAAAGAGTACTACTACTCGAGAAAAACGTGAAACGTTCGTTAAACCGCTATCGGCTTCTTATTTGCGGAAAGGTCCGGTTCTACATCGGGTCTGCGGTTTCTTAATAACATTCGTGACTTCGTGACGGTTTTCTGCGAATCGACGTAGCACGAGGGAGTCGGAGAAAAGCGAAGATAGGGAAGAAAAAGAAGGATTGAAAAGCTCCTCGCGGATCGTCGTTCACGATCAGCCTCGTTCGTCCTGGGGATACGCTGAATCTTCTCTGGCCGTGCACCACGATGGAATTTCAAGGCACGAAGTGAGTTCTCCTCGTTCAGGTTCGACCTCTGCACCTCGTGCAGCTCCAGATCGTGACTTTGGCCGCTCACGGCGCGGCGAAACGATGGCTCTTCGTGTTGCACGTATCTGCCACCGCGAATCTCCCCGAGAACCGGTCAATCTCGCTGGAAGACTTTCGAATTTCCGAGAATCGCTCGCACGAAACCGACCGGCACCTTCGATCGTAGAATCCTGTTCTCGATATGCCATAACTGTCGGTTTACAGACGAAATTTTCGTTGCAATCGGTATACCGCGAGCCCAGGGGAATTCCCTTCGACTGAAGCGAATTATTGAAAGAAGGAATTGCTCGAAATTTAATACTATAATGAATTACCTAATCGTAGAGATAGGGGGTTGAAACGAGGCAGAAAGGATTTTCTTTTCCTTAACATTCGATATCTTGAAACCCTTCGAAGCTCAAAAGGTTTCGAGTTTCAAGAATTCGAAACGTTTATTTGTATAATAATCTAATTGATTCTGTGTGAATGTTAGACTCGTTTTAATCGATATAATTTCACCAATTCGTTGAAAACGTTTCTACAGGAAATTAATAATCATCTCAGGAAGTTTGTTCACATATTCATTTATTTAAATTATAACGAAATTTAAGTATTACTCAATCAGATTCAATAAACAATTTGATTTCCCAAAAGGGGATTTATCAGGATTTCGATTCTTCGAAAATTGAATGTTTAACGTATAAATTCCACACTTTTTTCAACTAAAAAGTTCAAAAACTTATTTCATCATCTTTCTACGTTTTATATCACCGACGATGTGTTACGTGTGCCAATAATTTTTTGATTCACTGTATATAGTAGTTCTGCGTTATTGTGAAGCAAGTAAAAAGGATTTCGTGTAAGTCAGCTACCTATGCGATCAATATGCTTCATTTTATGTTATGTAGAACGTACTGTGAGAATATAAATACTACAGACAGAGAAAAAGAGAGAGAGAGAGTACATGAATACTGCAAAGTGAAGGTTAGTAACTGGTGGTGATCGGTGAAGAATTGCGGAGGAACAGCAAAGGGAGGACCAGTAATTAGTCAAATGAGCAAACGTCCTGACCACCTGTGGGGAAGGAGCCAGGGTTCAAAATTATTACCCGGCTTGTAAAGGAGCACGCGATAAAACGGTGTAATGATAGTAATTATTATTATTTCGTCGCACGCGTAGCATACAAACTGCTCCCCTTTCGTAACGGATTTTTATGAAGACACGCTAATTATTGCACGTTCGCGCGTCCAACAATTGTCCATTTCGCAACATTGTCGACTCGGTAATTTTGCCATTACGAAAATTATGTATTGCAGTTATTAATCATATATTTGGTGTTGAATAAAAAACGGTGCGTTTTATAATATTACAAGGTAAGCCGAGGCGAAGCGAATGAAAATAAGAATTAAAAAAGGAACAACGACTTGAAACAGGTGACAAGCTGTTAAGTTAGATATATCGGATTGTAACAAATATAAACTGAATTTTCGCTTGAATCCGATTCGCCTCGGTTTATCCTAAAACGAATCAGCTTGATTTTAAAATAATCGATGCAAGAAAAACTTCTTTTAAGTTTGGTTTTCTATTTCTTTTCTTTATCCGATCTAGTTTGCAAGTTTTTCTATCAAAGATGAATTGCTATTGAATCGTTATCGGTATACGTTTATCGTAATGCAATTTCGAGTCTTTTACTGATAAATACTCGATGTTCTTCGTGACCTTGCATGTACTCCATACTTATCGTTGCCAAATGCAAACACATAAAGATACGAACATTCGATGTCTGGACCCAAGCTATCAAAATTATCGAGGGTTCCAAATTTAATGGAAACGTATTAGACATACAACAAACACGATTTTGATATTCGAAATGGTTTCCAGTTCTCTGAATGACTTTTATCCATTTATAGGATTACCAGCGAATTTTTCCAACGAAACGGATGACAGTTTTGAGAGCATAAAGTCATCGAGTTCGATGAAAAGTTTACAAAACTGTTCAATAAATATTCTAACTAGGATTGAATTTCGAATTGAGAGAAGGGGGCTAACTAATTTCATTCTTTCGTGTATCTTCCAGAAATCAATTTCTCCTGTTATCCCTCGATCAATGATAAATCCTATTGAATTCCGCAATAAATTGGATTTGCGGTTATTATTCTGCAGAGTACAGTGCTCGCAGGTCGACAACAAATTACCGGCAAGATCGTGATAGCATCGGTAACGGCACGAATGCCATCTCGACTTTATGGAAGATCGATCAAGCGATTTACGTTGGAGTTAAGGGTTACACCACAGGACTCTAATCAACGTCTTTACCTTTCCGGGTGCATCTTCTGCCTGGAATTCGCGATTCGAACGCAATCGATTCCTTCTACCGAAGAATAGTCGTACCACTGTAAAGTGAAAGCTGCGTCTCCTGATTCGGATAAAGGAAGATAAACAATAAATAAAGAGGATAGTGTTTACGCGGCGCGTCTGTTGGGATTAAGCAAAATATTCCCGAGAAGTTTTTTAGAATGTTTTTTAAACAGACAAGAGTAAATATACGCAATGCGACGATGAATTTTTGCGTCAACATATGAATCAGTTGACTTTGCGATAACTTTCAGACTCTCTGTTATAAATACGGGCGACCCGAAACGCCTACATAAGATTGCGTTTTCATTTTAAGTCGCGACTCGTTTCACGAAAGTTGTAACATCATTTTTTAACCGTATGTTACAAAAACATAAGAAACGTATCTCTTCGTTATTGAGCAAGTAATTTTATTCGAATCCCATTCCTCAAATTTTCTGTTTTACCAATTGAAAATACGAAAATGAAAATCTTTCCAGATCAATTAAAAATCGGCACGAAGTCACGATGGTTTCGAGGCAGTGTTCGAGATTCGTATTGTAGGGAGCGTAGCAACGACGAAAACGGAAAGCGAAGAAAGATCGCGAAGATAAAGAGGACGTCGAGATTCGTTGCATTGTGCGGCGTCGAAGAAGCCGGCGTTAAAGTCACGCCGGCAGCGATCTTGAAGATCCTTATCCTACGATCTATCTGCGCCAACCGGAGCTTCGTCCAGCTGAAAGTGCCGCCGATGCCATTTTTCCCAAACTTACAGCGTGCAGTAGCACAAAGGAGTTGCTTGCAGCAAAACCGTTCAATCTTTGCGAATGCTTTGAAAAATATTAGCCGCGTGCACGCGAAAGTTTTGGTCTCGATTTGACGATTTCTCTGCGTTCAAACTAATTCCATTCTTTCGCGACGAAATTCGAAACTTGGCAGGGAGATCGCAAAAAAGTCGTACAACTCGAGTGGATAATACACTTCGAAGATTAACTTTTAATACTTATTTCGTATGCAAATAAGGAAAGTTAAAAGATAAGGATTAAAATTTTCTGCACAAACTTGACGCAATTAATTTTGTGCTGACATTCGAAAAGATACCGTTAGCGTCGAATGTTGTGCAATTTTTTTATTACAAAATTTATTTATTAATCGCTAGAAACTTTCCAAACAACTTAATATCGCAGTGATTTAAAATTGTCTGCTTTTGCTAAGATATTATAGGGAAATGACGATCGTTTTGTAACAAATTTTGGAATATTTTTATACTTTATTAATGGAGAACAGAATGCGATTAATTTTTTTATTATGAGATGGAATATAATGTGTATATTTTATTAATTAATTCATAACCTGAAGCGATTCGAGGACGAAGATCGAGATGTAAATTCGTTTGTTTAATTAGATTTGTCATATATTCCGATTGACATTTCAACATGATACGTTGTGCCTGGTAGGAAGGTTTTATCAACAACTTTTTATTTTTTCCTTTGGTCCGCCTTCAAAATTACAAGAGTAAAAGTTCATTTATCCAATAGCTTTTAGCTATCAAAATTACTTCACGCTTCAAAATTACGTTTTACCATTTAAGTTCATAAACAATGAACCGTTTGAAATACGTATTTGGCATCAATGTCCCCCGTCGTATTCCATCAAGTAAGATTTTACCCAATGTCCTAATCTTTAAAATCTACACATTTTATTTTAAATTCAGTAGTTCCAAATTTATTAATCCATTAGAAAACAGTATTTTTATATTCCTAATATTATATTTTGTATATTGCACGCTATCTTCCTTTCTAAATAAAATTCTACGTTTAATACAAGTAAATAGGTTTTAAGATGTAAATATAACATTATGTTCAAAGATGCTGCCATATTAGCCGAGTATTTTCCCAAAGAGACGATTCAAGTATCGTGCAAAAGACATCAGTCGGATACTTCCCTAACGAAGACCTCGAAGCACTTGCTATCTCGAACGAAGAAGATCTACGATCTCAGGAGCTTTTATTACGAGGAAGAAATAAAGAATGAAACGGGATGCGCTCAGGAACGGTATAAAAAGACATCCTTAGAGCGAATCTTTCCAGTGGAATTCATTCAGAAGCGTTGCAACGCAACGTGTCAGGTCAATAAGTCGTCCAGTGATAAACGTTGCGCCGGATACAATTCCGAGAAACATTTAGCCTCCACAAAAGACATCGATAACTCGGAAATTGAAATGGTGAACGAAACCACTGGATACTTAGACGAAAAAATGCCTCGGTCGTACGCGGAAATGATAGCAAGTTACAACGAACTTATCCACGGATCTAGTAGCATGGGTGTCTTGAAAGACAATCTAAATTCGGCTGCAATTCGTAGAGTTCGTAGAAGTCCTTTCAGCACCGCGTCGATAGTCTCTTTAAAAGTGAAGAACAAGCCTAAATGCATGAAAGCTGGCTTTAACGCGTTCACTCAGGATGCGACGTTCAGCAGCAAGGCCACTACGACTCGTTACCATTGTCGATACGACAGCAAGTGCTTCGTAAATGCATTTAGAGAGAATAACAATGACTTCGAGAAGTTAACTTCGTCGTACGCAACAATGATAGAGAGATACAGCAACGCGATGAACATTGGGCTTGATACCTGCGGATGGTCCACTAATTTGGTGCTTAAACGCAACGTATCCACGAAGCTCAACGAGATTCCCGTGATTTTTCTAGATTCTAAGAATGCCAAAGACAAATCGACGGAAACTACACCGAATAACAGAGGAGAAACCGTCGATGCAAGATTGGCCAATGCTAAGAGGAACGTTTTGGAAGCAAAGGATGAAGATGCCTGGATGACGAAAGTAGACGATATAATAAGGGACCTGAAACGAATTACCGCGAAGTCGGAGACGATCGAGACCAAGTCGAACGACAAGTGGATGCTGCAATCGGTGACCGAGCCTGCTCACTGGCTGGACAGGGTGGTGATGGCGCACAAGAAGAGGATCAGGGACAGGAAATCAACGATGGAAAAAACGGCGAACACCAGAGCGAATGAAAATGTTCAGTTTGAAGATCCTCCTCCCAACCGTGTCACGCAAAACCCCGTAAACGTCGCGTTTGCAACTTCCACCGAAAATCCTGATGCCACGAAGCAGCCTCCGCTAGTTATGGCTAGCGAGAAGCCTTCGAATCCAATAGTGGATTACATCAAAAGGGGATCGGTGAATACGAATACTAAGCAGAATTCTTCCCAAACGCCGACAACTGCGTCGACGAATTCGACAAGAGAGCCGCAGATTGAGCTCAGGATGACGCCTTCGCAGAACGAGGCCGTCGTATCCATCAACGTCGACGAGGTGGCTGCAAAAACGGCGAGCGCTAGCACCGAGGAACAGCTCTCTGTAATAATTTCCTCGAACAGGAACAAAGCCGGCAAAACGGACGCGAGTAATACGAACGCTCGCGCGGATTTCGGCTCGATGCAGATATCCATAAGCGAGAATACGGTTCCAGTAAAGCAAATCGAATTTTCGATCAATGGAAAACCCGTGTCAGAGCTGAAGAGCATCGTTGCCAGGGCGGATAAATTGGACGTCGTTAGCTCGATGGATAAAGTTGAGATCAGGATCCCTTCGCGAGACAGAGCCAGCGTGGCGAGCGAGAAAACGAAGAATCTTACGAACACGGCTTCAACTTCCAAACCTGTACTAAATCTGCAGATAGCTGCAAAATTTAACGAGCCGCGGTCTCCGCAACCTAGAAACGCGGATGTGAAGACGAATCCACCTCACATACCTCCACCGGTACCACCCGCGCAACCTACCACACCTCCTAAGCCGAATACACCACCTTCGGTGCCTTCTAAACCACCGAGAACGCAGAATCTTTTTAGCCCGGATACGGCGAAGAATGCAGTGGCCCAAGACGGTGGAAATAATAAAATATCGATGAGAGAAGCGGCGACGAGTGAGGCAACGGAGATACCAAATCAACGTAATGTAAATGTCGCGAATGTTACGAATGTTAACGAGACGAAAAAGGTTACCGAAGCTAAACCCGTGGATGTTCTTTCTAGAACCAATAATGATGCTTCGGTACCGAAAGGAGAAACACAGTCGAGTGCCACGAGAGATGTTCCCTCAACTCCGCAGCCTAATGAGGCTGTCTTTCAAAGCAACGTGAACGTTCCGCCATCGGATCGTAACCGGCATCCAGCGATGAACAACGAGAACAGTCGAGATAGAGTAACGCCAGAGAATAAAACTCCTTCGAATATTATTCCCTGGTGGTCCTCCGAGGATTCATTCAAGAAGATTCGGAAAAAGGGAAACACGCCGAAGGGTGCGTCTGAGTTACAGGATTCTTTGACGCCGAAATCGGCCGAGGAAACCGTAAATTGGCCACCAAAATCGGAGCACAAGTTGAATAGTGACGTTACACCGATCAAGAAGGAGGATCTCAGCGATATTAAAAGGAAGGACACGCCTGTTAACGCGCCGAAAGAAGTAGACCCGAAAGGAACAGTCACGAAGAAATCAACGACAGATGATAATACAAAGACAACTGATTTTCCTGATCCGATAATCAACTTTGTTCGAGTTAAGAGTCCGCATAGATGGGTTCCTGTTAAAGCTAGCGGGAAATCTCCAAAATATGCAACATCTCGAAGCGCTACAAGCGATGGCAGAGTGGTAAAACGTGCCAAGCATCGCGTAAAAGATAAGACTCACGGCGGGAAATCTACGACTATGCAAAAAGATGCGGACAATTCGGCATTTTCCGCAGGTCGTTCGCCAAAGATAGTTAAATACGTGCCTGTTGCGCCAGAAAAAGCTAACGCGGTGAAGAAACCGGAAACGAAGTCGACCAGCGCAAAGACGATCACCGATGACGTACAGAAGACACAGAAGGCGGCTAATTTGAATTTCGATCCAGAAAAGAAGGCCGATATCGAAATCGAGAAGCCTGCGGCCTGGAAAGACGTTGGTTCGCAGATCAGGAAAGCAAATGTACAGCATTCAAACACGGTATTCAAAGAGGAGAAAGATTTAGGGGGCGGTGCTAACAGATCTGCCGATGTTTCAGCAAAATCAACATCATCCGGTAATAAATTTGGTTTGGGGAGCGGCAAAGAGGAAAAGCGGCACGGGGCAGACGGAGCTGAAAAGAATCTGCCGAATAAAATGGTCAACGAGGACCAGCGAATTAAGGAGATCCTGAAGTCCATGAAACCGATCGAGAAGAGGAAGGATGGTACGTTGATCGATTACGGTGTGATCGTTCCGTCGAGAAAGCCGGCGGGGAAAGTCAGACAAATACCGAGGATTCGTGCCAAGACCCCTGTTAATATCCCTTCGAAAGATTCCCAACAAGAGAAAATTTTGGATGCGGAGAAAGTTTATTCGACGAAGAAGCAAACGTTGACGGAGCCAAAGATTGCAACCGAGCAGCCGAAAATTGTGGAGCCAGAGAAAGTATCGTCGGCGAAGAAGCTTGTTGACGACAGAAATAAGGGAACGAAGAACGAAATGAAAAAAATTGGGGAAGCTGAACGGAAGAGGCAAGCTGGGAAGATTGGAAATGCGAATGAGCAGAAGCATTCGATTACGACGAAGGAAGACAATTTTGCGGCTCAAAAAAGTGCGTCCTCGACTATCAAACAAATTAAAACGAGCGCTTCTGGTACGGATAAAATTGTTAATACGTCTAGTGTAAATCAATCCTTTAAACGACCGAGTTCAACAGTGGCAGAAGAAGCTCCGTTAGAAGGAACTATATCGAGTCACCCTCTAAAAACTTCATCGCAGAAACCTGGCGATGTTAACATTAAATCAACATCGTTGGAGAGACCGAAAAATATGTTTCCTTGGAAAATTCCAATGCAGACTGCTGAGAAAAAGGACTCAAAGACTGCTTTAAAGACATTGGAGCAAAAAAAGGCACCATCGGAAAGAACAAATGTTATTCCTTCTAAGATCGGAGATAAACCAGTCGGCAAGATGAACACTCCTCCACTAATGGGAACCATTAACTCGTCTACTACGCAGAAATTAGATAGCACAGCCACTAAAAGTGATAATTCACCCTTCAAAGAATCTTCTACCACAAGACTGGGAAATGCTATAAGTAAAACTGGCGTTGCGCCACTTGAAGGAACTATTAATTATCGACCTCTAAAAAATCAAGATAATCCGACAAAAACAATTAATATTAAAGAAGGGAAGAAAGCAGATCCAAACGACGCCAATCAGAAAAGGAACGATCTTTTGACATTTGTGACGAAAAAGTCTTCTTCGAGTAAAGGTGGAGGAAATACAGGATCGAATAGTCCTGTAGGCATTCCTACGGGTCCTTCTGGTCTGCCGGCTTAGTAGAAGGATTCAGATGCACTTTTAACGTGTTCGAAACAGGCGTTAGATCGAAATAGCTGCAAAGGGAATAATAATGATAATCAAAATCTTGGGGAATCGTTCATGTATTTCTCGGACGACGTAGAGAAGTCAGAGAAAAATACGCTATACTCGTTCTCGTTGCAACGTTTTAATAACAAATTTAATGATGATGACAAAATGATTTAATGTTAGAGATATTTATGTTAAATTATTCGGTATTGTGGCAGTTTCCGGTATGGAAAAATTTCCAAATTGATGATTCGATTTGACAGAAGGGAATTCGAATCATTTTCAATTAAAAGATTGAAGACAGGACCATATTTGATGTAGTAAAAGTTTTTCGTGTATTTTATATCTTTAATACCTTCTCGTACTTGTTATTACAATAATTGATAAACTATTACACAAACTTTTATAAAAAATAAATATCTGTAAAATACGATGCTATCTGCGATCCATAATGTTCTTTGTTATTGCATCTTAATTCCTTGCCTTACAATCACAAGTTCACAATTTTTAACTGCAACTTCATTACACACATAAAGTTGACAGTAATTAACCGTGAGCTAATTATAATAATTCAGTAATACGCTTAATGCATTAAGGGGACGAGTAGCAAACATTATTATGAGTAATCGTTGAAAAAAAAATCTTAACGCAAAGGATTAATATACTGCAAAGAAACCTTTAATCACAATTCTTCGAATCTCTAAAGGTATCGAACACCCAAGAAGTAGCTGGCCAATTTAATCTTAATTAATCGAGTCTCGAAAAAACGGCACTTTTTTGCAAGCACCGTTATAATCCAATAACAGCATAAAGAAAGGCAATAAGGCAACTCGTGCTTTCTTTCCTCGATCGATCACCTCGAAATACCAGTCAACTCGACTCACCTCGAACGTCTCTCAAACTCACCAAGACGTATTGCGTACTTCCAATACATACACGCGCGTGTGTATTCACTCTGATCAATTCGCGTACCATTTAACCAAGTACTCGCGTAATGCATCGGATGGTTACAAAGTTAGCGGAGAGTGACATGGCATAAGTTTTCAATGTTGCTTGCGCAAGAGTAATCGTCCAGCCTGTCGACGAGCGTTTTACAAGAGGGAGGCCCATGAGAGCCGGGGTCTGTAGGATTGGGTAATTAAAATTCTCATTAAAGCCAGCGGCGGCATCTTAAAACGCGGTGAGGACAATGGGCCTCGAACGAGGTCGCGGTCCCCGAGGGGAAAATGGGCTTGAAGAAACGTAGCCAAAAAGAGGAGGGGAGAATTGAGTGGGGGGGGGGGGGGGGGGGGGTGGGTAAAAGGCAGAATGGAACGGAGTTAACAGGCCATGAAGAAAGAGGAAACCCGTGCCGAAGTCTCGATTACAATCGAGATATTTGGAGGAATCGATACGTAGAATTGCATCTGGTACGAGACTCCTTCTTCTACGCCTCGTAAAATATCCAATGCGTGCGTCAGTGATACGTTACATTAGATCCGTGACTTTTCACGATGGGTAGGACTCGATTTTGTTTGATATGGTCTCATCTTGACTTAGTTGTTAAAGTTTTCCGAAGCTTAGTACGTACTGTTTGGATTAAGGTTTAAGATTAGGTTTATGGACATCGAATAGTATACCTTCACAGAAATGCTGCAAGTTAAAATGTCGAAGAGGAGACGAATGAATTACGATATGTATTCGTATCATTGCGTTCATCAAAGTCAACGTAGATTGCTGAAAAATAATATTTATGATTTCCGTTACTCAGAAATCCGACAAATTAACGGGCTCCGTAAATCTATCGTTAAAGTGGCATTCGGAACTGACTCAGTTCTAATTTTGTATACGGTTGGTGTACTTTATGTAGGATGATACTCTACAATCGTAGACAGTATTGTTCCATATCGAAAAATAAAAAAATGGCAAGTAATCTTAAAGTATCTCATAAAAGGAGAAAGTAGTGCCTTACTACTGTACATTTCCCTTTCAATCCTAATGTCCAGAGGTGGATTTAGGTATAGGCTAAGTAGGTTACAGCCTAAAACTGTGCAGCGATGTTTGTGCAAATTTTTGCTTTAGATACACGCGATGCAAACTCATGCGATTTTAATTACCGTTACTACAAAAGGTACTTCTACATGCACACATTTTTCCATTAGGAACTTTCTAAACAGATTCTTTATACCTTTTCCATCGCAATAAATTTATATAGTCGCGTAAGAGTACTATTAAATGGCAGGAAACATAATTTAATTGATACTTGAATGTAAAAATAAATACATGTGATGTACAAGTGCTTTTTGTAGCCATTGTAATTTTACATACTGTATTATTTTAACTAAACTGAGCATATTTAGTTGCGGGGTGGCGAAAATGTGATAGCTTAGGGCGGTAAAAACTTAAACCCATCCTTGCTGATCGCACATTCCGGCGATCAATATTTAAAGCATGACTGAGGAACCTTCGAACGTATTCCCATCGAATTTCGCCTTGGAGCATGAATGATCACGTTCGAGTGAACGCTGCAATCATTCCGCAAACGGCGAACATATTCACGTATGTTGTTTTCGGTCGCGTTTGATTAAAGCAGCGCACGTTACCGTGCCGTTTCAATCGAGCAGTTGCGAGCAATCAGCGCTTTGCTGCGATACCGGTCATTATTCGAATCTCGCGGCGGCCGCCAATTTCGGTCGTCCAACACGAAACACAGCCCGTATTGGGTGGAGCAGCCATCATTGAGGGTGCCGTTGGTTCGTGCCACGTCCCGAAACCCGTCATTACACACGCGTTTACTGCGCGCATAACCCCGTTCTGGCAGGTTGCCAGTCATTCGAAGTAATGCGTCCGGACAGGCCGAGGTTAAGCGAAGCTTTATCGATGCTTACACGCTCCGTGTGCTCCGTTCCTGATCCCGCGAGTGGTTTCACCGTGAACGACAACGACAGCGAGGATAGAGCCTGAAGGGATTCGATACTCGATGGATGGAGACAGATATTCCTGGTAGCGAACGCGAAATCGCCAATTCTCCGCGTCTTACGGCTTCTTGAGTAGCTGTCACGGTATCGTGGGGGATACGCTTCGATAGAGAGGCATTTTTTTCCATCCTTGGTATTCATCGGAGTTGGCTGTGGTTGGCTAAGATTAGCGTATCCTGCGGTCGGAGCAGCGAAGTTCAGGGAGAGTTAAACGCCGCTGGTTTGGATAGCGAGGCCAAGGATTGTTGCTTGTCATCGAGATTAGAAAAGATCAGAAAGAGAGTTCGTTTTTATGGCGGAGCGTAGTACGCGGTATACTAGAGGTGTATAGATCTCTTCGTGTTCAATGTTGATTGAGAATCACAACGAAGTCAAATGGTAGATTTGTAGTTGTAAATAAAGGAAATTTTGTCGCACGCACCGTATACAGACATGAGCTATCCCAAACTCGAACTTACCAAATTTATAGAATTAATCGCTATGATTTTTTACAAGTTGAACACGTATCGTGTAATTGAATGATAAAATTTAGATGCTTATAAAAATAAAGCCGGATGAGTTTGGTTTCTTAAAGATCCATATAACATGCTGCGACGTGGTCTTCTTAACTGAACACGTTAAGAATTCAATTGCTGTAATTCATTGCGAGTCTTTCAAATTAATTTTGAGAGGACTCACCCCCCTCTGGGAGGTGATTTTGAGAGGACTCATACCGCTCTTTAAAGAGTGGTACCTTTCGTGTCGCATTCTACATACGACCGCTGCACTGTAAAATTCCAACCAAAAATTCACACCTGCGCCATACAGCACGGAACCGTTCCTCCATTATTCAATCGTTCGAATCGCGCGGGATGCGCCGCCAGTTAGTAATAATGACAAAGCTCGGTTAATAACAATAGCGAATCCGCGCTGTCGAGTCATGTATGAGTGCAGTCACTTCTCATGCAGCATTCACGAATGAATCGCGATTGCGAAACGTATGGTTGGCGGAGCAACAATGAGGCCCTCGAAAGTCGCATACGATAAGGCACACTGATTATCAAGAGCAACGCCGAACCAGCATCGTTTATCGTACGCATTCAGGAATGTAGATGAGGCCAGCCACTTTTCGGCCCGTATTCATCACGGCCCTGAGCGTCCTTCTCCCGTGCATCTCATCTTCGATCCTCCTTTTCTTATCCCTCTACGACCATCTCTCCTTTTGCGTCGTAACGAAAACTCATCCGACCCCACGAAGGGCCCTTCTCAGCCACGAGGATTCATCCCTGGTTGGGCCTGCTTTTTGATTTATCGCGGCGTTGCTCGTGGCCTGTTATAAATATCCAGAACAACCCACCCCGCACTTCTTGATTCGCCCATCGGTCATCCAGTCGGCGGAAGAGATACCCCGCTGGCTTTTCCCGTACGCCCTTGAACGCGAAAGACACGAAGGCTAAGCTTTCCGGTCGCTTCATATTCAAAGGACTGGGAGGAAGATCGATCATCTGACGTTGGGCTTTTCGGGGCGTGAGGAAGCGTGGCGTTCTAATCGCCTTCGTGGCAAGTGGCGTCCCAAACAGATTATTCTGGTCGCTGCACTGTCGATGCACCTTGGGGAATGCGGTTTCTGGTGCGTTGGGGGAAGTGGAACATTCTTATTCCGACAAGAGCGTTTTAATTCTCGGTATACAGAACGTGGATAAGATTTTTTCGAAACTTTATAAATTCGATGACGATGAAACGTGAAAACGTCAGAGATACCAGAAAATTACTCGTATTTATGAGTAGACTGCGGATGTTTATGCGCATATTGTGTATCGCAATGTGTAACATTTATGCGATATATACGCATCGTATACGCAAAATGTAAAGCGAGCTATATAAAGTTAAAACTTCAAATATTTTTGAAAATGTTAATTACAGCTAAAAAGGTTTCATACAAAAGTTGAATGCTTTTAAGGAGAACATAAGTTACCAATGATAATACAAGATACGAATAATGCATAATATATACAATATGCATAATATGCAAAATAAATAATATAATTTTGGATATTTTTAATGATAAAATAAATTTCTGCTCATCTTCCATTATTACATCTGTTTCCTTTAAAAATATGCATCTGCAGAAACATCTGCAATCCACTTGTGAGCACAGTAAAACCACTAATAAAAATAAGTACAGTAGTTGAAGGTATTTAGATGATACACCATTTAAGTGGTTTATCTTTAATCGTAGAACCGACAACAATGTACATTTCTATGTATAACATTTTCAATTAAAAATAGATGCATTTTTAATTCTTTGAATTTTTGAACCTCTCGATGTCCACGCAAATTAACTGTAATCCACTCCACGAATTATTATCTTCATATTTCACTAATTTTCTCTATACTCCGTTGCTCCTTCACGTTCTCTGTAAAATTTCTGTTTTCCAAACTCCTTCGACATTCTCATATTCATTAATTCCTATCATGTAAAAACATTAGCCGTACTCCACGTGTCGATGCCGTTCTGTGACTATTTTAGTCGACGAAGAAAACCGCACACGCAACGGTTTCATCGCGAGAATAGGCGCACGAGATTCAGGACTTGCGTTGCAAGGTCGACAAGATCTCACCACCAGCCGATTCTGCGCTTCCGAGCATTCTTTGTTTGTTTTAATTATGCACCGTGCCACCACTTCGTCCATGGGACTTTCGTTTTATTCACTGCGTCGACGTTTCGTGTCTACTGTTTCCTCGGGGTTGCGCCAATCCACGCAATCATCTCTAACATTTTTCTTTATTTTTAACGTCACTTGGAATCCGGTAGCACATCATACTTCTGCGAAAAGCGCATTGAGATATGCCATTCAATAAATTATTTACGAGGATTGCCTCGGCCTTCGGAACGCGTCAGGGATTTTCCTTGTTCGGACGTATGCATGCACGTACGTGTTATTGATCGATAAATTAGAAATGCGTTCCTCGAATTTTTCTTAGATTACCCACTTTATAACAGGTAGTGAAGAAATATTTCCAGACGAAGGTATTTTATTGCAGTTCCTGTTTATAAACCGTCTTTGTCTCAAATATAAGTTATATCTTTTAGAACTAGATTAAGAAGTATATTGATTTTGATATGTTTAATGGAACGATCCTTTCTTGACCAGTGTTTTACAAAACTAATCTAATAATCGATAGATTTTAACAATAAGTTCATAAAAAGGAAAAGATAACAATTTGATTATGAAAGTTTAGCAAAGTGAACCTAAATCCACATGAAACGTCGATGAAATTTTGCAACGTTTGCAAAACGTACAATATCATCGAATAATTTTCAAGTACAGAAATCAAAATTTAGTAAAAACCATGCATAAAGTGCGAATAAAAATACTCCCGTTCCTGATAAATTCACAGATTTAATTGAAGATTGACTGTAGCGGCTTTTATGTTATGCACTATGCGTCATCCTTTATTACCAGCTCCACTATAATAATTTTGTTATTTTCATGTTATGTATCCTACTGCTATCATCACTATTCTTCATTTTATTACTGTAATCCGCCTTTTGAGCGATAACTTTCCTTCTTTGTTAATATATACTTATGTACACAAGGGATATTTACCATTACATTTATGAGATAAAATAAAAAAGAAACTGATGAATTGCCAAAATTATTGACCGTGCCCTCTTATGTACAATTACTCACAAAATTGAGCGTACACCTTCGAACTCAATGAAAAAGATGGCTAAAAAATGGTTAATTTTCAGCGTACTCAAACTGTTAACCTGATTGAACATATCTAGGAAAAATTGACATCCAAAATGATAAATTATACTTTTACGGATAGGGAAGATTTCTAAACGAAATTAAAAGAAGAATAGGACAATATTTCACCTTCTTTATCGAAAATTAATTAATTCTATGCCATGAATATGAAAGGTGGTTAACAAAATAGTAATCTACATGTATCATATGTATAATAACAATTTTGTGTCGGCAAAAACGTTATACTATTACGTTTCCTATTAAGTACATATAATTTTATCTCAACATTTTTTTACGGTACTGTCTGTCAGAATATGCGGAAAGTATATTGAGTTTCTACTTTTCAACATGTGTGTGTATATTTACTGTTTAATTATTTTTCATCGCCAACATAGGTGCACGCTGAATTTTGTGAGTAACTGTACGTTCCCCGTGCGATTCACCATCGATGCAAGAAACATTTCGAACAAAACACGCGTTTCCAGTTAAGCGCATTACCATCAACTTTCCAGGAATCATCGGGTAAGAAACGGTGCACGAGATCCGTGTTCCATGTACCGAGAAAATAATACGACAAATACCTGGCCGGTATTTGTACGAACTGTGCAAACAACACGAAGTCGGTGTTCCACGATTTGCGGCGAGTAGCGAGCCGAATGACCGATCGATCACGCGTACTTTTTACGAGACCTTTTATTAATCAAGGATTATAATCCGGCTCGACGTTCCGATGAGATTTCTACAACCTTCCCTCACCCTTTTCTTCTTCGAGCACCCTAACCGCTTTTTTTTTTCATCGTCGTCTTCCTCGACCTGTAATCCTCTCCCGTTTCTGCGGCAGCGGATTAATTATTTTTCTGCGCCCTCGATGGGCCAGGTTCACGGTCGTTTCCCGTCGATCTTTCGCGATACCTGGTCCGCCATAATCCTCTGGCATTCTTAAAACACGCGGAGGACCCGAGCAATAAGGACACCTTGCGAGCCCCGTGTTATTTTCGTGCTTCGGGGCGTTCCGTAAATCCGAGCTCGGTTTCCGTGCGTCCACCGAGCCACGAAAAAGTGGCCGGGAGACTTAATCCGATCGAACGAGAAAGCTCGATTCTGCTGGAGGTACGCAGGGGGTGTAAAAGTAACAACGCCCGTGGAGAAAGAGACATCGCGCCGTTTCTTTGACCTTTTCTCGAGAGGAGAAAGGTGGGCACGGGGAGATAAAGTCGCGAAATCGCGGCGTTCCGCTGAGATAATCCGCTTACGATCGTCGATCCACAAACCGAGGAATGCCATCGCGCAGAGAACGTTCCAAGGGACACCGCTTAAGTCGCAAAATTATAGAAACATCAAGACGTCTTAAGTTGGCGCGTGTTTATCCAGCGAATCAACTTAATCCAGGAGGATGTTTCGCCCTGTGTTACCTCTTTAATGGATTTGTCCGCGGATGGAGGACAGTGGACGACGTTAAAGTGAAATTGTTATCGCAGGGACAGCGGAAGGTTGCATAGAGCGCGATTTAATAGCCGGTGCTTGCGAGCAACGAATTATTCGTCGAGTTTCAATAACCGTGACACGAAGAGTTTTATTGAAATTGCTTCGAAGGTGCGCAATAATTTAGGCATTAAAATGGAAGAAAGATGAATCAGAGAAAAGTGCCAGGTCAGAGAAGACAAAGAATTTAATATTCGACAGTATTTTATGAGGTTTCATTTGTAAAATTTTGTTAAATCTTTAATCAATTTTGTGGTTACAGATAAATCCTAATTGTAATACGCGATTAAATCTACGAATAAAAGTATAAAAAAATGTACTACTACTAACACTAATTTTTACCAATAATAATAGCCATGTGTTGCAAATATCTTTACTGTTACATCATTATTTATTTCTTTATTAAATGTAAATGGATCTTAGGCTCTTTCTCAATACAGGAATACAGAATGTAAAACTCTCGGAGCAGAGATTACAGTAATACAATAATTCAGTGTAAAACATACGTGGTAACACAAACACGCGTAAATAATAGTACAACAGAGATTTGTAACTTAATAATCGAAACAAGGAATAGAAGAAAGATGACAGATTTCACTCTTAACCAGGCAGTATTCTATAAACCTTCATTTTAAAAGTGTTAATACTACACTTAAAAAAAATCAAGACGGTTGCAGTAATCGTTTGCAAGCCTAGTTAATCTACACGTTATATCATACTTAACACTGCAACATTCTTCACGATTTCATTTAATTCAACCATATCCTGTTTTCTTTAGAAATATTTTGCAATGTTGAAAAAAGAAGCTTCTACATATTAATTACAATTCCTTTATACTTTTCTCCGAAATCTAAAATTCCTTACAAAAATAAAAATGCGTTTGAGTTGAAATGACCAAAGGACAGTTAGAGGGTTAATTTATCTCATCCCTATCGTCGCTCCGCAAGAGAAAGCTGCGAACCCAACACAATTGTTCATTTTACCCCTGATTTCTCTTACAATCGATCCAACCCCTATTGTGGCTACCGTCGAGGCAAATTTCAATGTACCTCAATATACCAAGCAATCGATGAAACTGAAAGAACAAGTGGCACATCCCTCGACAAGCTGCTTCAACGCGCTAATTGAGCGCGCATTGATACGTCGCTCGGCGGTAAATCGATTACTTTATAGCAACGGGCAAGAATGTGCCCTCCCTACGTTTTCTTGCGCGCACAGAAGAAGGGAGGCTGTTGGCAACGCGTCGCCGATATATTAGCGTAATTCGCCCTGTTCACCGCGGGGTAATGGGGTAATTGCTTTGTAAGTTCCCGAGACCGCCGTGTCCCGGCTGTCTTGTCCTGTTTATATGTCTTGCGGCCTTTGCTCACCGCAACAGTCCAACAAGCATTACCGCCGATAGACACTCTATCCAAACGTTTTACACCCGGTAGTCGCGGCTATAAAAGCCGCTCTCTACGAACGCGCTCCAATTTTCCTGTTGCTTCTTTTGCTTCGTTAAGAAGGGGCACGATGGGACGTGTAAGTGGTATCTAAAATGACAACGAATATCCTCGAAAAATGAAGTTTAATCAGCCTCGTGAGGCGATTAAAGGGAAAGTACGATAAGAGAGTTGCCCGGGCAGTTTTACGCGAGTTAATTAAACGTTTGCGTGTTAATCGTTGCGGTGCCGTGTTTGAATGGTTAAAGATAACGTTCGATGGATTTTGAAGAGTTCTTTCGAAAGGATATGATTAAATATAGCTTGTTGATCGACCGCTTGGAAGATAGAGGAAGCTTTTGAAGTTTGTCAAGTCATCGTATAATCTAAACGAAGAGTAGTTAAATTTCGTACTGCAAAAGCTACGTTTAATGCGATGCTAATTATACTATATAGTACCAATCTTCTATCGCCATAAATGCAAAGTTTCAGAAGTGCAAGTGGGAGGAACAAAATTGCGACGCTAATGTAGGGTTCTCGTTCCCAAGAGTGAAATTCAAATTTCACGAATTACACGCCACACAATTTATTAAATCAAGCACGATCTTAACCATCGTTTTCTGCGTTTTTGGAATTTCCTATAAATTTCACATCGATCTAACCCCTATTCAGGATAACCACAAAATTACCCAATATCCCGAACCAAATTACCCAAACCTCCTCCAACCTTTCTAACATTTTATTCCGCTCAATTAACCATCTTTCTTCGTCCCCATTCCACCGTGCCTCGATAATGCTGAAATCCACGAAAACACTCCGTACAAGGGTCGACGACGCTTCGAATAGGATCAATCGTATTCCAGAAATGGCGTGCATTTTTCCACGGTTCGTTTGTCGGACACGGAGAACCGTTCTCCGCGGCGAGGCGGCGGCTTCTACGGAGACAAATGGTGCGAGCACGAGTTGGTATCGCGATTCGCATGTTTCCGACTTGGTTCGAGGCTTCACGGTGTTCCCCGTGTCTTTGCCGGAGGCTGGCGAGTGCGAAGTAAAGAATCGACCATTGTCGCGTCACCAGCAGTCGCACTGCTTGTCCGCGTTTCTCGCGGCCCGATGCCGCGTGATCCCGCCGACAGAAACGGATAGGAGAATGCTGAAACGGCAACGTTTCTAGCAGCTACTTCGAACAAGATCGTTAAAAGACGAACAACCGACAGGAAAGACCTTTACACGGTGAGAGTCGTGTTCCTGGGATTTTTACGTGTACTCAGAATGGTATTGAAGGATAAGAATAAAGAAAGAAGGTGAAGATTGGTGGAAAGGGAAACGGTTGGATACGACTTTTGTAAGAATGTAATAATGACAATTTGTGAAAGTTACGAATTGTCACGAGTCTTCCGAATATTCCAAATTTTCCATCCTTAACACTAGAAATACCAAGATGATGAAAATAACCCATCCGTAATTTTTTGAACAAATTATGTAATATTACAGCAATATATTTTTGAAGATTTTCTGAAATTCTCTATATATAATTTGATTAAAGATTCATTTTATTTGCATTATGTATTTTTCCATACGTTCTATCATTTTAATAATCCTGATGCAAATGAGTATACGTATTTTAATTGTCGGCAATTCTAGCGTTAAATCTTTAAATTATTAAATTTTAGAATCGTTAAATGTTCGAATTCTACGAGCTTCAAATTTTCAATTTGCGGAGCGTTCGAATTTTTCAATTTTTGAACCTTTAAATGATTAAACGTTCAAAATTACTCTGATTCCTTAATACTTTTATTTGCTACCTTCTCATTAATTTTGCAAATGAAACGCGGTACCTTGACTCGAAAATAAATCGCAGGGTGGACGTTTAATAATTTCTGCTCGTATCCAAATACATCCTCCCCACGCCATACAAAAAAAAAAAAAAATACATTTTGTAATAAAATTAAGATAAGCTAACGAATTCAACGGGTCTCCGCCCGTTATAAATAATACAACGCTGTTAACATAAACAGTAAACATACATAAGGGACCGGTTTAAAAGGCTCGACCGGCTCTGTAAACTATATCGATCTTCCTGAAGGGTTAATAGGGGCAATAATTATGATCGATTCTCGCCTTACAGTGTTCGCGATGGTATCGATCATCACCTACTTTTATTCGCTGCTCTTTCTACCATCCTCTGGCCCTTTCGATCCCTTCTTTGATTCCTTTTCTTTTCTTTTTTTTCAATACCGGTGATGCGTTTACACGCGTTCTTCTACGACGAAATATAATCAAAGATCCATTAAAGTTCCAATCGTCCCGTTCAGGGATCGCCGTATCTGTAATGAGAATCGAAATTCCTCCTCTTCCGCTCTTTTTCTACCTTTCGCCCCTCGTAGCACGCGTGATCCTCGATTAATAACGCGCAGATGCCTATTTATCAATCGCATCGTACCAGAATGTATTGATATCCCGTCGATTTTTGAAACATCGATAGCGTTTATCCTCGCCGTTCTTTCGTTTATATCGTGTTGCAGAAGTTGCATATTTCAGTTGTATCGCTTCGTTTAATGGTTAATGTTGGCAATGATACCCTTTTTACGCGGACGTGAGTAAAGGAGTAAACGAGAAGATTCCAACATGTAATTGAAGGGAAACTTGCCAATTACGAACAATCGTCGATCAATGAAAACGAGTTCGAATTGTGCCCAATCGAGCATGATCCATTCAACGATCGATCGATCGATCATCTTATTTAATCGAACAGTGAAAGGTAACAAGAAGTCATTGCGACAAAAACATTTTTTTAATACTACCTCTTTACGTGATAATGTTACGCTTAAATTATTACCACTACGCTTGGATACACTTGACGTCACATTTAAAGTGCAAAGTATCATGCAGTGATTTCTATCCGATATCACGAATTAGTCAAAGTATAATCTTGGCGAGTAAAGTATTCACTAAATCATTTCTAAAGATATATTTCGAATACAACGTTTTTCAAACCATTATTTCTGTCGACGTTTCATTGTAAACGATAAACGTTCCTTTCCAAAGCAACCTAAATACAACCGATGGCACTTAATTACCTACTTTCTCTAACAAAAGAATTCCTACCTATGTCTGAGCAAATTAAGATCACAAAAGATCGATAACGAATGGATCTTCACGCACTATAACATCATTTGTTCCGCGCTCTCTCGTTCGACCCTCATAAAAAAAAAAAAAAAAAAAAGAGAAACAAAGTGCAGGCATGCGTATCATGAGTTCCAGTGTTTTCTAGTCGCTTTTATTGCAAGCAGAAACGAAACATTTCATCAACTCGATGCCTGTATGCAGATTTCGTGTATACCGCGAACGCTTTCATCGAGGACTGCAGCCACACGAGTTGCTTCATTAGCGCTCGCCGTTCAAGGCAGATCGGTCGGGGATTTGCAGCGTCGTGAGAACCGAGGATCGACTGCGATCCCTCGATTCGTGGCTTGGAAAACCTTGATTCAATATTCCTAATTGTCATTCATTGCGCTCGTCTAAATGAGTCATGAGCGGCGAGAGGCGCTAATGATATTTACCATTCTAGCCTAGAGTTGCAAGTGGCGTTCGAGTTTTCCGACTGTAATTATTGTACATGGAAACAGCGAAAATTGTACCCTGCCAAATACCGCTCCTATACCCGCGAGTTATTCTAAACTATTTCATATCAAAAAAGAAAAATTAGGTGAGACCAATATTTTGTAGTCTTTGTCATTTTGATTGATTTAATAGATTAAAGTATCCACCGTATTTGCTATCTAGTTATACCGAAGCGCGTTAAAATTGTACACGTAATTGGTTAGCTCTAATTGACTAGATCGTACCTAAATTAATTAGTACGAAGTCAAGGTGTTGAAAAATTTCATCACACAAACTGCTTTCAAATTCTTCCCTTTCACTGTTCCTAACGATATGCAAATTACAAATTAACGTAAACTTGGAAACTGGTAGATTCACAAGAGGAAGAGTGCCTCCAAATACTTCCGAAGCTTCTTCCCGTTTACCTCATACACCGTAATTCTCAACCAGCAGAATGTTACCCAACGTCCACTTCGATTCCATCGAATCGCGCTCAATCCCGCCCTCCCCCAATTAACCGAACGACTCTGAAAAAGCGGCAAAAGCGTAGCAAAAGAAACCGCGGTGTCCACCTGTACCTCGACGCGTCAGAAATCCACCGAACCGAAGAAAGAGATCAATGGAACGGTATCCTGTATGCTTCCACCGACGAACGACAGGGAAAGAGGAAAAAATGATGACCCAAAAGCACTGCTGACCGAGAGAGGCTCTGTCCCCTGATTAGATCATCAAGAATCGTCCGTCGGGAAGCCGGCAAATGGCGACGCAGCGGGCAATGAAATGCAATTTATTCAGGTTAGGGATCACTCCCCGCGAAGATACAATTCGCCTGACGCGTGGAACACCCAGGAGCGACTGTAGGGTGGCTGAAAGGGTGGGGGACCGAGTGCGCGCGCCCTGAGAGCTCGTTATACGGGCAATGGGAATGCGACGGAACGGCGAGCGCTGCTCCACCGCAGGACCACCCTGTTCGAGACCAACGAAGAGGGATCGAAGGACAATGTCTCACTTGAATTTACTATCGGCCCCTGTATTCCCCGTACTCGGTCTTTCTTGCGGCAGCCAAGCTTCGCTCGACTAACCGAGGCCTGGAGAAACGCGGCCACTTTGGCCCACTCCGCGACTGGGCGCTGGAAGGTGGCTCGAAAGTCGGGATTAAGTGGTTTCACCGGTAATCGTGGTGTTCTTGCGTGAAAGGTGATCGCGATGCTGTTTTGACAGATGGTGAAACCTTGTGGGGCTACTAGTGGTAGCGGTTCAAGGTTAAGGGATGAACGTGGGGTGCTAGGCAGGGTGCTGAGCCGAGCGACACTTGGAGGAGGGATACCTGTCGGATTGTTCGCAGTGCTTCGCCCCCTGTCGCCTGCTATTGGTAAATATAAGTATTAAGAATCGTGTTCGGTGATCAGAATTTTTGCACGCGTAACGCGATTGCTGTTTTTGCAACGCAGTGACACGGAGAGAGAGTAGAGAAAGTTGTGTAAGTTAAAGGATGGCAGATTTAGCGACTCGTTTGTTTGATCTAACGACCGAAAGTGCGCGGTAAGAAACGTGTACGTGACTGTAAACGTTCTTGGAAAAAAAAGATTAACGTGCGCCCGGAAAGTATTACGATAGAAAAAGCGAGTTCAAATGTTAATTGAGTTTTAGAGAAATCATCGTTTCGTTGAAGGTCGTGGTCGTTAAAATTCACCGGCGAATATTTCCGAGGAAGAAATATGAACTTCCTGTAATTTCTCCTTAACCTCATCCAAGTTGAGTTTCACTTCGTTCACAAGCATCTACAACTTCGATCGGAAAATCTGCACGCCAATGCAGCATACTTGGCATACTAAAATGAGTCGCGTAACTGTATATCGACGCGTGTCGTTTACGTTAAAAGCAAAAATGACGTAATACTTCGCATACGAATCGTTGCAAATTTTACCGTATTCAAATATACCACGAACCAAAAGATGGAAAGCTATTAGGTTGCAGCATACGGTCGACCAATCTTCGACACGGTATTTCAAAAGTCGTCAAAAATAGCTGTCACAAAAGTTTTCACGTTACGTCAGTCCACTCTACATCCTTGTCCACCAACGCGCTTCCGATCGTCGAAAAAACAAGTCCAATGTCCGCGGCAGAGGTGGTAGTCTACCAAAGCAGTCCGATTGCGTTAAGGTCGACATCCGTTCATTTATTGAGGCCATATCCGCGCGAACGGAGACGATAATAGTTACGCGGACAACGATAATTATGCAGCCGCACTTTTCTCCGCTCTTTCGCTCCATCTAAGTCGAGTCAGCTGACTGCGTGACCGATGATGTCACCGTTGCAGCGTATTCTCCTCGACGCGTTCTCCTGAAGAGCGACACCCACTTCGCCCAACACCTACTTGCGTGCGACGTCACCATTCACGTACTCCGAACCCTCTTTGCTTCTTTTTGCAATTCTGTCTCTTTTACCCCTTGCCCTCCCCCCCCCCCCCCCCCTTCTTCGTATCCCCTTAGACTAGTAATTTCTCTGAATCTTGCGTTCCCCTCATCTTAGTATTCTCTCCTTGCTTAGCCGCCTCTCTTAGATTAGTATTCTTTCTCAGTTTAGACATCTATCTTTTTTTTTTGCACTCCGCGTTCTCTGCTACCCTCCCCCTATTCTTCATTTGTCTTTCTCTTTCTCCCACGCGTAAAACGGTCGTGAGCCTCGCGGTTGTACACCCGACGAGAGCTTATTAGAACACACGTAGATCCTTCGGATCCGTAAACGGCAGGATTCGCCCACGTGGCCAGCGCTTTGAAAGGTATACCTGTCCGTCGTTTTCAAGCGCGCCTCTTTCGAGTCATTAGCGTGGCTCCCTCCGCGAGTATCGAGCAAAAGGCAGGACTCTTTGTTTGGGAGATCAAGGTGACGAGCGACCCGCTCCTCCTCGCGAAACGAATGAAGTCGTTCCAACAGCCTGCTGCGATTTCACTCGTTTCGGTGGTTTAATGGATCGATCCTTCGAATTTATATCGTTTCGTCGAGATTTATGCTGCTTTTACTGGAAGACGTAGCCGTAAAGTTTGCTTGGAGCAAATGGTTACGCGATTGTTTACACCTTGCGAGTCGAATGCAAATTCTTCGGTGTAGATCAGTGATTCGAGTAGAGTTTTAGGGAAAATTGCAGGAAATGATAAAATTGAAGTTGTAGAATAGATAAGTAATAATTAGGCTCATTTATAGATTCTCTTTCATTAATTTTGCGAATGTTCTTATAATGAATTCGTACTTAGATCGAGTATACAATTCAATTAAGCGAATGTGTTAAAAGTGCATTTAAACATTCTTCGGAGTATTCGTCTGATGCAAAGTAACAACCAAATCTTCTGCTGTTATCTATTTTTACTTTATTTATTACTATTACGATGGTGCATATGAAATGTTATTTTTCTAAAGTTTGAGACTAACGAACGTATACTATATTTTTAATTTTGTACAATCGTTAATTGTAATCAACAACATTAAAAAAGAAAGAATTACGTATAATGTATGTATTACAATAAAATTGTGAAATCTACAGTATTTGAAATTACAAATAATCGGAATAGTTCTGTAATACTTTATAGAAATTCTCATTTGACAAATATACCATGAAACCTATAGGTGCTGCAACTTAAAGAAGATTATGTAAATAGTATAATAGTTGAATATTAATTTACAAAATTTAAGAATGACAATTTTTGACTGAACCGTAAATCAACAGAGCAAGATCAGACAATTCTAAAATTGGTGATTTCTATTAATATATAATAGTGAAACTACGAATAGTTAATTGTTGCAAAAAGTATATAGAATCGCGTGAAAATTATTTTAACTAAATATACGTGTAGTTTTTACTTTGATAAACGACAATCATCTGCACAATTTTATTATCCAACAGTCGTTCGTGGCAACCTATGCAAATACTTCTCTACCAAAACTTTGTCAAGCATTTCTCAAACATCCTACATTTAACCTTCCAACATCACACCGATTCACCGTTCGCTCCAAATACTTTCTTCGCTACTTCGCGCCTACAAAACATCGTAGCCCAAGTATTTGATAAATCCAGACTTCGATTCGCGAACAAATCCCGACACATTCGTGGCGCGTCAAAATGCCAGAACAACAGTAACAGCAAAACGGTAGGCAGCATCATTGTTTTCTTTTACCCCCTCTGAAATATCGCGACCGAGGCCGGTGTTGTTCATCTCTTTTTCCTACAGGCTTCGTCCCTCTCCAGCTAAGTTGTCGCGGTATTTGCCGCGATCCGCCGAAATATCGGGGTGTCCAGCGTATAATAAGACACGGCTGAACGTTGCTACGGACACCTTGGACACATGTCACTGTTGCACGGATGAATCTTTGTTGTTCGTTCCCCGGGCCGCGTCTACGTCCGCCACTCGTCAATTAGAAGCGACATCGTTCCCGACACGAAAAACCTGGCCAGGCTAGTACCTCGAATCGGGGCCGTGGGGATTCGGGAGAATGACATTAACATACCGACCGCGAATAAGACGAAGAGAGACGGAAAGAGAGTGAGGGCAGAGCGGATAGGGTTGAATGGAGGTGGACCCGTGTTCACTGGCGGAATCGGCAAGAAACTGGCCGCTGTTCTCCAATTCTCCAACTCCGATCTCGCGCGTCGGCTTTCGAGAAACCGGCAAATTCCGCGCGGTTCCCCGGAATCGATCGAACTTCGCGCCTGCTGGCACGATGGGTCTTGGGTAATTAAGGAAGACGACTTGATTCTGCGCCTGTTGTCTTCATCGGGGCCCCTTGATTACTCGAACTCTACCTGTCGACCGGATTTTTCAGCCCCCTTGCGCGATGGCAATCGTCTTATTGTTAAGTGCGCTCGAGTATATGTTACTACCCTCTGGCAAGAAGTTTTCGATCAAACGCGACAACGTGGAACTACCTAAGGACACTAATGTTTTTGAGATGCAAAATGCTGTTGCGTAAAATATAAAACGTATGGGAAAATTGAATAAATGTAACACGATGTAAATGGGGAAGGGAAAAGAATGAAAATATTCGTTTAGTATGAAAAGAAATACAGCGAGGAAAATAAAGCTACAAATAGATACGCGATACTTTACTTAATATTTATATTACCAAATATTTTCTAATATTTCTGTTTCCATATACTATTGCTTTGCCGCATCGTAGCATTGATACTGCGTGATTTTCGCAATAGGTAAATGGAATTTCTTCCCACAATAATTCTATTACTTCTCGAAGCTGATTTTCACTTTTAGCCACATTTTTATTAACTAATTTTGCTCCGCGTTGTTGATGAATTTTCTATTAAGTTTTATAATTATACAGTAGCAGTTTGCCCTACAAAAATCTCAGCATTTTTAGCTAAGTTTGTGTTATCGCGTTTGATCGAAAACTTTTTGCCAGGAGTGGTACAAGGTGAAATTGTTGGTGGTAGATAATTTTTCGAGATGAGTTGTATTTACTTGTTGGATGATAATGTCTTTGTTTTTAGAGGAGAGAATTATCGGGTACATTCATTTAAATAATTATTGCAGTATTCCAATTTGAAATTCTCAAGGGATGGTGATCCGAAGAACAGAGGATTAGAATGTCTCCATGCATGTGAATGAGACGCAGGGACCAAAAGACTGAATGGGAGTGCTCAAACAGTGGTGTCATTATACGAAATGGTGCCATTATAAACCGGTCGTGTAACAAAGAGATGTGATATTGAATCAGAACATTAGGTTACAACATTCAATCGTAACACTTGATATGAATTATAACACTTCTCTTGACTTCGTACCAGTTTTCAATCCTTGCACTAACCTATTCCACATGCATCGAACACTGAACGCACATGCAGCAAACCCAAACCCAAACTTTCATAAATACAGTGGCTGACATAAGTTTCCGGCTAGGTTATACAGAACTGTAGTTCTACTTCAATTTAAACTATACGTTAATAAAATTCTTTTCACAAGTAATTTAATAACATGACAATTTATAAGCTATAATAAAACAATATATTTGCACAATGGGCCTTTGTTATCAGGTATTATTCATTTTATTAACATAATAAAGTTACGGTTACTATGGTTTGGCCGGAAACTTTTCACAGCCACTGTCAAAGATGGCGTATACAAAAATTTTGCTGACACGTGAACGATTTAGCTGTGATATCATTTTATATGCTCAATTCAATTGTTCCTACTCGTGTCCAAATCGTACTAAAAAATTGCACTCTGTTGTTAATTTTCTTTCTTATCAAAATTTATCCTGCACATTAGAAAGTTGATAAATAGTATTGGTGAAATTTTCGACACGCATACGTAAAACAGTTCGCCACCACTGACACGAGATACCAGAATTACCCTAGGATGGCTTCCACTGGGTGTGCAGCAGCTCCAAAAAGGGTGCGAACCAACGGTTGACCTTCGATCTTGTCGATGACCGACGTCTACAAGAGCGGTGAGAACAATGGCCGGGTGACAGTGTCTCGGACCACTTGGAAGGGTGAAAAGCGTCCACTCAGAACATCGGTCAATTATGCAAGGCGCCGCGAGTGTTTCCCCGTACAATGGTGGCTCGCGCTGCTTGCCAGCATCAGGGAAGCAGAACGTCGTCTCGAACTTCGTGGGATACACGCGGCGAGGAACTGTACACACAGGGTGGGCGTCAAGGACTCTCGAAGCGAAAGAGGAGAGACGATGGACCGGTACGACGGCCATATGTGGACACCGTGTAGACGACGTGCACGCGCGCACACTACGTCCTGTTTCGCCTATGCGACCGAGCCTTCCTCTGGAGCTTTCGCACAAATAGCGATTTACGGAGTCGGATGAAATTTTGTACCGAGATTTTGGTGTCCTTTCGATTGCGTGTAATAGCAAACAGAGGAGAAAGTAGCGATGAGAGATACCCATTTTATTTTTTGATCTAGATAGTCTCGGAATAGCTACAAATACGATGAATAACTTCGGGGAATTTCGTGTGAAATGTACTGCGTAAACATAAATATTGTGCACCTTACAGAATTTTCGAATTTTCTATTTTTTCCAAATTAAGGCGAAGCTGGACAAGTTGACATTTCGGTAGTAATATGAGACAGTATTTTTTTCTTGTTTGAGAAAAATGTGTTGTGAAACTGCGTTTAGGTATCAATGAAGAAGGGTTTAATGATCTACAAGTGTGAAATATAACGATACAATCACAACTTATTTAGTTTTACTGTAATCGTATACATTTCGCTCTGTAAACCTGCGCAATTATTATGGTGTGACAGTCTATGCATTCTCTTTCTCTCTTTCGTAACTCAACGATATTCGACGCATTTTCAAAAGTAAACAATTATAATCGAAACTATTATGGTATAATTATCAATCAAGTGTCTCGTATTACTACCAACTTGCCAAACACAATACGCTTTAAATCTTGACTGATATTATGAAATACCTTACTGTTTTTATTTCATTGAAAATCACGAAAAAAATTTCACATCAATACGTACACGCGAAAACCTACGCTGTAATGACAGATGTCTATTAAACAGAGCAACAACAACGAAAAACAACAGCTGTTGTGGTAGGTTACTATACTTGTTCATAATTATTAACTTCCAGTCATTATCTACCGATGGAGTAATTGGTATTAATTAAATAAGAGTATAGTTAAGTATGATTTGAAAGTAAGATTGAAAAGTGGGTTAATGAGAATATACCGTACATTAAATAATATTGACGGAAAATTCTTCTACTTAATAAGGTAAACTTCAAATAAGAAGTTTGATCCTTTAATTCTTAAATTATTTTAGACCCACAGTTATTTGTTGATAATTTTTGTAGATATTGACAAGTAATGGATTCTTAAAAACATTTTACCATTTGAAACTATTTATAAATAAAACTAATACGTAGTCCTCTACAATTAGCATTTGATGGCAGCAATATTTTACTTTCCAACTCTAAATATGTAGCCATATGATTATTCGTGGCAGTGAAAGGGTTAACATAAAATGGGGCGTTCAAAAGTCAAACTGATCAACTCTACGATAAAATAAATTGTATTATTTTTGGGAGGGGGAAGTTGAGTATCAATCGCGTAGTCTACTATTAAAAGTACATTTCACATTTATCACCTACTTCGTATAATACCGTAACATTATTAACAATTGAGTAAATGTTACCTAATAGTTACTCAATATTCGACAGCTAACAAACATTCCGCCAAGTATCCCAAAGGCGTACGAAACAATTTTCTATAAATATTTCCTCTTTACTATTCGAAACGTCACGTCTCCTCCGTCTTGATTAATGCAAGCAGCGTTTCAGAAGTGATTCTCGAAACTATGCTTGTAAAATCCCGTATTTTCTAGCATACTTCGTGGAAACGAAACCCAACCGTCATTGACAATGAAATTCAACAAATCCCTTTCTACGTACACTTTCCGTCTGCCTGCTAATTGATCGTAAATGGAACTTGGCGTTTGCTGTTCGCAGTGGTAGGTACCCGACGGTCTTTACATTGAAATACGAGCAGACGCGAATAGGAAAATAAAGAGGAAGAAAATTAAAAAGTGGCGCGAGTATACGTGTAGACGTTCGAATACTCGTTTGTCGAGTCCATGTCCCAGCTGCAAGACGGATACCGTGTTCCTACGGAGTCCACTCCGGTTCTCCAGGTAGCGCGTGCCAATGTAAGCGACTGTTTCGCGGCCCTGCGCCGATCAATCGTCGGGTTTTACACCGTCGAGACGCAAACTGGTTTCCCAGAGACGTATTTGCGTTAATGGGACGCTCGCACCAAGAATACCGCGGTACGATGAAACGATCTACTCATTTACAGACGCGGAAAAATCGGAATTATGATGTCATTTTTACGAGCTTCCTACTCGATATTCGATACGAAGAAAGACGTTAACGACGAACGGCATTACCAGGGTCGGGTTAAAGCCTTTGAAGCACGGGATTATTAACCCGGCGGAGGGCTTCTTAACGGAAAATGTGGCGTGAGAGGAGGGGAGATATAATAAGTAAAAAATTGAATTACTAATAAATGCTTTGCATAAATTTGTTCGATAGAACACAACTTTGGTTCCCTACGATTTGTGGCACTAGCATGCTGGGCAAAAACAGAAGGTCTACATGATAAAGGGTTATCCAAAAGTACCTTTAGGATGTCCAATGAGAATATCTGTCAAACGCCATGTTTGATAGTAAAATAGAGGCGAGAAAAATAAAAATTGAAACGAGAACGAACGAAGATAATAGAAATAAAAAACAGATTAGAAAAGGGTAGAGCAGAAAGGGAAAGAAAATAAGTGAAGGTATGTACGTGTTCCTATATATGGATAGGGCTCTGCCATCTATAAAATCACGAATCCAGGACAATGAGTATTAAAACTCCGGACTTTACTCGGACGTTTCTAATTAGTTCTTAAATTAGGTGTGACATTTCAACACAAAGGTTTCTGTAAATTGCGAGCAGTAATCATCAAGAAATAAAAATAGAATGAAGCGTAATGGCATTCGTTTCATTATTTTTAAACTGCAAGCACTTCGGATAAGTGCGACGAACGACGAATCGAATAGGGGAGCAAGTGAACGAATAACATTGGTAAACCCTGATCTTTACAAAAAATCTGCCCCGATGTCCGCGAACGCACTAAAAAGTAGGACAAATCCGAAGAAATATAGACGGATGGATCTCGCATGGTATGGGGCGCACCTAAAGGGTTAAAGTTTCTTTTTAAGTATTTTGATTTAACCCTTTGCGGACGAGTGTCTGCAAATAATCGCCACTTTCCTCGTTTTTGTGGACGCACGTTTACTGTTAAAGCAGAAAGTTTAAATTAATATCGTTGATAAACGCTTCAAAGTTTTGGGTATTTGTTGACCTGGAATTCGTAAGCTTAGAAATTCGTAACGTTTGGAATTGAAAGTCAAAATACTCTTTTAAGTTTTATTATTCGTCGTCCGCAAAGGGTTAATATATTTAACACTAACCGTACCACGACTGGTCAAATGATCGATTTTAAAATATCTGATTTAAGATTCTACATTCATCGTTATTTCTTTCGTTCATTAAACTTCATGACAATTCTTATATTGTCCGATTAACTAATTTCTCACATTTCGTTTTTCTTTTCGCTTTCCTTCACGCACGAAGATTCATTGAATAGGTATGTATGAAATGCTGATGCGGTTAGTGTTAACAAATTTTGATCGAACAATTTGGATAACCGGGATTCTTAAATTACGAGTCCTCCATAAAGACGAGACCCAGGGCTATAGTTCTCCCTCCTTTAATTCATGGCTGGGCATTAACCGTTTCAGGCATATCGTGTTTGCGTGTGCGATTGTAACAAGAGAATGGAATATATTATAGGGGTTGCGTGCGATATAGGGTTCAACGCGCATAGATCTAACACGTTCATTCTAGATTTCATTCTTGCCGTTTAATGGCGATAATTTATAATATTATATTTTACAACATTGAAATATCACTAACAGCTACGTTACGCGTATCAGACCAATTAAAAATATCGAACACGATTTCCTCTAATGCGCACGTAGATATTTATAAACACACCATACTTATTACACGATACGTTATATATTATATGATATACTTGCAATACGATGATGCGAATTCAATTAAAGCGATGAGCATCTCTGATCAACGCGCAGCATATAAAACATTCGGAACCGATAACAATATAATAACACAGAATGTGTTACGGTCTATCCAACACGATGACCGCGAACCGATAAATAGAATAAAACCAAAAGCAGAGGAATGTAGCTGAAACCGAGTACTAATTGGCCAGGTACAACACAAATTACCCAGTCGCGAGCTATCGTACATCTCTACCGCTTGCTAACTCGACAGCGCTAAACAATTTACGCGCACCGACTTCATCGGGTAGTAATAAACTGCCATGATAAGGCGGAACGTGGGTGTCGCAAAGGGCGATATCGATGGCATAGATTAGTCCCCGTTTCAGATCTGTACCTTGTATCGCGGAGTTAATGTAATAGTATAATAACAGTTTCCACCGTCGTACTACTACAACGTTCGTACACGCGGACAACCGCGACACGCAAGATCAATTATCGGATGATCGAGCGGCGGTGTACTTCGTATTGCTTTCCTTTCGTGCACGGCCACTCATTTGCGTAAGCGAGTGCGGCACGTAGGGGCCCGTGGGCTCGCAATCATAAAAACCAAGTATAATCGGCGTAATTACCAGCCAATGAGCGGTTCGTACTCCTAGCTGGATACAGTAAGTATATCTCTACCTACCCATCGGCCGTCGGTTCGCCTTTCATTTCGACCGACCCACGTAAGCAACGCGAGCTACGCAGCAGCACGCGTTCTCGCAAAAAAAAAAAACAAAAACAAAAAAGCAACAAAAGGAGAAAAGAGTTTCTCGATCGGAGCATAGCACAGTTGAGAACGATCTATGTAACTAACACGAAGCATGTATATCGTCCAGTATAATGGTACGTACGCGTACACGTGTGATTGTACGCACGAAATCGCGTGCCACGGGGAGAAAAAGTGGCCCGGGTTGGGCAAGGCTGGAGATATTCCGAGAAACAGCGATTGAGAAACCGCGTGTATGAATGTCGGAGGGAAAGAAAATTACATTTGGAGCAAACTTTGAGTTAACGAGAGGTAATTTCTTGGCATTTTTTAGCACGCTTTGTATTCGGTGTTCTCGTAATAACCGCGGTAAGATCTTTAGTATTTTGCCAGCGAGAGTACAGTTTCGTACCTTGTCGTAAATATATATTATATTATATCGTAACGTACATTGTGGTAACTTTGAAACCAAATGTGTTTTACGTGTGCAGATTGTAACGCCCTTTGTTAATCCTTTCGCTGATCAATAGAACTCACTTCGACTACTTCGAAATTAATTTGAATTTGACGTCCATTGTAAAGTGTCAGTAAATCGTAACAATAAATTCGCGGGGAAAAGATAATTTGGTCACGAAGTAGTTAATACGAACTAAATATAGTCAGCCTGGAAAATATTAATTCAAACATTGATCATATTTATATAAATATGCGTGGGCAGAATTCTGGAGATCTGCTTTGTTAATTGTCTAGTATCCTATGTTCTATTACATGATAACGCATTTACTGATTGTAACGCGGCCGTACATAGATTTTTTTACCAAAAAGAAGCAAATATCAGTATTTGTCCGTATATCATATTCACCTTGTTTCGTTTCCTCTAATTAAATAAAAAGAAAAAAGACTAGTTATGATAGCATTGCGATCGTAACAAGGATACTCAAAACAATTCCAATAAGACATCGTCAGAAATTGATACATACATCGATCGAATGTAACCAGAGTTGCATCAATGCCGGAAAAACGTGATTCGGATAAAATAAACAATCTTTACAAATATAGACAGCGTTTGACTCGATATATTATAAATCCCATTACTTTTAGGACGGGCTGTGTACGTACGCAAATACCGAGACGATATTCACTATTGAATTTATTTTTACAAATTCTCAACGAATTCTCCAACAATCTATCCACCTATCAATCCATCGGTCTACCCGTACATAGGTATCTCTTATCGTTCTGCAACCTCAGAAAATGACGAAATCGAGAAATAAGACCAACGTAATGGGGAACAAGAGAACGTATAATAATAAAAACAGAGGAGGCATCAGAGAATCAAGCGGAGTAATATCTCCTTTCGCTTCGTTCCGCGCTCTAATGGAGCCGCATCAGCGGAAAAATACGCGGTCATAAGATTCTTCTGCAACCGGACTTGGGCGCCTAACCGCGCGCTCTCGAAGGCTGGATGTACGGCCATGGCAGGCTACTTGCATGGGCCTATACATCTCGTCCTGAGGTTGAATTCTAGTCGTGGCGAGCCCTCGTAATCTTTAGCCCCCGAGGTCAGCACGAGCTCGTCCGTACCACCGGAGATCCTCCGTAGATAGAGAAGCCCCGGCTGAGAAACTCGTGTTGGTATGTTGCTCGGTACACGATGCTACCCCTCTGTATTGGTAGATAGGATATCCGACAGTGCTCGGTCCGTTCTCCGGAGGCTGGTTGCATATTATGCGGCCCAAGTCGTGCTCTGGCTAAAGACAAAGACTCCACGGATGCCACGCCGAGATATAGTAGTCAGAGCAGTTGAAGGTTCAAAGGTTCCATGGCTTTCGGAGGCTGCAACGTGGAATTACGGAATTTTTGCCTTTCGCTGTGGAGAACTTCGGCGATTGTTGGATAGGCGAAAGTCTCGAGATTACGCGAAGAACTTAGGCGAACGCTTCAAGGAATCAGGCGAATAATTGAAGGTAAATTTCATTTGAATTTCTTCCTCTCTAAAACGACACGAGTTCAAAGAACCTAACAAGTTTGGGCGGTTATTCGTGACACGTGCCCGCGAAGGGTTAACTTCCTCCAGGGTCTTTGTTGTAGGATAATAGAAAGTTAAGTTGAATGTTTTTAAAGTATTGTACGATTTGTGTTAAATTTCTGATTTCAAAGTGTAAGAAGGTATTGATCATACGTATTAGGCTGTTCGAAAAGTTCGCAGCGATAATCGAGAATCATTCAATCTGACTATGTTGAGGAATTATCATTTCATTAAATAATTTTGCATGATTTTGGTGATTCTATAACTATTAGGAAAATTCATAATTGAAAGGAAAGCTTATTAAAGAGAGGACTATTAGGAATTTCATCTTTTTCAAAAACAATATAAGAATAAAGTTCTTTCTTTTAACCAACTCCAGACGTTGTTTCTTAAATATTTCAGTGATCTACCCGTGAAATGTATTTGTTTCTATTAATAATATTACCACTTAAGAAAAGCTCGTTAAGATAATTTCTTTCCAATCCCGCCAACTGCGTAACAGAAGTTAATATTATTAAAATCGCTACGAACTTTCGGAACAACCCAATATAAATATGCATAGCGCCTGGAAGATTTATAAACAATTCGACCGAAACAATTCCGGATACCATTTCGCCTCGCAGCAAGTCACGTGTTTATTCAAGAATCGCGTTGAAGATTAACATTTAGATGTTGACAGTAGACGTACAGCGCCATGTACTGGTGAACGCTGCAAGCAACGCCTGTGATAAGAGATAACAGCGTTGTCCAACAGCGGTTCGTGAGTTTTACCAGGTACGAATGCCAACTAATAAAGTTATTCTTATCTTCCCGATGCTACACCTTTCCCATTCGAACCAACGCATCTTCTACGGATAAACGTTTCCAAATTTCACGCCAAATGTAAGCATACCATCCTGCCTACCCATTCAATTTCTTAAACCAACACAAGCTTATATCAAAGCAACGTTCAAACGTGACCTTTATCCTTCGTTAAGAATCTCCAACGACCATCTTTCCTGATTACTTCGAGACCATAATTAAGCAAACGGTATTACCAATCGTTCCCTTCTCCGCTTGCGTAAAACGATCTCCACTCGAATGATTGTATGCAATCGATGCAATCGGCAACTGGCGAGAATCGTAGCTGCATTCCTTCGGTATCCAAGACGAAATCAAGGAAGAAACGGCGAGAAATCGTCGAGGGTTCCATTATCGTGCGCGAATCTTCGCAGAAGATCGGCGCGCCATGGCGTTCGAGATATTCGTGATGCAATCGCGGATCTATGATCCTCTCCTCGAGCGTTGCGTTCACGGGGAACCTCGAGTCCCAGTACGACGGGTATACTGTTCACAGGAGCAAATATTTCGCGTGCATCCTGCATCAGGTTCAATACTATAGTCGCCATTCGAGCGCGACTTTAGCATCGATTTAACCTCATTCCTGCAGGTGACGTCATTCTCGCCTTTCCCTCGGCTCTGGACCTTCCAGCATCTCCCGAGATGTGCAACCAGCCACCTATCCACTATTATAGACGCATGATTATTCGTCTCGGTGAACGATTCGTGAACTGAACGCGGCGTGCTTTCTTCTCGTACACCCGTTCCAGTTCGCGCGAGAAGCACGAAAGCCGAGCACAATCGATCGCGAGTTTGCAGCGATACGTGGCCGGCGTGAAAGTAAGGCGATTGTGAAATTTAATGGGCTACGTTTCGATTCGCGATCTTCGAGTTATGCGTGAGCTTGCTCCTTTTTAGCTATGCATAGGTTTCGGTTTGATCGTTAATATTCGCGCTAGCGTGTTCTCCTTTGATGTCTAATACAACGCCTTTGTCGGATAATATTTACGTTTCGTATCGTACGAAACTTTATTGCAAAGTAATTTTGGTTAACGATGTGGTTTGGAATTTTTTCAACCGTACACGTAGCCATTTCTTTTGTTCATTATATGTACATGTACGGTAAAGGTCGCCAACAATTGCTTCGTTTTCCCCCATTGTCATCGATAATCCTCTCTAGGCGCCGCGAGATTACTAATAATTGCACTATCAAACAGTCATTAGGACGAGCGATGGCCGTCATTAGCCAATCTCGTAATCGCATCGAACGACACCGTTGCAACGTAAAAAAACCCTGTCATCTAACTTATACAAATTGCATATCCTAGCTGCATCAAATAATCAAACTAATACATCCACAATTCGTACTTCTATTCAAGAATCCTGACAAATTTATTGGGCTTAATAACACCATCGGTTGCGTAAAAAATAACAGCAAGAGGTGAGGTTTAACGAGCAATCAATCTTCGTGTGCCTGTCATTAACATCGATGCCCTGTAAATTCCCCGTCTTATCTAAATTACGTGTATAACAAGAAATGAAACGTTTACAAAAATTTTCCCCTCTCCTCGCGGCCAATTAATACGTTCCGTACCCGAACATCTTTCCTTTACGAGATATCAATAACAGAGCATGTTTTAAGACACTCCGTTGCGACTAGACGGATTCCATTAAAAGGATGCGGTAGATACCAACTATAGACCGCTGATTACCGATTAATGGCGTCCGCTTTTAAAACATATCGATAGCAAGCAAGTTGAAGACGAAAAATCGACGGAATTAATATTTTCTTTCTGGCAAGCGGCAAAGATAATGTTTTCGAGGCAATAAGTTCGCCTGTGACGTTTCTGTGTCCGTGTACGCGTGTCTATGTATACGCATTCTTTTCCATCAGGCTACACCAAAGCAGGTGAGGTGTCCCATAGAAAGCTGTCCCACCGGGTTCCGACGTCAATACCCTCTAAGATGGACCTTAAAGGTTTGCACGCGGCCTTTAAACTGTCCCATACTTTCGACTCTTATGCACACATTGTATCTTGAAAAAAAACCGTGAACGTTCGATCATTTGCTTCAGTAAGCTTTCCCCGTTAATAAACGTCTGGATTTCGAGGGTGCAAAAGTTTTCGCATTCGATGGCAGGTATGACGTTTTTCACGTTTCGTGTTAAATATTTGGTTGCTCGGAGAATTCGTAGCATTTGCCGCTGTGTAGACGTTCGATTCTTTTGTGTATCGCGAAATCGAAGGAACGTTGGTTCGTAGGAATTTTTGTGAAACAGCGAAACCCTTAACCACTTGGCTTACGAATTCTTCAAACATTATTCACTGAGATGTTGACTATTTGTTACTGTAACACTATGTGGAATGCAAAACACTAAAATATTATACGTAATTCGTACTTAGTAGTCTCAATCTCGCTATCTTACGAATTGAAATAAAATAAACTGAAGTCTATTAAAAAGTACAGAATTATTGTCTTCATAAGCTTCTAGTCGGCACAAGGCCCCAAGCTTTGCTGTAACGAGGCGTTAGCCTATACCAGCGATGGAAGGGTGCGTATCACCACTTTCAAGGGTCACATCCGTAGATATTAAAAAGTACAGTATGTTTTGACTGTAGTTTGTCCATAGGTCAAACCACGAGTGTGACTCGTTGTTATAAGCCAAAGGGTTAATTCCGATAAATCCGCCATCTGGTTGGACACCTTAATAGGAAGAAGTAAAGAGGAACATCTGGGGTTATTTAAAAGAATATGCGACGTTTCTGAATAAAATCGTACTTGGCCTAAAGTATCGATAAAACGATGGAAGACATGATTAAACCATAACTAGAATAAGTATTCTAAATATAGCAATAACATACTGTTAGTTGTTACCAATGAGAAATTTAATACAATAGAAGAACAAAGAAACTACTATTATAGAATTCATTTCCTAGAAACGTGAAAATCTGTTAGTAAAAAGTTTATGAAGCTACTCAATCTTATGTATAACATTATACAATAGTATATAACATACTCATTATTCTGTATGGCTTCTGAATACTTCCTAAATATTGCTACGAACTTTCCGAACAATCTAATACCAATTTTTTAAGGACCGAGTTGCTTTTGCAAAAATTTGTTCAATATCGATTTAGTAAGTACTTACTATGCTGAATAATATATCACGATAAAAGTGGAGAATATTGGTACATTAGAAAATTTGGCTCTCAATGAATTGCAAAATTCTATAATCGTGCTAACACATTCGTATAAAAAAAATATTACAATGGGAAATTATATATTCGTTTATTTATTTATGGACGGGCATGAAATGCCTTCTAGATATACGAAAAAGAGGTGAGCACAGTAAATAATTGTTAAAGCAGTCGTAGGGACGTTAAAACAAAAGGAAACTGCAAGATATGCAGCCGTGTTGCTATATCATACGAAAAAAAATAAGGTGTTAGACGTGCAGCTATAAATATAGTACAACTTGAAAGCAGCATGCGTGAGAGATTCAGCAGAACCGGAAAAGAAATCAATTTTATCAACAGCGTTATTAACACGGTTACGTATTCTTGATATCGGATTATGATACAAGTATTCCATGTTTAATGCAACGTGATATCATTCTACGAAGTTTATTGCTAATTTAGGTTGCCATAAACAATTTCTAGATATCAATCGTTGTACGATACAAGCGGAAATATGGTACAACGCATAAGGATCCCCGGTGCCGATAAATTAGATCCTTAAAGAGTTAAAAAAAATGTGAAGAAAACGAAAAAGAATAAAATTTCTACTTCGTGAGCTTCAAGTAATAAATTCCGTATAAAATTATTTTTGCTCGCGCTGCGATCTTAACGATGCTATTATTTATACAGGCAGCGTACTATTATTCAGGTATCGTAATTAAGATATTATTTATTAAATGATTACATAGCTCTCGCGCGTATAGAGAATTAGAAATATTTGATTCAGATTCGTCGCGATAGCGCGAACGTTACCGCGCCTACGAAGCCAAACGTAATACGCCGGTCATTCCATTCGTGTCCACCAGAAACTGGTCGATGTGACAAATTGCGCGATATCAAAGGATCGAAACGAATGGGAAAGGGACAGGAACTTGCGCAATCTATTTATCACCGTCGTAAGTCGTGCCTTTTCTTTGAAAATAATAGCCACTCGCGCGCGAAACCTCGTCCCTAACAATACACGTTACAATCGATTACTTGAACAATTCTCTCCTTGGCTGCCACACACACACACCATGGAAACCATTGCTTGCGAGACGATAGAAAAAGCGTGAACGTAGGGAATTTTGTGTAGGCCGCCGCACGCGTACGCGTCATCGGTATTCTGAGTTTTCGCTGCTAGAAAATCGCATTATACCATCAACAGGGAGAACTTTTCCATAAATTACGTGGAAACTGTTGCATTTCCAGCGGTCTCGCATTCTAATTATACGAATGACATTCTAATATGATTCCACGACAAGGTTTTCCTCTTTATTCTTTTACTTCCCCTACGGTCGAAGAACCCACGACACGAACACGAATTATTCCTCTGTTTCAAGAGTAGGCGCGTCCTTAGACGAGGCAGAATATATTTTTTTCTTTTTTTTTTTTTTTCCCCTCTTCGACTGCTTCACGGGAACGCTGAACGCATCCTACATCATACACGACCGAGAGTGGACGCATCCATATGTACGCATAACCATAAAGCGACATCCCAAACGTGGTATTCCGACATCGAATGATGCGGAGAAGTCGAAGGCATTCGTTATCGTGACGAACGTTCGCACACTGGCAACCTAATCCGGCTCCGTTTAGTGCATTTTAACAAATTATGCGGCTGCTTTTCTTCACTTTGTCCACGCCGGAATAAATTTGTACCGGATGAAACATGGAAATCGTCCCGCCCCTATTTCATGATTTTCAAATGGAGCCGAATACATTTGCGTTTCTTAGAAACAAGCTCGATCAACATTATCTATGCACAATCTACCATTACGGAACGTTTGTAATTTTCTCGTATTTATTCGTGAACAAAGCATCCTTATTTTGTGAATTATATTAGAGAATTGTACCTAATTTATATAAGAGAACTTTTGATTGAAAGGTTTGAAGGGACATCTGATAGTGCATGTTTACAGTCAGTCACGATAATGTTCGTACATCTTCGAACGATAAGGATTCTGTTTCTATTTCGAAAGAATAATTCTTTTAAGATGTATCGTTTGGTAGGATATGGAATGTATTTTGGAAGGAATGGTTGAAAAATTATCGCATATAAAATTAAGAGATAAAGAGTAAATCATTCTTAAAGATTATTTCGACAAAGAAACTCCTTTCAATGCCACCTACTTCTCTTTATTACTTCTGAATGTACGTAGGTCCGAAAAAAAAAAGAAACATAATTATTCCAACAGACTTTTTACAATGCGATGAATTTATCCATGGCGAGCTTGCGTAGATTTTTGCAAACTCCAATTCTCAACTTTTGCGTGTTTCTTACAAAAACAGATGAAAAAAGCGTTGCCATTTCCTAAATATCCTTAGAATGGAAATACAATTCAAAACAAGTGTATCTTTAAATATTTAAATATTGGGGGTGTACGAATACTTTCGTGAGCGACTGTATAATACGCGAGAATAGGAACGAGTTGGAAGTAAAAGTTTTCACACAAGCACGGCGCAAGCAGATGTGTCAAAGGGTAGCTCGGAGACAAACGGTGGGGAAAAAAAGGTGGACTACTCCACGTTTTCCCCGCGGCTTCAGAGATTTCAAAAGGTAAGCCACCTAATGGTCCGGTGCAGTGGCAGATGTCACGTGTTCACCGGCCGATGTTTTTCAAACGAGAGTTTTGCCGCCAACGCAAGCCGACGGCTTCTTACCCCAGCGTTGAAGTCTCCGGCTAGTTACTAACGGTCCCGCGAACATTAGGCGGCGCGGAGATCCCGGCGAGACCGCGAAGAAGAAATTCCAGGCTTGTGCAATCCGCGTGTTCGTGGGCCTGGATATCGACACAGAGTTTCTTACCATTGATCAAGTCGCGAGTATGTGTGCGCAACAACTCTGTGAAGCAATTGGAACGCGGTATATCAAGGGGAACGAGGAAACGTTCGTCGAAACGGCGGATAGACACGCGCGTCTCGACGGCGTAAAGAGAAATTTATCGGTGGGAACAATTGAGATGCTCGAAAACAACGAATCGACGAAAGAATCTAAACTGGCGTAGAAGAAACTTGGGCTGAAAATGAATACGACGAATCGGAGGCGTTTGAGGTTGTGTTTATAATCACGAGTAGGCTGTATCGAATTCACCGTTAGCTCCTAAGTCCGATACACCACTGACAAGGTGATCGGATTGCAGGGCGACCGCGGCGCGAAATCGGAGTAAGGTCGATCGAGCGCTAATTCAGATCCGGCAAGCGAAAATCGCAGAGAATCATGCGATGGGTCGTAGTTGATCGCGCGCAGGATCGTGCTTTTTCCCAGTGACGGTGTCAAAATGATCAAGAGGGATCGGTGGATGCGGCCCGGTAAAAACCTATATATCTGGTCACGTAGCGATCCGCGACAAGCTACAAATGGTTCCGCGGATCTGTTTACGTTCACGGCCAGAATTTATGGGACGAACGTGCGTTGCGGCGCGTACGTGAAAGTCTAGGCTCGCGCGATTTCGAGGAAGAAACACGGTCGCGGTGGTGCCGCCGCATCGGCCCTTTATAAATCTGTTGCCTGAAAAGCAGCATAGGTATGCCATGCTTTTTACAGAAAACACGCGCGTCCGAGCCGCGTTTTCGGTGGCGAGCAAAGGCCGCGCTCTGACTCGACGAGGATACTCCCGGCCTGTGTTGCACGAGGGAAGAATGTACGCAAGAAAAGTTAAGGCGTGTCGATCTACCGGACCGGGGAGATCAGACAGTCTCTTGGCTGTAGACGACGTTTCTCCAGAAACTTTCGCCGCTGCCGCGCGAAGGAGCTACGAGTCGGAGCAACTTGCTTACTTATAGGTACTATTTCGATAGTTAGGCGAATGTTTCCGAGATGGCATCGAACTGGAGGAATATATTCGATGGAAATTGGTACGAGAACGTCGGTTACGATGTTTACAGCGCAAAGGTTGGAATGTCTTTTGTAAACGTACAATGATTAACGTCGGGGAACGTTGGGAAAATATTTGAGAACGACTCGAATGTTTCTCTTCCAACACCTGAACCTTAACGTGTCTCCATGTGTAAAATCACTCACCGTTTATTCAGCGATCATTCGACCGACGAAATATCCAAGGCAAGGCATTCGATACGTTGCACGTTCGAAATTTCAAGGAAACGAACGTTCACTTTCAAAACAAGTAACTCGTGTCTCCGGAGTTTTCGTATCCCGCGTGCACCACACACTCAGAACATTCCATGCATTCGTGTTATTGCACTTTCACGTAAACCACGTTGGTACGATGGTCGAGAAAAAACGTGATCTTCGCGTGGTTCTCGAGGTGATCGAGAAAACGAACAATTCACGCCTACGTTATAATGGATATCGAGATCAAAATTGATCTACGGTGCTCGAAGAACGAGCACTCGAGAGTCATACGAGACGCTGGACACGCGCGAGAGAAGGCAGCAGACGTCTCCACACGAGCGCGTCCATGAGATCAACTGATCGAGGTGGCACGCGAGATCGAGTTTACGCGGCTGATAAGAAGTGCACGCGCGCACGCGTTATCACTGTCAAACACGTTGACGGCGCACTCTGCGTCGGTTTGGCATTGCTTCCACGAACCCGTTCTCTCGACCGTTGTCTCGAGTTGCCAACAGCGAAACGGAGAAACGAATTCCTTCGCCGTTCTTTCGTCCACATAAAATACGAAAGTTTATCGTCACCGTGCGTCCCAGCCAACCTGTTTCCACTGACAACAATACCACGAGCGTTCCTGAATCTTCCCCTGTCAACGTGTGTCCTCTGCTCCGTTCGTTTCACAACGACCACGCGTTGCTTCGCCTTTTCGCTGCAAAGTTCTTCGGAGCGGTCCCATCCACCCACGGCGTGATCCGTTTAAAAATGGTTCTACGTAAGCAACGACAACCGGGTAACAAGGTTTCCACAACGACGCACGGTTGTTTCACCAAATCACTCGCGATTCCACGGTATTACACGCCGATGAGAAAGAGCGCACGCGCTGAACAACACGCGAGAAAGGAAGAGGTGGCTTTCACGAGAATTCCTGCCGATCTTTCGAGGCCTCCTCTTTGGTCCGCGCGTCTCACCTTGCGGAGAGCGAGTCTCCAGGTCGGCCATGCAACGACGCACAGGTCCACGCTGGGCAGGAGTCTCTCCTCGCCTCTCCTGCACCTTCGGGCCTCTCCCTTTCCACCTTCTACCACCACCACTGGCCACGTTGCTTGGTACCGCCACTACCACCGTCGGCATCGGAGTCGCCACCACCGGAGTGCCTCTCCACCTTCTCCTTCGCTGCCAACAGACTTCCTCGCCTCTCTCGCCGCCCCTCTCGAACCGACCAGAAGACAACTCCTAGCCTCTCCTTGTCCCTCCGCACCCCTCGCCGTGCCTCATCGCGCGTTACCTTACCACGGCACTCACCTTCTTTCTTCTTTCACCTCTTCCAACTTCTCGTCCCTCTTCGTGGATCACTCGGTTTCTCTACTTCACTCCTCTAGCCCAGGTAGTGCGGCTGCTAGGTATCGCTACGCGTGCACGTAGCCACGAGGAGCAGGGGCCACGACTCTCGGACCCTTTGTCGCTACGTGGAACGCTTCGCCAGTGTGCACGCACTGCAGGATCCCCCTCAGCTTTTCTTTCTACACCTGAGGGTTGCGCACGGTGCATCTGGACGCGGGGAAAAAAACATATGTTCCTGGACCCTGTGTCGACTGTTCGCGTCACGCGTGAAGTAGAGCGCTTGAATTTTGGGCGAACGCAAGAATTAATGACTATAAGTGTATTTTGAAAGATCTTTGGGTCCGGTAGTCAAACTATGGCCCTTGATTTAACGAAAGCGGTTAACGCGTAGGTGTAGCTAGGACGATCGTGATTTAGATCCCCTTGGATGCGCAATAAATGTTTCCAGGGAAGCTTTATGCCGGTAGTCGAATCGTAAAGTGGACTACCAAGCGACCTTTCGGAGCCTTCTGTGCACAGCTGCATAGGATCGGTGGGGAATTCCGGAAGCGGTATCTTATCGGGTATCGCGTGCGTTGGTAAACTGAAATTTTACCTTAGATTCCGTGAACCGAAGGAACGTTGCAGCAAGATTTCCCCGAAGACCGATTACACGTGTTTACAAGTCGATTCGATCCCCTTCAGATTAATTAAACCGCTCGTTAAAATGTATCGCGAATATTTGTATCTTTCGACGTATCATTAAACGATCCTTTGACAGTTGTGCCAAAGTAATCGAGGTAATAAGTGGGAAATGTGAATCCGTTTTGGTTACGGCGAGTTTCACCGTTTGTCTGTATAATAGGCGCGAAAACGCTTACTCGTGCTATCGCCTAATGGAGTACCGGCGTACTCGTAAGAATGTGGAATCGCGTTACGTAAAAGCCACCTTAGGCAGGCGTGAAAATACACAACGTTCGGTTTCCAAGAAGAATCCACCGTTGCCAGCAATGTTAGCGAAGCGGAGAGATTTTTCAAAAATCACGACCGAAGATTCTTCGGACTGTTTATTCTACGAAACGCGTTGAAGCCTTTTACTATAGATACGTAATAACGCAAGTTCTTCAGTCTCCTTTCTGCAGAGATTATGCCTAATTGAACTTAAACATCGGAAAAAAGGGAGCTTGCGCAAAACTAGGTGTCGAAACATACAGAGCACCTTAAAACTAACAACGATTCGTTGAAGAAATGAATGTAGGTTCTGAATTCAATTCGCGTACGAAGTAGTAGTGAAAATCAAATATTTAAAGATATAAGTAGTATTGTTACGAATATTGTAATTGAGGAATGAATAACGAAAACAGCGATTGTCAATTCTTGTCTTTTTCCAAGAGGGGTAAGGAACATTGTAACATCTTCAGTTTTTGTTCAGCAGAGTTCAATTTTTGTAACGAAGTATTCGTAATATTATAAGCACAATTGTTGTAAATATTGTCTTTAATTATATCGCGAAAGAACTGTACTCAATTAAGTCATAAAGTAGCGGATTTCATGACTAATATTGTTAATTTTTGCTAGGGTTGTTTTTGTTATAAACACTTCAGTTACATTGTAATATTATATTATATTGTAACATTAAATTAGAATTTTGGAGCAAATGGTATCAACGTTAAGAAATACTAGATGTCTTCGTCTATATAATTTTATAACTATAATACGTTTCTTTTTATTAAAAGCAACATTTAACAGTAAATTTATTGATCATTTTGTAATTGTCATCAGAATTTTTATTCGCTTCCCTTGTTTTGCTCTATAATTCATTTAAAACACTTTAAACTACGTTCATTATCCAATTATAGGTTAAAACAAATATAATTCTAATTTTCTGATTATACGCTACAAAAATAAAACCTAGCAAAAGAACGCAGTCAACGTGACATTTTGCGGTACACTAAATCCTTCCTTACTATTCCCGTCTAATCTTATGTATTATGTTAATCTTATAAGCTGTGAAATTTCTCGGAAACTAACAACTTGTATTTAATAGGATTACATTGATGCCGTGAATGCATTAAAGTCTCAATTCGCTATTTAAATAGCTCAATAATTTCCTCAACGTACCACCCGACTAAACTAGAATCGTCCACTATAGTCGAGAACAATTTTCCAGTTAACAATTCTCACGAGTATCGTCGAAAACTGCTAACTCATCTTTCTACCAAATTTTTTTCCGAACCTCTTAAAAAATTGCTATTCTTTAGATTGCTCGAAATAGAAAAGTGTGGGATGCAGCTATAGATCCTCCCACAATGTTTTCAAGCGTAGAGGGGTGGTTTCTCGGTTTTTAACAGGTGCCGATGCTCCATTTCGTTCGTTCGATGCTCGCCCCTCGAGCATCGTAGCATTTTTCTCTCGAAGACTGACAGGGCAACGATATTGTTCTCTTCAAGTGGTTTGACTATTCCTGTGGCATTGTTTGCCATTGACGATCTCACCCCCGCAAAAAGGATCCCCGTTGCGAGACATAGCCACGTTAACACACGTAACAATACAGCAATAATGCTGCAAAATTTCAGTTCGGGCATGCTTATTACGATCCAATTTGTCATTGTTCGAAAGCCTTCTCAATGGACTTCAATTCCTACTTATACGATGACACTGTACTACTTAAGGATCCATCGTGAATCCTCCTATTTTCCACGCTAGTGTCCAAAAATTGTGTCTTTGAATGGTTCGAAACTTATTTGGAGCTACTTTGAATTTTAGCAGCCTTAGTTTTACAATTGCGAGTTAAACAAGGGGAACTCACCGGGAAATTAGATTTAAATATTCTTCTGTAAAGTGAATTCTTGTAATTTTGTAGGATAAAGGGATTTTGGTGAATTTTAAGTACGTTTTTCTTAATTTTGAAAGCTGATAGTGTTCTTTAGTTACAGATTCTATTCTTTCAATTTTAAATTGTTAAATTTGTTATGCTGAATGTATCTAAGAATACGTTACGTATATTATTCAATTGTTTGTGAGAACCTAGACAATATTTTGTATTGTATTTTTAGACATCTTAAAAGCAACTCTTTGAAATGTAAGTAGCTTACCATAGATTCACAGATCGATTGTATAATTTGAATGATTTCCTCGAAAAATAGATACTGCAAGGTTAGAGAAGAAAGGCTGTTGAATTATAGGTAACTATTCATATCAGTATATCAAACAGAGTCAACATAAATTGCTTAAAAATAATACTTACGATTTCCGTAACTTTAAACATGAAATCTAAGATGCATCAAATTGATGGGTTCCATAAACCCAGTTTCAAATAAATTTAAAAAGTATTCAATTTAATCTTACACGAAATATCTAACTCCACATGATATTGACCAATAAAATAGTTTAGATAAAATGAATAACTATTTGCCAGTCGAATCAAAATATTATACGCATTATATTTGTTTGAAACAGCAATGTAACTACATTCTAAAACATCGCTAGTTTAATTAGCGTCAATTTAGTATTGTTTACCAGCGAATTCAAATACACGAGATATAATGTTCGGATATTACGGATCGCATCGAATAGATCAGACATTTCAAACTCATCAAGAAATAGCGTTTCACTTTTCACAGTGACGCTAATTGGTCGCGCAACTTGTTCGGGGACCATAATGGCGATCGCACGAGTTCGCCAGGAATCAACAGGTGGTTTCATGAGCGCGTGGGCCTAAATTTAGCCGCGACATAACCTCTCCTACTCCCTTTCTGCGACTCCCCCTCTGTCGTCGAATTTGTTCTCTTTCTGTCGACCGTCCTCCTGCTTCCCCTCTTTCTACATCGCTACACCGCACCGGCCGATTTCTCGTTTTCGCGCGAGTAAAGCGACACTCGTTCGAGTGTAACCGCGCGATCTAATGCGCGATGACGAAATTACACGTCGTCGCGGAACTTCGAAAGAAGAAATATTGTGCTTCGTTCGACGCGGGCGATTTAATGGAAAGTTTCGTTGAATGGAAGTTGAACGCATGGGCGACAATAATTATGAACTAATTAGCTTGGAATTTAATTCAGTCGGCGACGGTGATGTAATGACTATGGGGTTCGTGTCGGTATGATAAATATTGATCGTGACAAATGTACGTGGTGAAGGTTTGTAATTAGTCGGTCATGTTTTAGTATGGTAACGTTGGGAAAGGAGAGAATTGAGATATTGCAGAGTCAGTTTTACCATTCAACAGCACGTGACGATAACGTTAAACTATCTACGGTCATATTACTGCAATTTATTCATTTCGATTTGCATGACGTTTTCTGTGCATAGAATGGCAATCGTATGTGAATAAGGAACCACTTGCTCCTAAATTCAACTGATCTTATTACTGGTTCAAACGAAAAGTACGTACGTTTCCTACGAGATAATTTAGATAATTCATTGGTAGCTTTTTTATCTTTGTATTTTTGTTTAGTAATCAGAAAATAATAGGCATCGATGGAAATTAATTTCTACGAATGATTTCTACGAAAACGATACAACCGAATGTACGAATATCGAAATGCACGAACTTTTCGTTCAATCCAATACGATTATAGTTCACGGTTGCTATTTGTTCATGTAATACAGACATCCATGAAACTCTTCATATACTCCTTGAAATTTTGAATCTTTATAAGCGGATGTCGTAAGGTCGAGTTCTTAATTTTTGCACATTTTCTTGTAAACAAATAGAAGAAAATAGCCATTTTTTAAGCTGCGTCTAAATTTGAACTAAGAAACAAAATCAGTACCTATAAAATATTACAAAACCCATGTATTTTCTAATGAATAGGTGTACAAAGACTTTCAAAAGTGACTGTATATTATTGGAAAACAAATTTCTTACAGATTAACAAAACATGAACATTAATCCTTTTTAACTTACATCGTTCTTCTATAAAATTTTGTACACTGATTTTTCTTATCTATATGCTAACCACTGTATCTATATATCCTAGTCTTTGTATTTCCTTATTAATTCCACTATACTTTTCTATTTATTACCATTCTTCCATATTTAATAAAATACTTTCCGATTAAGTATAGCTGCGCACGTCCGATAATATTCCTATCAAAAATTCGCAAGATACCAAAATAGAATAACTGACGTAACGCTCAAAGTACTGAGAATAAATATGTCGCAATAATCAGCAAATAAAGAAGCTTCTTTTATTATTCAACCACCAGACTTTAATCTATTACACGCCAATTGCTATCAACGTGATTCACTGCAAGCACTCGTTGCCACCCTTTCCAAATCACTGTTATTTAAAAGAATCCTGCCCAGTTGTGCTCGACACGCATCCTAATTACCCAAATCACCACATCAAATTCGCCTAAAGAGTTCATAAACCATAATCCCGAAAATCGTGGTACGTCAGCGAAGGCCGCCCGAAGGCAAATCGTTTTCAGGAATTCCAGACGTATCCGCAATGCGGATCAGCGCCATAATTCTGACGGTAAGGACGACGATGACGGCCATAAGGAAGCGCGAGATCAATCTCTATGCCGGGCCGTGCGGACTTCAAGCGAGACAGGGCCAAGCTCGTATCTCGCGCTTCGACGCGCGATTTACAGCTGCCGCGTTGCTTTATTCGCCAACCTGTTCTTTCTTTTCGCATCTCTTCTCTCGACGCTGCTTCGCTCCGGAGGAACGCTCGACTCGCATTCCTTCTGCAACGCCGACCGCGTTGCCGTACGCGAATCAGATAAAAGTGGCACTGGAAAGTATACACCACGGCCTCCAACGGCGACTTTGAAGAATCGGCGTGGATCCCGGAGGATTCTGCCGGAGCACGAGCACTGGTGCGATATGGATGGCCGAGAGTCGAGAAGATGGAAGTTAGGCAAATTTCTCTTTCCCAAGTTTTTGCAGACTGAACAAAGGATCCGCGTTCTTAATTATCCGTGAGTTGTTTGTTAAGGAAATAAAGGGATCTAGATTCTGAAGAAACGTTGACTTCTGTTTTGGTTGAATCTCGTGGCTTATGCATGTTTCTAGATATCTTCTAAACTACTCTTTTATTAGACTGATTACGTGAGGATACAATTTTTGTGGAGCTTATCGTGGGGTTACGGTAAAGCAATGCTATTATACACGGTGGTGTATTTAAAATAAACCATCTAGTTATCACTTTCAGTTGTGGTAACATAAAAAATCGATGATATGTAAGTTAAATGATACGAAAAGAATTTTCAAATTTTTACTTAATGCCTGATGTAGACACCGTCTAGCTGACCTACTTTCGAGCATAGTTACCTTAATATTTAAAAAATCCGTAATTGGCTATTAATCGCCAAACATTACTTCCCTAAATATAAACTTCAATCTTTGTTAGCCTTTGTCATTAACCCTTCCACCCTCGATGTTTCATATATGCAACATTGTATTTCGACAATATTTATATTTTCATTCAACAAAAATCTGGTTCCAAATTAAAGTGTTTGAACACCGAAGAAATTAAATTTCTAGTATAGTTCAAGTCGCGTTTGTATGTGTTCGATATAAAATATATTTTTCACCAGCAAGAGAATTTGATCCTGAAAGGGTTATAGAAAAGTTACTAGTGCCAGCAAATTAATAATTTTCGATTCATTTTTAATATAAAAAGACGATGACCGTTCCAAGAAATTAAAATTTTGTTAAAAAAAAGGACGAAAAGTTAAGATTCTTTGCACCTCGCATACCAAACTTCATCAGCGGTCCATTAACCACAGGCTCACGCTTCTCTTATTAGAGCCCCGGCATTTACTCATCGTCGAAGCGCCGTAATGCGACGCGAGGGAACGAAAAGTGGCAAAGCACCCTCGAGCGATCTCGCACCATGAACCTCTCTCTCTTCTTCGTGCGGCCAACTCTCCCCATGGGACTCGGGTTCCGAGTATACCACGGGCACAGAGTGTCGACCATAACGCTGGCCAGAAGAGAATACCGGTTCGGAAAGCGCAGTGGCGCCGCTACCCAAGGAATTCACCTTTCGAAAAAATCGCACCGCTCGACGGGATTTGAATAAGCTTTGCATCTTATGTCACTAAACTTACTCGACCACTCGCTTCGTCCATACGTTCCTCGAATTCCCGACACGAGATAGGCATGGCGATTTTTGCTTGGAATCGCTTACTAGCACCTATGCTCCCCCTTTTTTTCCTTCTTCCGGTATCCCGGTTAATTTGTTGGCCAAGGCACAAGAAAAATTCCCGAATAGCTGCCCTTGACTGTGAAATATTTTTCCCCGATGAAAGATAATTTTTTGGGGGGTTCGTTGAGCAATACGTAAGTACTTTGTTGGATGGGATACTGGCTATTCCAGAAGCAATTAACTAAATTTTGGTAATTTATACCACGTATTATTTCGCAGTAGTTGGAAATAATTTTTGCGGGGGTTGCAATTATTCTCCATTTGGGAAACTGTTTCTAAAGTCATATTTAATAATATTCGACTCCGTATAATATAAATTTGCGGTGTTTATGCAATTAGAGTGCATGTATCATAAATGAACATTTCTAGATACCCAAAGGATCCCAAAATTTGCGAAAATTTTACGAAATACGATTTTCCAAGCACATCTATAATAATTCATAATATAATCTATAGACCGTGGAACATTATGCAAATGTTTATTTTATGAACACGAGTTAGAATCTAGAACATAAGCAGAAATTTGTTTCGCTCTTTAAGTATTTTAAATCGCATTTTGTTCCATTTTGGCTGCATCGAAATCTCCCGTAAATGCATAAAAATTCGCCGTTTAATAATGAAGAATAGAAACACCATGGGTGCAAAGGGAAAGGAATAATGTAAGAACACCGTTCGCATGGTTTTCGCGAGAACGCAAACGATCAAAGGGCCGATCGATAAGGGAACGTGGTTCGTTCACGAAGATGGAGCGCCGGTTCCAAGAACTCGTTAATAATAATCCCCGACGAAATTATTTATTTAGTCCATTTGCAAGTTCTCGTCTGTCTTAGTACCTACGTGACTCCGCCGGTAATGAATGCCCGGTATACATAAGTTGAGTTACAACGACTCTCAGCCTCCGACCGAATATACCTACCTGGCTACAGGGCCGCGCAAAAGATGCGCCGCGAGGATAACACCGTCGAGTTATCGTCCTTTTATTTTATTTCACTCATTCGCTCGTTCCACCCTCCTTTCCCACCTTCCAACGCCGCCGGTGCCCTCACGCGCGGCTTCTTGTTCTTCCTCTCCTGTCTATACACCCTTTGTCCGAGGCTTCGTATTTTACTTTCGTGCTAGCAGCGGGAGCCATTGTTCACCGCATAGCAAATCGAACGAGCCACTCGAACGTTGCGTCGTCGTTCCATAAGTATCTTCTACGTTTTACGAAACAGTTAGGGTATAGGTCATCCAAGAGGATTTCTTCCTGGGACGCCACCGCCTCCTTCGATCAGTTTTATATTATAAAAGGACATTTCGTTTATTTTCAACTGGATAACAAAAATCGGATGGCGAAAGCTGTACTATGCGAAAAAGCTGTAACGGTATACTATGATATTTCTAGAAACTAACACAAGCCGCTACTAAGGCGTTTCTAGGAAATATCGAGTAACGATTTCGATTTTTAACGATACTTATACGTCAGATGTGTGCAAAACCAGCGGAATAGTCATCGATCTGCCAAGCTCGTCAACAGAAGGAATTTTGCAACACGACAGATCGTTCTTTGCTTGGTCGTAAGCCATGCACCTCCTACGAATCGTCCCACGGGCGCCAATATTTGCGGAAACGAAAAGATTTATGGTAAACACGGCCACTTCCCCTCTCTGCCAATCCTTTGGTCCCGTTAAAAATAAAATGAAAACGACACACCAACTTGGACAGGATTTATGTACGGGGAGTTGAAAAACGCTTCATTAGATTGAGGAAATTTTAATTACGACGCCGTTTCTGTGCCCACGATGTTTGTACAGGTATCCTACGTTTTATACATTTTTCGAAAATACATTCATAGTTCGTTGGTGAAATTTTTCGCAAAATAATGTCATCGTAAACGTTGCTTTCCCTTTTCTCGAATTAAACATGCTATTATTTAACAAGAGTTCATAACTAATAATTTCCAATCTCATCAATTACACAACAGAACTTAACACAATAAAAAACGCTACTATATTAATATCAAAATAGATGCGACTATTTGCAGACTCCCAAATATATTTTGTACGAAAAATACATTCTACGTGAATATCTACTCGCACTCTCCGTAACGGTAGATACCATTTTGGTATCGTTATCAGCAGCTTGAACGTAACATTTACTTCGCAAGCGCATAAAAGGCGAGTAAAACATAACATCTGTTACAAAAGATCCTTGACTAATCGACGCAGAAGCTCGAACAGCACCTTGTACAAGGATTAGACGCGCGTTTAAGAATGTCGACGTAGCTGAATGCTCGGTAAGAACCGCGACTCCCTTCAATTACACCGATGGAATCGACATTCCGCGGGCGAGGTTCAACCATATCGTCGGTGAGGGATTTAAAAATCAGCTGGAACTTGAGTAAACCGACCGATAATAGCTGGCATTCCTCTGAAAATCGCGCCGCTCTTTCGTCGGCCGTAAAGACGGCAAAAAAGAAGGAGTCGCTGACGGCATGCCGTGCGACGTTACCTCCAAGATTTTAACTAGTTGCCGTTGACACGTGTCAATAAACATTCTACGTTATTGTGCGTTGATAAAGCGATTCCTTGGCGGGCCGAAGAACGTTCAAAACGGAGAAGTACCGTTGCCTTGTAAGAATGTTGATTTCGAAGAAGAAGTAGTCCAAAGGCTGAAAAAACATGTGCAAGCCGTTTCCAAGTTTTGCAGGTAAATTACGGAAGTATTATATATTATGTAAGCAGAGATAAGAGAAAAATTGCAGCTGTGCATGCGAATTTACTTTAGAAAATCGAACGTACCGTGAAATATGTAACAACGAATAGTTTGTTGTAAAGTATGACGTTGACGAGATTAATTATCAGTAGACCGCAGATTTTTATGCATTTATAGAAAATTTAAATTTCCAATACTATGAAGAAATATGCAAAAGACCGGAGTAAAATACAAGTTACGATATTTGGAGGGTTAAATAGATTTTTGTTAAAATTTCATTTTTTTTTTAGTTGTTAACAGTTTACTAATTACTAGATTGCGGATTTTTACGCACTTATGGAGAATTTAAAGATGCAAGGTGCACGTTATATTCGAAAATATACGAAATGTTCAAAATAAAGGATACATTGTGATATTTAAAGGGTGAAACGAATTTCTATCCAAGTCCCAATTTGTCAACCCTTTTTCGGACTTCGGAGTTTAGTTGACAGTTTACTTCTCTCTTTAATTTTTACCACCATGTTAATAAGTGCAAAATAACTGCGTAGCCGTATTCAAAACTTGGTAAGACAATACAGAATTAAATAAATTTTCAACTAATTATATCCATGCCCATTTAAACATGCTGAATTTGAATCTTTACGAGGCCCCTATAATCCGAAAAAGGGTTAACATAGCGTGAAAAAGATACAAATTTGCATAATAGTCTACAATCCACTCTTTACCGAACAGTTTCAGGATACGATGCATTAAAATAGTTTCGATTGACCTTTTACATTCTATAACCACAATTTTACTGCGCTCGTTTAATATTTGTCCAAAGTTTCGTATAATTACATCCATATCTTCATTTGCATGTTAACTATGTATATTTATGACCGTAACATTTTTTCCATTTTCATTTTTAGGCTATCCATACTCTCGTAGTTCGTAGAAAGATCTGCGAATACTTGGTACGTACCTACGTATAAAATTAAACGCTAAATAATATCACGTAGAAAGAGTCGGACTACGTTGCAATTAACTGGCCATTTGTTACGATAGAGGTAATTTAGCCGGATAATAACGCGAGGTTTGCCGAATGATTTCGAAATGAGAACGTTAATAAGCTGGATAAAGAAAGTTATCGAACCGGTAACGATCCGCAAGTACCAGGGTAATTTAATCGAACCCACGGAATAATAACGTGTATCGTAATATTATTGATTCGAAGGTTTTCCCTTTTTTTTTTCCTCCTCTGTTTTTTTCACGATCCCCTTCGCGGTTGGTATATACGTTCCGCTGCGGCCAGACGTTCGATCTCGATCGCTTTTTTCGCCGATCGAGCCAATTTCTTGACACATGTTCGGCCGTGCAACGCTGAATCACGGGGAGCAGCTTTTTATGGGAAAGCCGCGAGCGCAGTTTAAAAGTCAGCGAGCTAGCTACTTTCACCCGGTTCGCGTTGAAAAACAGTCGGGGCCGGAATTTTTTTGGGAATTAACCGGAGCAAAAGTCAGCATACGTCTCGAGATTACGACGTGCGGTGAGTAAAATCCACGCCGGATCAAAACATTAGCCTTTCTTCTGGCTCTTCGTTCCGCGCAAGAACCGAATCGTGGAATAACAAGTTGGTACACCTGCCATCTGAACCAGGAATTCGTGTAATTTTTTATCCCTTCACTGGTCTGCCCATTCCGTATCCCTGTCTCATCTATTAACCCTTTCGTAACCAGGGAGACGCATATATCTCGCCTAAGTACTCGAAAATTAATTTCAAATTATCGGCTCTCTCGGAAAGTTCTTGCGTTTTTTTTTTGTTTTTTTTTTTGGTACAGGGTAACAGAAAGATGTAGGGTAGATGTCCGAATAACTGTCACATTAAGCTCATCGCGTAACTTTATTTAACTATTTTAAAAGTTATCTAACCTGAAAATAGTTCCACGGTGGAACACAACATTGCTTAACGTCTCTTCTGTTTATGAACATTTTTATTATACATTCAATACGATGAATTAATTATTCATTAATTGAAAATGTACAACGAGACCCGGTGTCCTTATTACCGTCGCTTGTAAAGTTATCACTTGAATGGAAATGATTCTTATAGATATTAGCAATTCAGTTCGTATAACAGATATATGGTGAATAACATAATTATCGCCTTTACTGCATCATGATAATTTCCAAACTTTCTACTCACATTAGTCGCGTATTCGACGATCAAACGGCACATTGGCCTCCTAATGTTTATTCTTAAATGTTGAGTATAAATAAATATGCAATGTTGGTACGTAAAAAGAAAGTATAAATGTAGCAATGAAACCTTTTTTATCCGCAATTCATCATATATTACTTTCATTACTAAATAAAATAATTGAAGTTCCACTTTTAGGGACATCTAGCATACATACTACTATTTTCCGATATTCTGATATTTTTTATTAATTCAGCATATGTTTCGTAAGTAGTTGCTTTAATATCTAATGTCTAATTTAAGGGTCTCACTCCTAGACTAGAATTTCGTGAATCCAAATTCTCTTATAAGCTTGCAATCCACTTCCATCCATAATTCATTCGTGCAAAGAAAACTTTATTTTATAGCTACCAAATGGAACCACTGTTGCTCGCTAATGATTATAAAGAATGCATTCAATCATACTATTTTTTAAGATGTTACTAAATATTAAATTCAATAAACGTTTGGTTGAAAACTAGCAAGTGTCCGGTCACTTATGGATGGAAGTGTATATTTCACGTTCTTTGCATTGCTTTTCGATCGAATTTAAATTTAAATCACTTAAAGTTAGATAAATAGTAACTGTGTTGATACACGGCATTTAGTTGTTAGAGATAATTATACGAGAAATATACCATTTTGAAGAAAGCAATTCGATTATCCATTCATTGTTAAATTCTTCAAAAAGTATAAATTGCTGAAGTAGCAGCGACGCATGGTCAACAAAAATTGGTTACATGCTAAAAGACGGATTTCATGATGTTTTATTATGCTCTCTTAATTTCTAATAAAAAAGTACAGAATGTACCTATAAATATTTTGTCTAAGTTTTACGCTACTCGAAGCCGATTACAATCGTATCGAATCGTTACTTTAATAAACACTGAAGGGGTTAATAAATCCACCGCACAAGCTTCACTTTCATCATCTCTTTCCATTCTTGCATCGTCGAACCAAAAATTTCCCTTATACTCTATCCTCTCGTTTTCCCTTTTCATTCTCGCGTCGAATCGAACTTTTGCTGCGTTTTCTTTCGCGTGCAGATGATCGATTACTCCAATCCAAAGCGATGCCAGCGAAAAGTGACAGGACCAAAGCAGACTGACGCGACGTCCCCCGCTTTCCCAGTTTCCACTTCGACAGGTCTTCTCCAATTCGCTGACTTTTCGGGAATGTCACTTCGGATCCCGGAGGAGCCTCGGCACTTTGTAGTGACGCAGAGAGGCACGGAGGGTACATCACCTTCGCGTGTTTACCTCTTCGGTAACCGGTTCCATCCTACCTCTTCGCTCTTTCGCGTCGGCTATCGTTCTTCTCCCTTCCATCCTGGTTTACCTGTGTACAACCTCGCGTAGAATCTACCTTCCCTCTCCTTTCCTCCTACACCTTTTTTTCCACCTCCCTTTAACTCGTTCCTGCTCCGTTTCCTCATCCTCTTCGTCTTCGTTCAGCGGCGAATCTTCGTTCTCCGTCGATACGCCCCTGTCGTCTCTCGTTCTCCTCTCGGCACCGCGGTATTCAAATGACCTCGGATGATGGATATGCCCGTCTCTCTCCGCATGCCGGTAATTGCCGCTATTTCTGTCCTTATTTTTGCCCGCGGTGCGTATACCTTCGAACGTGCACGAACGTACATAGCACGCACTCCAGGTCGGCTTCTTCTTTTTTTTTTTTTTTTTTTTCCCCTTACGGTCCCTCTTCTTACCTTTTCTTTTTTTTTATCGAGTGCGCGCACGAGATACATGCCTTGGTACTCTACGAATCTTATCTTTGGGAATTTTGCGAGGAGTATGGATAAATTGCGTGGGAATCGGTGAAGGCTTGGTCCGGATCGATCCGAAGGATTCTTTTTCACGCAACGCGGAGGTGCGAAAGTGCCGAGAACTTCGATCGATTATCTCGAAGCTCTACAAGATTACTTTGCCGTTCAAAATGGACGAAACGGATACGTGTTGATCGTAAAGTGAAATTTTTCAGAGGTATCGAATGGTTTTGATTCCGATTGGCAAAGGGGTGGTTTCCATGCCGCGATAGGTGTATTCGTGACGTGATTGTTGAAGAATTAGGTCATTCCATAAGTTAGTGACTGATGAATTTTATGCTACAAAAGTGCAGCCAAATAAGAGTAGTAAAAGTACTTCCAAAGCAAATTGAACTTGTGACGTATTAGTCGATAGATCTTTCGAAGAAAACCCTTTCTGCCAAACTTCAACCCCATATCCTTACTATTGGGGTACTTTTAGATCGAAACGTGATTAACAGCTTAAATTTATAAAAAAGTTACTTAAGAAATTGGGGATATTTTAATCAGTGGTATACATGTCTGCGAATTTTTCCAAATCTATTGGTAGCCGATGCGATTGTTACAAAATTTAAAAGTGCCGATCTCTCATTGAAGTTTCCAATCGACTATGTTTACATTTCTATAGTTTTACAGTTTTACACAACTGCTTTGATTGAACTGAACTTGAACTTCTGCATTAAGAGTCATTCACTCTCAACCGTTAAATATTTTAAATATATTGCGAGATATAGTAGTAACATATTGCGGCACGAATTTATATGATGACTTATAGTATTATTGAAGTTTTAATCGATTGAAATGATAGCGACGAGAGAAAATGAATTATTTTTTATAGGTTTGCAGAATGAGATGTTATAAGTTATAAATGTGCACATAAATTTCTTAGAGGGGCATTAAGAAAAGTGAGCAAATATGTAGATAAATTTGTTAGAGTAGCGTTGAAAGATCATTAAACTATGAAAATAGAGATTTTTCTAAGAATGCGGTAATTATTTCGTTCGATTACACCGATGTGGATATAAACAGCACGTTATTAATTTTCGATTTTTAACGAAACATCTTTTACGAGATATACGAAGGAATAATAACGATGCTGGCTACTAGCTGAGGATCAAGGCCTCGATAAGAGGAAGAATGATCAAGCGAATTAACGTAATAAGGGTATAATTACGCTAATTAGGATCCTCCATCTGAACGCGGAAGATCCTTGATGAAATATCGGAATTACCGGTTTTTCTTTTATAGGAGGCTATCCAATGATAATAACCTCTCCTAACAATACAGTAACTTCTTCGTTTAAGTTCTCGAACCTTGCTTTGTATTTCGAAACACGTTATTACAACGCGAACAAAGCGGTAAATTCAGGAAAATTCTTTGAACAGTTACGACTAGAAATAGTAAAGATTTCCTTCGTGTTTCCTCCTGTGGTTTCCTCGTTAAACGTCCAGGAGGTTATAATCGCCCATGTTTCTTACTCGCCACGATAATTAATGTTTTCGCGCGTTCGCTGTTATGCAAGTCTACGCGATATTTCTAGCCACTCGGGATAGGCGCAAAAGCACGTGGAATCGAGCAAGGAACTTCATAAATTTCCACGCACGAACGCGGTATCTCCGTTACATAAATAATCAATTTCTCGAGCGTGTTGTTAAAAAACGATATCATACTCTTTGTCCGATATTTAACACGGAAATTGTTCTCGCGATGAAAACCTTAACAGAGAACAATGAAAGCTGTCTACAATCAGCGTAAATTCATCTTAAAAGTTAGTGTTACAAAATTGTACGTTTTGAAACTTCTCTCGAATTTCTATGTTAGATATACAACTTCCTCTCTTTTGATATATGTCTTTTCTTAACTCTGCCGCAGCCTTCGTGTTATCTTCGATCCAACCGTGTTCTAATGTTTCTAAAACATTTCCTAGTTTCGAGGCAAGCATAAAAGGGTCGCTACTAATATTTGTAAATTCATATTTCTGTTTCTACATCGAACGTTTTTCTCCTCAAACGTATAAAACTGTTCTAGAATAAAGGGGAACGCGAATGGATTTAGTAGAATTTCGAAGATCGTTGCAAGATTGAAAAGGCATGCCAGACATTTCAAATAATTCGATTTCTATTCCTACTCCGTTGCAGCAGATGCTCTCACGAGAACGAAAGTTCAGTTATTCGTTCCAGGGGGCAAGTGTTATGCGTTCGTTGTTCGTTTAACCTTTTCTTGGAGAGAAACGGAGAATATTATCAGGATTCCACGGTATCGTCGCACTCTATCGGAGTGGAGACTCCGTTTCCCGATTGCATTCTCACGCAACAAGCTCTCGAAGAGAATACACTCGGATGGTATCGGTCTCTCCGCTCCAGTCTTTCTTTCCAATGGTTTACACCGCGCTAAACAACTCGGTTCCACAAGCTTTTGCTGCCCATCACTTCGACAAATTTTTAATTCGTCGCAAATTGCAATTACTCGCATCGAAACTTTTGTAAGCGCAAACGGAGAACAGTTGAAAAATGATGTTGGTTGCGTAAAGGTCCAAAGTTAAAAGAACATTTTTGAAGAGCATGCGTAATCCGTTCCGCGCAATAGAATCGTTTACACAATGGGCCTATAAATACACATTTATACCGTGCATTGACGCATAAATTCATTACCGAGATTTTTATCGTCGAATTTGCAATCTACAAACGTGTAAATAAGAATTTAAAAGCGTTTACTTGCCCCCGAAGTAATTAGATTGCCTGAAATAACATCACCGAACCAATAAACACTTAAGGTGGTTATCGTGGTGGCCGTTTAACCAGCCATTTCAATCGACCAACGTGTGTTTGAGTTTAATTAAAAATCGCATGAAAGCCAATTGAAAAAGGTGGCAAGGGGATGAGATTCGAATTCAGTGGCTCGTAAAATGTTTTGTTTGCACGCGCATAATGCAAGGACGGCGCAGCATCACTTTTAACACGACCTGTACCATACGTACGAACGTGCACGGGTAGCTACGGGGCAAACAGCAATCATACCCATAAAGTTCCCGTGATCCCTTCGTGCCAGGGCCTCGCATGCTGAATAACAGCAACTATTAGTGGCCTGTCGGTCATTACAATCTGTCAGTCGAACATACAGTCGTGTAAGTGTTCCGCAGGTAACCTTGACGAATGAAACTATTGGCCAGTACGCGTACTTTTATCTCTCTCCTTTTTCTCTCCCTCGTACGATGCTGCAAATACTTTAGCCGGCAGTCGATCTTTTAGTCAGGGAAGACAATCGACTGGAATCCCTGAGACAAATTGTCCTTTAGGTTCCGCGAAAAAAACGATCGTATCGGATTCTAAACGATTTGATTATGGAATAACGCGTTCGAGTACTCATTTATCATTCGAGACGAGTTTCTTTGGAAAACAATTTAAAGTAGAATTTCTAAAGTTAATAGGGGTTAAGAGGAGTTCCACCTATTGAAGAACGGCACCTAATAACGGATGGCGGTCATATATTTGAAATCCGAAACGAGTGCAGGTTGGTAATATCGCGAAAACTGAAGCGTGTATTAAAGAACAGAGAACGAAGACTCAGGAAGTAAGCGGACTAGAAAAAATAAATGAAACTAGAGGATTGGTACAGGAAAACGCAAATGAAAAGACGGCTTGCATGATTTGTTTAAGGACTTTTGATGGAGGTAGGATTCAGCGTTCAAATTGCGAAGAATGAGCCCGCGATGCGTGTGCCGATACTTTCAGATTGTATACGTGATTATTGCAAATTATTTTGATATTCTCGAAAGTTACGTCACGAATCTTTGCTGCGTTCGGTGATAGAGGCCGCTTAAAGTTCCTTTAAAAGTATCTACCGATGTTTAATGTTAATTTAAAATAGTATCACGATAGTGTCGCTTATTTCGCACCTCTGCTTTTAATTATGATAATGTTAACTTGAAATTAATGCAATATAAGAAGAATAAAACACCATCTCTTTTATTTGTTTAAAGAAAACCTTAACTACCTAAATATTAGGTTCTGTTGCTTAGAAACTAAAATTGCAATATTATTTAACCAAATACTTGATACATAACCATTAAACGCAACATCGAATCTTTAAAGTTTCACATGCGTAGCTTAAAATAAACTCCATCATCAGAGCTACTCTTATTTATACGGATTCTTCGTCATCGAAGATCATAAAATATTCTCAGAAAATTTTCTCCTACACGCTTATAATGTAACTTCCTTTCAACAAATTATTAGGTGTACAAATTAATTCGGCTCCTCTTTACAAACTTCAATGTACGTTTATAGCGAATCAAATATAATTTTAATTCAACTAAAAAATAATGTCCATTATTCAACTGCATCGTACGCGACTATAAATTAAATTTTAAAACGACGATTGTTTTAAATAATAAAAAAACCTTCGAGTCCTTTGTGGAGCTGTGGAGAGGGGATAGAATAGGAAAAAGGAAGGGTTGTTGCGTTTCGTCCTGGGCCTGCTAGTGGACTCATCAGTAAGGCTACCTAGCAGGCCCTGCCTTAGACGTTGGAATATTGGAAGGAAGATTAAAGGCGGTATATATATGGACGAGGTAGTTGGAGCGAGTACTTTCGAGAAAGCCTATTTCGTCGTATGTCCCTCTAGTGGTCGGTGCAGGAGAGCCGCCACACCTTTAAACGTAAAGGCAACAAATTAATTTGCACACCTAATAATTACCCTTTTATAACATGAACAAGTTAACATAAATATCGCAATGGCCCGTTTCACGCTGGCGATTCTGTTTATCAAGGTAACTAGCCTCTCGATTTCCGCGAAACGATCCGTGACGTAAAATTGAATCAGTTTCTCTGTAAATGACATTGTCACGATGATGGACCAGCGGAAGAAACAAGCCACGACAGCTTCCAGCGAGTCAGTTTTGCGGCAGGAACCGCTGACTCAACTCTCCGTTGGGAGAGGTGTCTCGGAGTGTCTAGCCGAGTTCGCCCACGTGAAACCCGGTTCTATGCCCGTTGCTTAGGCGTACAATTGCACGGGAACGCGCCAGAACGATCGACGATTAGGCAATAGCCGCCGTTTTATAATTGTTCTTCGGCATGCGCCGGTCGTGTAAACCACCGGCAAGGCCCACAGTTTCGACATACGCGCCGCCTCGCGTTCTAACCTACGTTTCGCGCGATTAATTCTTGCGGAGCGATAAATCTCGCAATCGGTAAAGTTTTGCTTCAAGGGCTTCGGAAGCTAATCGGTAGAATCAAAATCGTTGTTAGGGTTGAATCAGAGTTTAACAAGAATTGCAGAAGAGAAACTGCAGCAAGACGCGAGAAACATTCGCAAGATGGCAGAATGTAATGTGTGCGATTGTTTGCTTAATATTGCAGCGTAATAACTTTAAACTTTGTTTTCCTTGCTGCAGTGATAAAAACTGTACCATGAATTTCCATTTACCCTTTTTTTCTAAACCGTCAAGGCTGGTAATAATTGATGCCGTTTTTGTATCGTGCAATTTGTGAAGATGAAAAACGATATTAATTATTGTTAGATCTTACATATGCCATTTTTTGTTTGCTTCTAGATAACTGAATCAGAAGTTGGCAAACTATGTTACAACCCGCAGCGCGTCGACCAAATTTTCAACTTTGTTAGTGAAAATATGAATTTGGATAAAGATCCGCTGTCCATTTATCACATGTTGCCACTTTATGACGGATTTTATTATTGCTTCGGCAATTCTACGAGTTCTCCGCGAAATTTTGTCACAAATTATCATCCGCAACCTATCAACCCCCTTTTCACTGTTAACGTTTCACCGTAAGCATTACAGTATTCGCGAATGTCGGAAAAATTCTATTATATCATAACGCGTAACGTTCGACACCGAAAGGAATAACGTTGCAAGATTACAGTGCAGTAACGCAAAGGGTAAAAGGGGGGTCGTAAAGATCGGACCTCTCGGAACAAAACTGGCGACACCGTAAAGTAAAGGGGTTCCGATATCGTTCTCTCCCTGTTCGTGTTTACGTTTTCTACATTCCTGCGCCACGGCGGAGGCTAAAGTATGCACACCGTGGCAATAGAGGACGCGTGTACGCGAAATGCACACCGCCAAGCGTCGCCAAATGTATATGGGGAACGATAGGTGATATAAAGTGGTAATGTCGCGAGTAACGTGAAACATAGGCTGATTGGGCCGGTTTAGCCGCGCCTTATCGCTGCCTGTGCTCGACATACATCCACCGTGAAACCCTTATTGCCGTTGCCGTTCTCTCCGCGAACTTCTCCACGTTCCTGCATGAGAAGAACTAACAAAAGTTCCCTTCGCGTCCTGTCGTGGCGTCGCGTCGCGTCTTGTATACCATTGAACCCCCCTTCCTTTGGCCGTCGGTGGTATACCATTGAACCACCATCCTCGAACTGTCCCTATACTATCGAACCCCCTTTCTTGAACTGGTCCAGCAGACACGGCTTGGCGAGCGATGTCATCGAGAGGTTGCCACCGCCGCGCCGTTAGATTTGTGGTCAGGATATATTAGACTGTGTTATCGGGGAACACGGCAAATCGTAGGCTTACACAATTGAGACGGCTGACGGTGTTACGTACGAGTACGTGGAATATAGATTATAGAACTTTCTTTATTACACGAAGCTTGCATTGGAAATAGATGGGTTTGATCTATGGAGTGGTTGTTGAATTGGGACGCGGTAAGCTACGTATTGCTTTTTGGGTTACTCTTGTCGACGGAGGAGATATACTAGATGTTCGGTAACTAATGGTACAGATAGATAGGAGACGCTTGTACATTAAATAATAAGTCGAAAACGTATAATAACATTTTTTTTTATATCAGGTTTGGTACTCGAGAAAATCGAATTTAAATATGATTATAAAACGATAGACTGACCACCATAATCTTCTTACTTTTATTGGCGGAATTACATTAACTTAACTGTGTATTTTGATGAAATTATATGTGTCGAATAATTAATAAGATGAAATTTGTTTACGATTTGATAAATTAAGGCAGCAAAATATGCTAGATGCATATAATCGTGTATTTCGAAGAATAGATAACATCTCCAACTATTTGTAAGATAATAAAATTGATTGTACGCGAACATCTTGTTTTATTGCGTATTCTTAATTATTCAGTTCAATAGACGCAAACCTGAGTCGAGGCAGTCATTTATAGCGAGAGTGATTTAGTAAAAATATAGTCAAATGCATGCGTATCCGGTGAATATTTAAAATCGATCTTCTTGGAAACCAAACTTATATAAATTTGCAATGGTGCATTTTTCTAGAGTATTCCGTACTTTTCCGTACAAAATATAAATGAAGATTTATTGCATTTCGATCACACGGGCTTTGCAAATATCTACGATTTTTATTTCTTTGATACAAACAAGTATACCTTAGTCACCAGTAGTTCTAGTGTAAATCAACTTTTATTGCTTTTCATATATTAAGACAAGAAGCCGATGTTGAAACGAATTCCATCAAATAAATTCTAGAAGACAATTCCCACGTAGGTAGATTTTATAGAAATTTGATTGTACAGAAGTAAGAAATATCTTAACATTGCATTTTCACGATTCAACTATAAACTACTTGTACATTGCAACGTTACAATAGTGTTTAAATCTTCCCTTTATCGCATTTCCATTTTACGATACATTTATTAAATAAATTTTTCAAACGATATCATATAATAAAATCATTAAATATTCGCGAACAATAAATTCATAAATCAGTACATCATAAAATATTCTTTTACCGTATTTACATTTTAGAACTTTATTTCTAACAGTCGTATTCATGAGTGTACTTTCACATCGAATATTTTTGCATACACTGTGCACCAGCATACGTTCTTCACACGTGCAATGGTTTAGCACGTTATTGTTGCTTTTCAAACGCAATCGGAAAATAACTGACTGGAGGTAACGAAGCTGTCTGTTCTGCGATAGGCAGCACGTGGGCGTCCTTTCCTTTCGATAATGTTTTACAGCTGTGCCATTCATTTTTAGCGGAATTTGCTTTCAAGAATTTTCCTCGCCATTACGCCGCATCGTTTCACACGTTAATTTCCTGTCAAATGTTCCATGCATACTTCAATATTAGATTTACTAATTTCGTAACTTTAAGTAACCCTTTCTTCATCTTCTCACCTCTTGAATCTTCATTTCGAAGGAAAAGTTAAATACACAATGACGCTCATTTCGCGCAATGAAAGCGTGCCGAGTAAAATAATATCGTGTAAAATAAAAGGCATACGAATATTAATTGACACTAAAGTATAAAGCTTGTGTCAAAAAAAAGAAAGAACGCAAACTATACAGGAAGTAATTTAAAACGTAGAAATGCATTCACTAAAACGTTGCATTTAACACTGGAACTACCGACAACAGTTAAAGTGTACTTATTCGTACCAATTAAATTAAAACGACAGATACTCAACACTAGAAGTACCATGGTGGTCAAAGCGACCTATCCGTAACTTTTTATAAAAATTGTATAAACCTACAACAGTACACTTTCGAAGATTTTTCGAGGTTTTCTGTAAATAATGTGAATGAAGATTTATTTTCCTTGCATTGAGTATTTTTCCAAACATTCTATCATTTTAATCACCTTGATGCAAATAAGTATACTTAAATTTCCGATAGTTCTAGTGTTAAAGAAATATATGATGCAATGGAAACGAATATCCATTCATTGTTTTTATAAAAAAAAACCACTACAAGTTTGCAAAAATGCATCGATGTAAATTTATACAATTTTTATGAGAAATTAGGAATCGGTCTACTTTGATGATTCGTTAATAGTGTTAATAAATATAGTACATACAGTGAGTCACAAAGCAATTAGCACAGGCTAAGTGATAACAAAGGTATGTAAAATAAAAAAAAAAGTAATAATAGAAATTTCAGTATCGTTTGGTCTCATATTATCCAATATTAATCTAAAGTCTAATATATAATTTTCCCAGTAAAGCAATATTGAAAGATTTGTACGTCGTACTTTTTCCTGTTATCTTTTTCATGCTGCGCCATTCATTTTGTGATTCGCCGTACATTATCTCGGTTCGGCTCTGATGGGTACTAACTTCTTAAGAGTTAACTGTCACCTAACCCGGGGCTTAAAATGTCTCAGCGTATTCGCTCGATGAAAGAGTACGCGGAGATTTCAACGAGATTGTTGATAAATGTTTTTCTCCTCTACATGGAGAGGATAATTGACACCTAAAGGATCTTGGCTACGTGCATCGCGATTAAAGACGTTCAGGCAACGGATTATCTTGGCGACGTATTTTATCGTGATCAAATATTAGCGTGTATATCGGGGTGAAGAAAGTTCGATGCGGTCGCGTCTTGATTCCACGAATTCAATAAATCTTTGCTCGACGTTTTGTATCTCTTTCTTTATTTATACAACAATATACGCGACCTCGATCCTCGGGTTAAATATTAGTTTCAATATGGAGCCCGACTTTCAACTGAACAAACACTTTTTTGGTGCACACCTGACTCTCCTTTTGCACGATACTTTTTTTTACACAATTTTCATTAACATGATTTATTCACGGTTACACAGTTATTCGTGTTTTACTTTGATTTAATTTATTAATTTCTTATACATCACTTTATCACTTACGCATTTCTTTCTCACTTTGTTGCACTTACACGCGTTACGATTATTCAACAATGTAAACATACCTGGTCGAAGATTATTTCAAATAGTAATTTAAGAATAATCATTTAAGGTAATATTAATTGGTATTTCATGAATAATGTATCTCAATTAATTTTATATTCTTCATTTGGTTAATTAATAGCGAATTGAAATACTGATAATTCGAGAAAGTAACATTTATTTCTTCATTGAAAATTTATATATCGTTTGAAATAACGTTTAGAAAAATTATTAAGTATAACAGAAAAATAATCGTAGTAAATGTATAATACTGTTACTAATACTAATATTTATTACGTTAATATGCTCATATTTTATTACAGTAATAAATTCACATTTCAAAATTAAATCCAAATAAATAGCTTCACTCGTGAAAGCTGATTCAATACTGAACGTCTTCCTGCGTTACATAAATACATAGCAACGCCTAACAACAAATACAAACCACCACAACAGTGAATCGATTCTAAGAATCGTAGTAGGAAGCGCAGTGTGCACAACAGTCAAAGTACAGAAAATCACCGTGCATTATTATCAGAAAGGAATAGTAATAATATAAATAATAATAATGCAAATTTGGCGAATGATTATCAACATTCTTGATATAGGTGAAAAGAACTCCAAAAATGACTGTTGAATTAGGGTAAAACAAGATAAATCCGGTATATCAAATTGATAGGAGGCTTCACCCGACGCTACATTTTTCTTTCCACGAAATGTCAAGGTGACCGCGAAAAAATGATTCTACCTATCAACTGCAGCACCCAGACAACCTATATACCTGGCGCCCGTGTATCGAACGTGACGAATATCGGTGCACGATATACGTTTTAGGTCGTAGTAAAGAATAATGCGATCGGTTACACCTGGCGATAAAGCATCTGTGTGTAATTCGATTATCTGCAACGGTTATTGCATCGGGTAGCGAGCAAGCAATGGGTGCTACGAGGGCCGCCAGTGGTTCTTATCGTAACAGTTATCGATGTTTCCAACCGTATGTTCAACTCAAATATTGCGAATCGTTGGTTGCTTCGATAGCATGACGTTTACCTCGAGTTGTAGTGTAAATCGTTTGAATCGCGTTTCCCCGGTAAACAAGAACCGGTAAAAATCGAGCATTACGCGGGTTTTGATCGTGTAACGCAAATCGAGATTACGGTTATCGTGAAGTCCTTGAGCTAGTACAGAGCCGACCTCGATTTGAATTTGATTTGAAAAAGAAGGGCGGTTAAAAAGGTGCAATATTAGAATCGAAGCCTCATAAATTATCTTGTTGCTCACGATTAGATTGCGGATCTTTGTACAAATTCGTATCTTTCTTAACAAAATTGAAGAAATGAAGCCTTAATTGAGGGTCGTTTCATCTTCAAAATATTAGGTCGAATGTTTATTTATAAACTTCAAGAATGATGATTTTTCATTGAACATTAAATCAAAAAATAGACCACATATATATATTCTAAAATTGGCGATTTTTACGAGCATATAATAATACAATTAATTAATTGTTGCAAAAAGTATGCAGAATTATGTGCAAACTATTTGAATTAAGTACACATTGTTTTGAAAGATCTACTTGCGTTTAAAGATTTTACTTTGAAAAACGCATTAACCTAATAAAATAATTTGTACTCCGCTTCGAATATTTTCGATTTCTCATACGTGCATAAAAATCTTCTCTAGTTTATTCGCGATTTCATTGCACCCATAACATAATATTCATGGTATATTTCTGTGAACGATGAAAAAGTACGCAGAAACATCGATTTCTCCTTTACGTATCGGGTTTACCTTTAACGTATGTCTTCCGAGTTTCTTCTTATCGGTACCCCCGTACGATCTAACGCGATCAAAGAAAATATTTTGTAACCGAAAGGTCTACGATCGATAGGCGGTATGTTTTTACCTCTGGCAACAATCGAAGCAGGGCAATCGCTTTGAAATTTTCTACAATAGAAACTCTTACTTTATTTTAATAAAAAATGTATCCGTAATTAGGTGCTGTCGGTGCTACATTATTGTCTTACTAAAATGATGAGCTTCTTTATATTTAGAGGTCGAAAATGAGTTATCATTGAAATGTAAAGTATTTTATCTGAAGAAGTAGGCGGTTAATAAAGTGACTCCAGCAGCTGTTTGCTCTTGCTACTAATTCAGAGTTCAGTCTCTCTTTAACATACGCACGTCGAAAAGCCACGGTAAATAGAACCCGTTCCTTCGAGATACAGCTGTGAGCGTGACATTTCAAATTATCAAGTTCATCCGAATAGAGTCGGCAAGCCTCCTCGATTCTTTTGCTGTTCCAACACGTAACGCTCTGTTGTTTAAACAATATTACACGAAAAATTCTACGACTTCGTACATTTCCTCAGACTACACAATCTCCGCACAGTCCACATAGCAAATCTTATCGAGCAAATATAAATCACGCGTTATCATGATGAATATTTTTACTAGTTTTTACAATTGTAAACTGTATAAGAAGACCAGTGGATTGGATTACGAAAACTGCGTTACATTCCCTTTTATTGTCTTCGTTGGGAATTAGTCCAAAATGCAAAATATTGAATTCATTTATTAATCCTCGCATTGCAACCGTATTTATGTATATTTATGTTTCGTTTACCGAAACAAACAAATCATCACGAATTTGATTCTTTCGCACCGATTATCGGGACAAATTTGTACCCCAATTATTTCCCATAATCGACGTTCTAATGTGTTTCTACAAATTATCACAGAAATTCTCCTACGTTACAAATCGTTACACAATCCAAATAAGATAGTCTAGACATCGCATCTAACGCAAACGTTCTCGAACCAGTTTATAGCCGTTACCCATTCATCCTAATTTCCGTGGACAGCGGTTTCACCGCGAATCAAGGAGGAGGACATAGAAAGGCGAGCAGCGCACGTATGTACACGTACATAGGTTACCGAAGGTAATATAAAAATCAGAATTACGAGCATAGCGCCGCTCGTAACCCTCGGGCATGGAATGTCAACGGTAACTACCGTCGTACGTAGGAATAATATCGACTTCTTTACGGGTCGTTGTAACAGTACAAGCAGCCCCGTGCGGTTCGTTCCCCGCCGTGAATCGCCCAGGAGAATGTCGGGGCCCCGGACCCGTCCTGCATATAACCTACGCACCGTGCCAGATGGAGAAAACAAATAGTGTGATCGCTTAACTGTTTCTGTCTAAAGTGACTTTCGTCGGGGCACGGCCCAGTCACGTGTTCAAATATTGTGCAAGGGGGATTGTTCCGGCAATGGGGCCACGAACAACTTACGAGGGTGTCGGGGATGTAGAATTATGTATTCCTAATTCCACTCGTAAGGTGAGTTGGGAATTTCTTTTTTTTTTTGTTTGCGGGAACATTTGAACGATGCACGTCTGGTTTTCTTCTGTATTAACATATCGTTTCTTATTCGATATAGATGATACTACTATTTCTGGCTATAAATGGTGATAATTTAATGTTTATATTTGTTGATTTTGTTATCAGGATATTTTGATACCAATGCGGGAGATAAGAAAGTTTGTACGTTTGAAGTTACCTTTGTCGGCGCTTCCAGTTAAATTGTTCGCAAGGAATGCTAACGTGACCTTTCGATGTGACATTTACCTAAACTTATTTAAGTTCCACAAGTGAAAATCGTATATAACAGCGTTTCTCAACCTATGAGCCGCGGCCCAATAGTGGGCCGCATTAAGTTTTTAATCAAAAACTAAGTTAAATGATGATTGCTTGAAGCTGCCATTGAATATTATCGTGTATTACTTTGTTCGTAGCTTGTATAAGAGTTTTTAATAAATATCATATTAACTATGTTACTGATTTCTATAACTTTGAACCGGCTCGTCGTATTTAAAGTCATTAGTCTTACATTTTTCCATAGTTAAATACAAAATTGGAGTATCTGTTACAACTCGAAATTCATCTGAATCACATTCAATAGAAATGTACCTAATGTTATTTTTCACATATAGAAATTCCTGTTAAATATATATATATATATTTTTTTCTTCGTTTATAGAATGTAATTCCAGTCAATAACCAATAAGGTTTCTTTAAATTTGTACATTACGTACATTTGACCCATGGTACCATCGCAAACAAATATGTTGGGTCACGCGACGAAAAAGTTGAGAAACATTAGTATATACCCTTCCATTTGAAATACTGGTTGCGTACTTAAATTCTTTGTTCCATTTCTAACAAATTTACGATCGTCTAATACTCTAAAAGAATGTAGAATAAATTAACACGCTTTCTAAAATAGTTTGCCCCGATAACAATAAACGTCTTCTGAAACCTGGAACCAATGGGTCATTATGTATTCAATTTACCTAAAATTATTCCACCTTTCCTACTCTGTTATTCCGTCCATTTTTACCCGATATCCAAAATGTAACAGAACGAAACAAAAGTTCAATCAACTTCGTACAAACATTACAAACTCTGTCGTTAAATAATCCTATTCATTTCTAACAGAACGCGACACAGAAGCCATTCGACGATAATTTATTCAAGGAACCGTGTTACGTGAACCGATCCCTTTTGTAACACGTATGTTTACACGGATCTTCTACACCGATCATCATTTATTCATTGAAATATTTCGTGGCTTAAGTCGGTTTTAACGATACGGCATGGACGTTTTGTTCGTAGCTTGTTAAGCTCGGTAATGGCGATTACGATCCACGTGGTGGTGAAAAAGCGCATACGAAGCAGGGATACACAGTCAACCGCGGTTACTTCGGTATAAGCGATACGTGAGACTCATGAAAACATAACGTTAGCTCATTCATGGCTTTCGTTGAATTCGCAACCCAAACAGTCGAATGTACGCCTGCCATTCATCTTGTGCCCGCTCGATTCCCATTGCGATTTCGATCGTTTGTAAACACTTCAAAGGAATGCTTCTTCTATGCCAGTGATGGCGAACCTTTTCGAGAAGTGGGTCAAATTTTGTTCATTATTTGTTTTTTTTTTAGTATTAGCTCGTGGGTCACTAAGTCAATGGCGTCACTTGGAAAGGGGGAGGGGAGGATGGTTAAAAACTACTTTTTTTTTTGATTCTCACTTTTAAGATTCTCTAAAAAGTTTACGTTTCCTTTTTGTTTTACAACGTTTACCTTTGCAAGTGAAGAGCAAAAAATTGAATCGTCCGTTCTCTCTTTTATGATACAAAGAATAAGTTTATAAAAATCAACGCGTGGGTCATTTAAAAAGCGTGCGTGGATCAGCGTCTGACCCGCGGGTCATAGGTTCGCCATTACTGTTCTATACTATATACTATTGTAGGTGTAATTTGTAAACTCTTTTAGGTGTCCCATTGGGTTACTTATATATGTACAAGAATTTGTTTTGGTATAAAAGGGTTTGTAGCAGAAATATTTCGCAATAAAAAGCTTTAATCGAAATATTTAAATTAAATTCTAATAATAACATATTCTATTATAACATTAAACATTATATAAAAAATATATTTTGTTACAATGCTTTACTATAGCATAATAGTATATTCTACCTGCTATATTCTATTCCCTAATAATAAATATAATAAATATATAATAATCCCTAATAATAAATTTCGAAAAGACTTTGCATTCGATATTAACACTTTCCTTCTTCGAAGCTTAAATGAATCTAATGGGATGATGAAATTACCAAATTGGAATTATTCCAACTTAAAACTGTATATCGTTTAATGGCATTAGAAGAGTCTTTTCCAAGTTGACGTGAGTTCTTTCTTCGATTGGTTCCACGAGCTTCTCACTCAATAATCAAGAAATTAAATTCACCTTTCTCTATTGTCTTTCGTTAAAAAAGAATATACACGTTGAAATTTTCGTTCGTCATTGTGGGGGAAATAATTACGCAGAGACTCACGTCCGCGTAACAACAATATCTGCGATCGAGCGATTCAAAGTGAAGAATACAGTAGCCATTGAATAGTAATTTGCATGACTGCATCAGTCTCGCATTATTACCCTATCGAGTTACGTATCCCCCGTATAACGCAACCGAGTCGAACAGGATAGGGACTCACGGCCGAGCATTAAAATTGCAAATTACATACAAAGGTGTTGACAGATTGTTCCTGCTTTTTAGCGCCGCTTTCTTCTCCCCCTCTTCCTCTCGTCCTTTTTTCACGGCAGTTCGCAGAAAACGTGCTCGTGCCCAATCGCCGATCGCCTTTAAATTATGCGATATTTGCACGAAGCTAAATCCATTTGCCGATAAACGAGTTCGACCGACGAATTCGTGAAAACGAACTGGTCGTTTCAGCGCCGAATAACGCTGCGTTCGCAATCGAATTAACGGCGATGACGCGAATACCGACGTTGGGCACTTGTTAAGCGAAATTCAATTTGAAACGTTCGGTGAAATCTGAAATATTAAACTTGAAATGCAAATTTAGCTGGATACCCGTGGACGCTTATTCAAGATTAATACTTTACGTTTGTAGGTTCATATTAAAACATGTGTTGATTTCGAAGATTAATTACGAAGCAGGTATGCAGTCTTCTTTTATTTCTACTTGTTCCCTGTCATACTCGCAAATCGACTTCTTCCAAATCAATTATTCGAACAAACGTTCTGTTGTATTTCACAAACATTGCTCAGATCTTTTTTTTAAAAGGGAATCTTTAATTACCAGTAGCAGAACGAATCTTCTTTGAAACGTTTCACCTTCGAGACTTTGAGTTCAAGATTTTTCCAAGTAGAATTTGACTTCGAGTTGGCTTTTAAATCATCCGACAGCGATAACGTATTCTTTGAAACAAATAACAGTACCAACATTCTTTCAGCACCTGAAGAACCTTCTTTGCATATTTTCTTTCTCGAGGAACGTTGCGTTCCTCAAATTCGTGTAACGAGAATGCGATTCTTCTTCCAGTTCGAGGAAGCAGAGTTTCGCACGTGCAAACTGCGGCCAGTTTCGCACGTCGCTGGTCAGTTGCAGTCAGGGAACTTTTAGCGAGCGTTGACTAATTATCATCGCTGTAGTTGCGGACTTTGACAGTTGCCAGCATTGTTAGCCGGTGCAGAACGATAATTACCAGCTCGTAAGGATTACTACAAGCCAAGCATTATCGTTTCAGCTCGGATTTTCGCTCCTCCGCTTTCCTTTCGTCTCGAGTTGTTCTTGGCACGAACAACTCCTTTTAGTTTCTCTTCTTTTTTTTTTCCCCTATTCCTTTTGTTTCGTTGCGTCGGTTCCAGCTACCATTTCGCTTGGCAATGTTCTCACCTTGGCGTTGTTCTTAGAAAAACATGGAGAACGATCGCGGAGAGATCGTTGTTCGGTACGAAAGAGGAATACTGAATATTTTGCAAATACCAGGGGCAATCTGGCTGTTGGATTTATTGTCGGGGAATAATTCAGTAGTCGGTCTGACATTTCGTGATTGACTTTCAGGTAATCGTTTGGCGAAACCTTTGAAACCGTAAAACGGATATTCATGAGAGTTTCTTCAGAGCAATCGATGGGAAGATATGCCCGTTTTGTTGGATTTTTATAACCGTCGCGCTTTCTAAATGGCGAAAATCGCTTTCTTCGAAACGATACTGTTTCTTTTTTCTATATTAATTATTGGGATTTTTGCGAAATATTAATATCTTATAAATAGCTTGCTAAACAGGAGAAAATAAATCTTCGTCGATTTAAAACTCTACAATACTTTGTGTCTCTGTTACTTCTAAGCATCCTTGTTCCTACATATAACGTATAATTTACCTAATGTACACTAATGGGTTGCCCCTTTCATTAAATAAATAAATCAAATTACTTAGCATTCAAAGGATCAATTCAAAGTGTTAGTTAACACTAGGTTTACGGATATTACGTGCATAATTTGACAGGCTTCCGGAAAAATACGTATACTGCATATAAATATTCGAACGTAGAAGATTGAGGATGAAAAGAATCACGTAGAATACATATTCATACCACTGTATTAATTAAAGTTAACGTAAAGTACTGAAAAATAATATTTATGGTCTCTATAATTTTAGGTATGAAATCTGAACGGCGTCAACGTGACGAGTTCCGTAGACCTAGTGTTAAGAGAGTGCCCTAAAGTGAAGGGTGCAAACAGATGAAAAAGATCGAGTTCTCATCGACAGGTATTCCAGATGACGAACAAACCACGTGAAAAAGAGAAGAAGAAACGAAGCGTAGAATAAACGAGCCAACTAGCCATTATCCTTCGCACTAGCCATTACGAACAGAACTTTCGAGCATCTGTCGACGATAAAACACCGGTTGATTCGTATCCGCTCGTTACTATCTGCTACGAGTGACAGGTATATAAATATTCGTTTAACAGCTGATTCTTTGTTACGAAAATCATGGTAAAGCTTAATGAATCGATTATAAGATATACTTTGATAAGATTTGATGAAGGTTTTTCTAAATTGCTATACCAATTCGTTGATAAAGGAGACTTCAATTTTATTGACAGCCATACTTAAGTAATAATTGAGATATTGCCCTTAATTAATCAGTATATGTTTAAGAACCTTTTCCGTAAATTTCGTTTCACAATTACATCAATTGAGATTAGGAGACTACTTATCGTTGAATTGTAAACTACTGGACTCGCGTAATACGTAAACTTTTGACGCAATTTACTCAATTCACCGTTTTGTCTTATGATCCTCTTCTGTAGAAAACTATTCAATTGATGATTGGAGTCATTTTAATTGTTGATGATTTTTATGATAAATTGAGTTTCTCGTTTAATATGGAATTATGTTTTCATAAAAACCAGAGCGAAAACTTTCATAGATAAAATCATGAATTTAACAATGAGAAATTGCTTCTGCATGCGAATATTTCCTTTATTATTATTATTTCTTCGCATTTCTACGAAGGTTTCCAAACCATATTAGGTGTACAAATTGATTCAGTGCCTTTTCACAAGATTCAATACGTATTTGCGGAAAATCAAAGACAACTTTGATAGTTAAAATAATATTCATTGTTCAATCTCCATCCTAAGCGATTTATAAATTCCATTGCAATAAACAAAATAACAGTTTTAAGTAAACAAAGTCATCAAGACATTAAACTTAAAGGCATCGCATTATTTTGCACACCCAATAAATACTAAAATTAGATAAAATGCTATTTTCTAATAATAAAAGGTACAATCTACATTCTTCGACGCAAGAAACACTCAACGTAAATCCTACTAAAACTGAAGATCCCTAAAGAACAGAAAACCCTCAACCTCCCCAACGGTTTAAACATCAAGTAGCAAGCAGCACTATCTCAATCCTGACTTCATGGAGAACAATAGGACCAAAACAGTAAAACCGGGACGCATTTCACGGCAAACGTGCCAAACACCGAAGCAATTCCCTCGCTGAAATTCACGACGCTACATACCTTTAGCTTTGAAACCCCCATGAAATCAAATCGATTCGAGCGTGCAACAAGATAGAAGCGGCCTCCAAGCGCACACCACTTCCGTCCTACAACGTTCGAGAACAGTGGAATCGTGGAATTCGAGTCGCGACGAGCGAATAGTCGTCCATGGAACGATCGATCGTGATCGTAAATCAGGCGAGAGGCTGCATTACGGGTTACCAGGATTCCGGATCGCTTTGGGGTGCGCAATCGCGGCAGAAGTGTCCCGTGAAACGAGGTCGATCGAGCTCGATAAATTATCGCCGTACGAGAAGAACAGTACGCGAAACTTTTCGGATAATTTACGGATCATGGTGAGAGCTATGAATCAACAAACGTTTCCACGATCCGGCAATGCGTACATTCTAAAAGGTTCCGGCTAATTACGTTTGAATGGAGCTTCGCATAGTTTTACTGTTCCGAGTTTAGCTGGTTTTGGTCACTCATGGAAAAACTACGAATTATAATAGATACGGTCAGTCATAAGAGTATATTTACATAGTAGGTTTCTTCTTTCATTAGATATCAAGTGCACAAAATTTAATAAATAATGCGATTATTAAAGGATTTTAATCTGGTCAGAGTTAATCTGGTCTCAAGATCCTCCTCGATTTTTTCAAGAACCTCTGACCTTAGTTTCTATAAATTACGCAAAGTCTTTTTGTCTAAGAGAGTCAAGCAAGCAGAAAAGAACTTTTGGTTCAATGAATTTTTGAATTTTTGGAAATTTAGGAGTGTACGTAAACTTTTGCGACTGATTGTAGTTGATGGAATATGGAAATAACGTAGCTATTGGTAAAGTTATTCGGTCGTTTTTTATTCGTCGAGTGAGAAGAGCTATTGACAAGGAGAGAGCATCAACCGTAGGTGGTCGAATTTAACGAAACTTTCAAAAAGGCAGATATTCAAATGTTGTTGAGTTACCTGATTTTGAGATCGTAAGATTTGTTGACATTACGTTTTATGTACACGTAGAAATTGAAAAAGCAAATTGTGTATTCAGCTTTGACTATTTGTAATGAGCTAATGGAGTTTGTAATTCTCGAGTAGCTCGAAGAAGTTTTATTATAATACTCTAATGGAAGTATGACGTAATATTTGATAATTTTCTACTATTCGTAAATATAATTTACGAATAACATTAGATACGGTTATGGAGGTAAACTTTTATATCTTCTCTAGGCTCAAAAGCGATATTCAATTTAAAAGCGAGATTCCGTTTACTGAATGCGTAGTACTCCACTATTTACCTCCCTGTTATTTTTATTCCCCTTATCAATTATCACCTTTTATCGTTCATCGGCGAACGTACACGTGTTTAACTTGTCGATACTCTCAATAACCCATAAAGTTTCTGAACTACGTACTTTCTTCTTATCAATATCATTACGTAGAACAACTTCACAACGACGGACTCTTCTGAAAGAGTATCAGTAAACGCGAAAACGAATAGAAGAAGAAAGTTTCCACTCACCGGTAGCTGTTACGTGGTCCATCTTCAAAATTTCTTCTTCGGTGATTCGTAGCTTCGTCCAATTCAGTCCATGGCTGCACGAGAAAGAGCAAAAAACTAGGTTTCCTGTAATCTCCTATGCCTTTATTTTTTTCGATCGTGACAGTGTCCTCGAGGATAAAGCGTGCGTTCGTACGAATAGACAATAGAGCCAGAGGCGTGGAACTCGTGTCACGAATGAAACGTCTGAAAATTGCTCCCCCAGGGTGACTAGCCTCGGCCTGCCAAGAAAGCGAGAGACAGGGCGCGTCGTTTACCGTGTAATTTGTTTAGCAAATCGAGGACAAGACCCTCGAGGAACATCTACAGGATTATGTCACCCGTTTACGGGAAATTCGTTACGCGTAATTTCGAATTTTCAAGCTCTGAACGTTGCGCGTTCCAGTCTCTTCGACTTCGACGTTTTGTCAATCTGCAATCTTCGACTTGACGTTTTATTCAAGCGAAAGTTACGATTGAAACTTCCGATTGCTCGGTGTCACGAATTAAGTATATTTCAATGAAAAAAATTGATTTGGAAAGGGGAGCAATTTTGTTTTCAGTCTCGTGAAAATTTAAAAAAACATTGAAAGCCGCGGGACTATTAGCAGTTGGAAATAGTTATCAATGTTTGCAACAGAGTAATATAGAAATTACTTAAATTGTGCACGCGTTTTAATAGCACTGTAATCCTCTTACTGTCACGATCAAACTCAACTCCAATTGACCTGAAACAAGCTTCAAGTATAGTACGTCCCAAAGCAGATCGCTTCCCATAACCCGCTGCTTAAAACGAAATCAGCTACTCTCAGCGTAATTACCCCCGAGCCATAAAAGCGTTCCATACCGGGTTCCTTTACTTTCGAAGAGGAAATCGTATTTGCAACAATACCCTGCAATCAGTTGATTCAACTCATCAAATTGCATCTGAAAATTGCAACTTCTCAAGCCTTAAAGTTCCCAATTACGATTAACCGAACCAAAAACGCCCGTGATCCGCATAAGGACTTCGAATAAATACCAAGATCCTCGCCACCAAACCGCCGCGGACAATTTCTCCCTCCTATTTAGCCGCGTATCCGCAAGGATCCCGAGTATCCAGAATATTTGCAAGCGAAGAATAATCGCGATTGGCCGAGATCCACGATTAAAATGAAAATCCCAAGAGGTTCGTCGCGTCACCCCCTTTTTGGTCCTTTCGAACGCGGCCGAACGCGAGGCCGCGGCATCTGCTGGTCTCGAGGATAATTATTTACGGCAGATAGGATCTCGACTGGGGTTCCGCGGCGGGAAACAAAAGAATCTTGGGGTAGGATAAGAGTGAAGTGGGGAGGGCGAAGGGGCAGAATTCCGAGGACAGGGTACGAAGCGACGCGGTGCGCCGCGTTTCACGTTTCCCTGCGGACGACAGCCGACCACGGCGAGGACCTTGGGGTCCTGGCTAAGGATCCTGAGAACCTAGGCTCTTCGGCAGACGCGCTTTTTTACCCCGATACGGTTTACAAGATATGTATAAGACAATGGCCTCTAGAATCCTCTATGAACCCCCGAACCCGACGGCGACTTTTATGGCTCGCTGAGGATCGTTATTCTTCGTTCTGATAATACGTTACACGCGAGTATATTATAGTGTATACGTTCATATGTGCACACTCGCGGAAAGATATATAGGTACTCTGGTCCAGTTGACGAGTGAATATTTGCGCAACGTACGCCGCTAACAAATCGTTTGCTTGCGCAATTTTATTACACCACCACGGTTAATGAAATATTAGCCTGGGAATTAAGCACAGCTTTGCTTCAGTGGGATGTTGCCCTCGCAATTAATGAAGAATTATTTCTTAAGGAGGTAACGTAGACCGGTGCTTTTATCCTGCACGTATAAAAGCCCATCCCCGATCGGTGTGCGTGGACGGGCTGTAAAACCGTCCTGAATATAAGCCCGCGGATAAATACTTCGCAGCGGCCAGACGTTGTAAACAATGTTGCTACAAACGAGCTTGATAATTGAGGCGGCTCTTCCTTGCATGCCCGGTGTACACGTGTACCGTTCGACCGCATCGTAATTCCTTAACCAAGCTATAAGGCGTTCCCAGCGCTCCGAGTGACCTCGAATATTGGCTAGCCTCCTCGTAAACCGCGTTTACTCGCGAATCATGCCAATCCACGGTGATTTAGGCATGTCATCGAACGGTCATCGGCATAAATTTGTTGCCCGGCATTCCTTTCGCGAAGTTTACAGAGTTGTTCGAATTGAGAACTTCCCTTTCGACACTTTACAACCGCCGTTAATGATTTTTTTCAATCACTTCGACTGTATTGCGTATAAAATACACAAGCGTAACGTGATTTTGTAGAATCTCGCCGCTATAAAATTATATATTTGTTCACCAGATACTGGCAAATAGGACCATTGGCAAACTTTAGAATTTAAAAACTGAAAGTTGCAACGCAGTCTGGAATTTTTTTTAATTGCTATTCTGTTGAGTTATTAACCATTTTAAATACATTTAAGCATGAGATAGTTTCAACGACTTCGTCGTTGTAATACGTTCGTGTTTACCAAATGCAGGGAAGAAGAAACGGAAAGAAATGAAAACTTGAAAGACGAAAATGGTTGGATCCGTAAGCTGCGACGTGTTCCTCAAGGTAGAACGATATGCAAATGCATCTGTAACGAGATCTGGTTTCTTGAAATCTACTGGGTCAAAGCATCGTGACGAGTCTAAACCTGATAACAGTTGCACTTTTATCGGAGGAACGCTAGCGTATCGCGGAAAGAGTGTCGACATGCAAAGTGAGAGTGCTCTTATTCCGGAATATCCAGTATTTCCAGTATACACGGTTGGCGCCGTTCGATCGATTATAAATTCCAAACGCGGCGGCACGGTTATATAAACCCCTTGATCGCTTAATTACCCTAAAGTATCGAGCTTTAGGGCTAATGAAACGTTGCAGTTGCGAAAATGTGCGATAAAAAATTCTGTCGATTCGGCGTAATACGCTTTTGGTAGAAACTAATCGTGCTTCGGGGATTATTCGTCGATTTTTAATCGTTTAAGAAATAATTGGAAAAATACAAGCTTTAAAGCAGCTTTCTTGAATCATTTGAGTCGAAGTAGCATGAACTTGAACGTTTGTACAGGGTTATCCAAAATAGACTATAGGAACACTTACCTTCACTTTTTTTTCTTTCCCTTTCCGCTTTACCCTTTTCTAATCTGTCTTTTATTTCTATTATCTTCGTTCGTTCTCGTTTCATTTTTTATTTTTCTCACCTCTATTTTACTGACAAACATGGCGTTTGACAGATATTCTCATTCAACATCCTAAAGGTACTTTTGTATAACCCTTTACAAGATACTTCTATTCAAGAATGACTTCTTCGATCACTTCTTACCAAAAAATTCTAAAGCAAAAATTCCATCCCTGCTCCACGCCAAATTCCTTAAGAACCATGGAAAAAAATATATCTACGGACACTCGTAAAATAATATTACAGTTTCTACAAAGGTACACTCTGTCTGCTCGTGATGTAATCGGTTGGTTCGCGTAAAACTGTCCACCGGGGGCGATTTACATTGAAGTCGCGGAGGCGTCGACAGGAAGAAGTTTTAAAGCGTGGAGGAGCTCCCGGTCGAAAAGTCGAATCCGTGTCCCAGGACAAAAGAGAGCGGCGGTTGTTGCGCGGAGAGGGAGAGGTCCTGTGGCTCTCAGCGTGTGGCGTTGTATCCTCGGGTTGTAAAACAACTTGTAAAACGTGCGCCCGAGATGCGTTCTGTCAGCTCCGGTTCCGAGCCGAGACTATCTACGCAGCGAATCTATAGAGTAACCAGGCAAAACCACGAAGAGCCAATGGAAATTATGACGTGCAGCTTTATATAAATAATAAAACAATGGGGAATTTTATGCGCCATTGCCGTTACGATGAAAGTTGAAGCGATGTAGCCTTTACGTTTCGTAATGAAGACATATCTTCGAGGAAAATTGTTTTAGGCTGGTAATAATAAAATGATCTATTAAGGGATTACCGTTTTGAATTTTAAGAATGACTAATATATTGTAGCGTATAAATCATGGATGAGATAGCAGGATTTATGAAACTTTAATAAGCAAAGGAACTTTAATATCGTTTTGTAAACGAGAAAAAAAAACTAAGGAAAACATAAAAATGATTAAAACCTATAAAGTGTATGTATTGCAATATCTAAATGAATTAAACTTCTTCCAAGTCTTCTCCTCTAAATTGTAACACAAAATACTTGGAATAATTTGCCACAAGTTAACAATAGACAAGAAGAAGAGTTATCGGTTTACACGAACTTCCTATTAGCAATCTGCATCTAACATATCGATCAATCTTCGCGCTTGTAACCATGCTTCAAAGCCACGGACGCCGTATTAAAATTATACACACCCATTTTTCAAAAAGCTCTTCCTCAGCCTAAGGCAATTTCTTGCTTCGAAAGGCATTCGCTTGAAACTCGGATCGTTTCGCAACGATCGTGCAACAAAATTGCCAGGAGAAAAATAAATTAAGTGCAGACGCATGTCGCGCCCAATGGTGGACAGTTTTCCATTTGCATAAATGCAGGTCGCGGCTTATTTTAACGCGAAACGTGCTCTATAAACGCGCATATAAATTGATTTACAGGACCGTGGTACTCCGAGGAGACGCGTTGATTTTACCCGGCATTAACCGTGCAACTGTGTGGACTGGATACGTTTATAGAATCAGCCATTACGTTGATTTAGATAGCATTGTAACGCTAACCTTTAAAGTCTCGCGATCGTGAATTCTACTTGCGATAAGAGTTACTGGAATGCTTTGTTTCATTACGTAGTTTATACGCGAGGCTGCAGGAGAAAAACGGATGAAAGCCCTTTTGAAACGGCAAATTCTATATCATCTTCTCGTTGGATAGATATGTAATATGTTTTAACCATTTCAATAGTAAGCAGTTTTATAATCTCTGAATCTACTTTTATAATTCGTTAACATGTATGTAGATGTTCTTCATATTGTACTATTAGAATCGTCATCTATAGTGTTCGTAACAACATTTATAAATTGATATTTTCATACATGTACGGCCATACCATTGAAATGGTTAACGAAATCGCAACGATAGAATTTAAGCTTTAAAAATAGCAAACAAGTTCAATTAAATTTTCTATTCCCTAAACAAACACGAAGTCTCAAAATACATAATCCTCTTTACTATATAAAACCTCTGCTTGCCGGTTCCATCTGAAATGAAGTATTCAACAGGTTATCATTCGTATGGTCATCCACCATTTCGGAAATCAAAAATATGCTTCCCCTTAATAATCTAAGGAACACCATCGCCTATAACTCCACGAAGTCTAAGAAAACCGACACCCCTTCCGCTACTATACTATTCCCTGGTCGATAGGGTCAAGATAATTCGTTAAAATGGAATCGCGTCAATCTGAGCCTGACACGTGTATCCCCCTTGTTAATCTACCCTCCCGATCTAAGTCCCCATTGCACAGGCAAACGAACCACTCTCTCGCTCGTGGACTCGTTCTAGACATTATACGCAGAGGCATATTCCAACGGGTTGTTCCACGAAACGCGCGACGACCACCGGGGGCCGTTTTGTTTTTAAGCGCCGGGTTTTCGAGCCTGCTAACGAACAGCCGATGCTTATCTTTCGGGCCCCGGTGCATTACCGTCCTTCCTTGAGGTCAGTCTGGGTCCGGTCGAGCCGAACGCGTGAACTTACCTGAAACAAAAAAAAAAAAAGAAAGAATGAAATGCGAATTTAGTCGGCGAATAATCGTGGATAGCTTTAGCCTAATTTAATTGCTTGTTAGCAAGTTCGTTTTCGACTTCCCGCTCTCGAGCATGGCAGATAATTCTGCTGTATAAAAGGGTCTGAGGAAGTTTTATTTATACGGAAGTGCGAAAAACGAGATGAATGTAACGAAAGTATGTGGAGGATAAAAATTAAACTATGCAGGATTCTATGTCGCGTTTCATTTACAAGATTTCTTTTACGTTTGATATACTGAAGAAAATTTCATGATTTTCTTTGTTTTACATCATCTACTAAATGAAAATTCCTTCAGTGTTCCTTCAGCGGAACTTGAAATACCATAAAAAAGAAACGTGGAAGCGAAAGAATGTGCTTTATAGCCGAATAGAGTTTATAAAAGGGGCGGATATATTTTTAACATAATTCTTCGCGTGCAACAATTCTACATTCTATAATATGTACATGTATAACGTCGTTCTAATAGAATTGTAGTAGACGTTATAAAGAAGCATTGATGCATGCTTCTCGAACGTTCTATATTCTTCAGGTGTTAGTACACCTTATTTGAGTATACCTGTTCAATTGCAACATCATTGAAGGCGACATACGTAGTAAAGTTCCCCGATAAAGCTCTACCTTGTTAGAAGCGTGCTGGAGTGCTGTTAGGTACTCGATTGACCCTAGATTGTTATACATCGATCAATGGCCTATTCTCTCAGGTGTCTACGGACGGCATTAACATTTATATTAACCATTCATTCATCTGCCCACTAACTTTGGCCACATTAATTTCTGTCCCACCCATCGGAACGAACAAACCATCCCCTCGGATTAGTGAAATAATTTATTGCACTTTCTCTGTCCTCTCCGCCACCTACACCTTTCCCGATTCAAGAAACCGTGCACCTCGAATCGCATTCCTTTCGGCGCTCACTGTCTACACTGTTCGCGATGCACGCGGAAATATTTGTTATCTCGTGGAATCTGCGCGAATTTCAACTGCGTGAGAAGGCTGAGAAAATTTGATCCGTTTCTTCTGTCGGTGCATTAATTCCATTCGATACGGTATTCACGTTCGATTGGCGTACGATATGTATTCATACGCTTAATGATTTAATATAATCGATAAAAATAATACCGCAACGGTTAAATAATTGCCTTAACGTTGATATTCCGTGTACTGGCCATAAAGTTTAAGACGGCAGACGGTGATAAATCTTTGCTGCTAAGTATACGGAGTGCAAGCCGTCCGACAGCTTCTCTTGGCTGCGATATTTTATTCAAATTTTAAGTTATTGCCCGCAAGAAAGCCGTGCGTACGCGAGCTATATTTTCCAATACCAGGCACTTCCGTGGATCCTCGTATCGCTCTCGAACGTTCATCGTTGAAACAAGCATTTAAAGCATCCTCTACGAAATCCAAGCCAACATAAAATAACAAATCCTTGGAAATAAAAATATCGAACGAAACTCCGCTAAGAAGATTAAATCTTGAAGATCTCCAAAAAAAAAAAAATATTAAAACCCGAAAATTCGCAAGCATCGATATTCAACCTGAAACGCAAATACGTTTTAATGTCGGCAGGATTATACTGGGTTGAAAAAATTCAAGGACCTTCGAGAAAGCCAGCTCTCGAGCTAAGGACGGCGTCGCTCGATTCGCGGTCATCCTTGGGCAAAAGGATCGTATTTCTAAGTGTTTAAGGCGAGTTTAGAAGCGTTTGTCCGCCGCTATAGAGTGGACGTTAACGGTAATCGGTGGTCGTAAGGACCTCCCCGGTGGTAGGATTTTATCGAACGACCATGAGTAAAACATTCCGGACCGACTCATTTCGGTCAGTGCCTCTTTCCACGTCCTTGCTATCTCCTTCTGCTAATGGATCCTGCTCGCGAACTCTACCGCAGCATCCTCTTCCGAACGCTCGCCTTCTACGTGTACCGACCCTGTTCGCGGCTATCCTGCGCCTATAGACAAGTACAAATGGTTGGGGAAATCGCGAAACCGAAATAGTATCGCTTAACTTAAAGCGGTCATGCTAAATGGAGCTAAATGCGTTTAGCAAGCTTAAGAACATCTCCTTAGCTCAGATTCGTTATTATACCGTTGGAGAATGAAAAAGTTGTGCTATAGTTATATTTGAAAGCGTTCCCTTTCTTTTTTTTTTTTTTTTAATTGCCGTTTTATAATATTTAGAAGTGTAAAGGGAGAAAAAGGAAGGTTACGAAACTACTTTATTGGAAAAATTGGGGATTGTACATTCGAAACTTTGAAACCCCGGAATACCTCGAAACTTGAAAAGTTTGGAATTTCGAGAACTCGAAACATTGTGATACCATTGCAAATTCGAAGCTTTCGAGGCCTAGGTAAATAATAGCTTGTATAATAAGGAAAATATTGTTACGATACGAATTTATTTAACTAATACTCTCATAGAAATTATGTTTAGACTTTAGAATCATTTTCTAATTCATTAAAGTCGCTCATACTAGCAAAAAATAATTTAAATTATAGCTAAATTTAAGTTCCATTTACTTAGATTTAATAAATAATTTAATTTTCTAAAAGGGATTCGTTAGAATTTTAATCCCTGACAAAATGGATATTCCTTATAAACAAGAGGAAGAAAATAAGAATTTCGAAAATTTTGAATATCGAAGCCTTACAAAGTTTTGGATTCGAATTTCATGAATCTGAAAATTAGTTTTCGACCCATCTCTAGAGAAAAATCAATTCTAAATGTTTCAGACCTCCTTCTATAATCAGTTATGAAAAAACAAAAATTCGATGAATTTAGGATATTTCTTATAATACGAAGTCTATACCCTAATTAAATATCAGAAGAAAATAACGAAAAATAACTGTTTTAAATTATTTTAATTTTTTTCAAATAGAACACAGTGAAATAAAAATGGACATTCTATGTCTTTTCTCCTTACCCTTTGTTCAATTTCTAGGCATCGAGTGTCTTTACAGTTTGAAGATTATAAGAAATTGTAATTCGTAATACGAAAGACTTCTAAATAGATGATAGTAGTATACTTCTACACGACGATGGTACATAATAATATCTAGATAATAATCCGAAAGAATATTTACAACGTTGGGCTATCGGCAAGCAAGCTTAATTAATGCTCAAAGAGGTTTTCGGAATCCAGTGAAGATATTGCGAAGCCTCGTTCAAGTATATACATTTATGAATCTCTGAACGGTACCGTGATAACGAGTGAAAGGAAGTGGATGGTTACCACAGTCTAAGGCCATAGGAATGCTTAGAAATTCGAGATTGATTAAGGAGAAAATCATTTAGCAAGATATTACAAGAGAATATTAGCTGAAACAGTTAATACTACGGTATAAAGATACAAGCTATAACACAAATGAGAAATTTTGAAACGTTTCATCGTCCACGTGGAGGAACGTTTCGTAACACTTTTATTGCCAACGCGCAAACGCATTCGCATGGGTGTTCGATTTTTAATTAAAAGATTCTTACACACTACATGCGAATATATGTTTTACCTCTCAAGAAACCTCTAGAAGCTACCGATCCAACGAAACTTTATAATCCACGTTGAAATAATTGAAACGCTGTCGTAATACGAACGATCGGCCATCGTTATAGAAAACTATCTCAACCGCAGGTATTTGACTTTAATTAAGAGATTATTTCAGCCGGTGGCCAATACTCGTTGATATCGGAAAAGTTTACCGCACCATCGAACCGTAAATGTTTCCCAACGAATCGCCGAAAGGCTACCTCCTCTATTCGACCGGTGAGAGCAGCAACAGCAGCAGCAGCAGCAGAAGTACAACTTTTGTCGAAGCTTCGCTATCGAAAACGCGGGGAGAACAACCATTAATCGTGGCGAACGCTCACTACCTATCTGCTGTCGTTCCCGTAAAAAAACATCGCTCTTCCCTTTTGCCTCTCTGTCGTTTGCCTTTCTCCTTTGTCCTCTTCGTCCTCTTCGTTCTCCCCAGCAAAGTGCATCGAGCCTCGAGATCGGGACGCGGAGTTATAATTGCCTACTCGGCGAGTCCGACATTCCACGTGCGTTAAAGTTATCGCGGTTGAATCGCCGCGTACGCCATAATGCTCCTTCTTCTTGGTCCTTCCTCTTCTTACTCCTCCGCCTCGATGCATCTTCTTCTTCTTCTTCTTCTTCCTCTTCTTCATCTGTTTCTTTTCTACCCTTCGGCTGTGTGTTTGCTTGGTCTTTTTAAACGGTGTTGCCTGAATCTCCGGCACCGACGAAAAGGAGCTGGCGATATCAGGCAAGATCTGGCCGAGCGATTATCGCGCGTTATTTCAGCAGAGTCGCCGTATATCCCAAACACCCCTGGTATTATTCTCCGTGGTATGTCCTCGAGCTTGTGATGTAAGGTGTGCAAGATCGATAAGGCAAGTGTCTACTTAATTTTGAAATTATTGCCCGGCGTCTTTGAGCATCCCTTTGTGCGCGGTTGACATAATTTGGGGGTTACACGATAAGTATCCCGTGATATTGCATAATTCGCGGACATGAAAGGATAATACGTTTGAAGATTTAATATCGAGGGAAATATTATCAATTTTCAATTACAGTTATTTACCTCCCTTTTCGTTTTGTTACGACTACACGTGCACTGATTTTATTCCAAGGCATTTATCCGTCAATAGATACAAATACTATCCTCCTCAATATTTCACAAGTTTAAGTTTTAGTATCTATTAAATTCCTAACATTTCCCCCATGTTTTACCCGCTCTCTATGGGACCAAATCTCTGGCATATTAATTTGAAAATTTATGCCAATTATCATTTATTGGTTGTCAATGAAAAAAAGTAATTATTGCGTGTACACAAAAGGTGGATATAATTGTAGATATTAAATAATGCAGGCCAATTTTTTTTAAAAATAATATATCAATTCTACGTTCATTATCTTGCCGCTTAATATATTATCTCGTCGCAGTTTCAATCGTTTTCCTTTTACTCAAATTATTTTTATCTTAACAAAAATTGTGACTGGTTGAAACGGATCCGAATAAGCGATAGTCGACTGCACAAGTTATAAATACAACGATTCGAACAATGCGCCACTTTTCCTGCGTAACTCCACACATATCGACCTACTTAAATTTCTTTGCGCGAACGGTTCGATTCGAGCACCCACGACGCCAAACCAGGGTTGCCGAAAAGGTCAGCCATGCTGGCCTCTAATTAGAATAATCAACAAAGCTGCCCGTTGCGAATGATTCCACGTGCATTACCCCGAAAGAGCATAGTCTTATCGTTGGTATTTTCATAAGTTCGTACGCGTCCTTATTGGGATCCACTCGTGCCCGTTGAAAAATCGCTTTAAAAGGATTCTTCAGCCCGTTTAGGCATGTCGGATAAATAAACGGCACGGGGAAAAAAAAAAGAGAAAAGAAAGAACGGAAAGGGAATCGGTGTCGAGCAGCGAGCAGTGCCGCATTCTGGCATCGTGTCGCATGCAAATATCCCCTGAGAACTGTTCGTTCCAGGTGGCACGCACGCCGATTGCCCTTTCCTTCCTGCCTCGGCTACTTTCGTCCTTCTCGAGTCAAGAATCTCGACATGGATGTTCCGAAAGGGGTAGGCGAGTTAAAATATTAACAGAGGCGCTCGGGTCCTTGAATAACAAAAATTAGCCATAGCGTCTGTCCCTGGATTGGCGATTTCTAGACGAGTTTATGGCTGATCCTTGTAGCAGCTCACCAGGGAATTTTATCGCGATTCTTTACGGGGGATTATGTAATCAGGATTAGGCTTTAAAATAGTCTCTGGTTGCGTTTCGTCCATGTACGTCACCGTGCTTTGATTTTTCTTGTTGCAATTTTTACTTATTTAATATAATCCTTTGCTCGCTTATGTTCGTATAATGAAAGTGTTAGCAGGTGATCGTATCATAGATGAATATTTGTATAATGTCAGCTCAGTTTTGTTAACCCATTTAGACCGGAAACTATGTTAACCAGAAATTTGGGGAATTTTTAATAGGTACACTACACTTCAAAGTAAAAGAATACCCGGAAAAATATTACAAACATTCGTAATAATGGACTAACTTAATAAGTAGATGTTTCAGTTACGAGTTTATCCTAAATTAAAGTAAAATAGTTACAAAAATGGAACACACTTTTGTCGATAAGGATAACGTGACGTGACAATAGTGTGTTCCTGCTTTAAACGTACTCTGAGATATGGAACGGTAGGTCTAAATGAGTTAAAATAAAAGGCAAAGCAGGTAAGTTAAGTTTTTTGAGATTACCCCGAATACATAGAGAAATATTGCTTTTACGATGCACAGTTCACACGATAAAACGAAATTTAAGCCCCGTCTGCTGTATGCATAAGCGTAGTTCAAGCCAAACGACCCCGGATCATCTACGTAAAAATCCAATTTATACGCGGCTTCCCCCTTCTGACAAATACCAGATTCGAATCGATCACATGCAAATCGCTTTACGTTGTCACCTCTTCCTCCATTTAGGGCTTTCTTCGAAAACATCCGTTGTAAACAGTCAATCGTAGCTTCAATTTCTCTCGAGTAAATTACTTTCACGTATTTCACTAATAACGATCAATTTTCCTGGAGAAAATAGCTTTTAACGCCCAAGATACGATTACGTTTTGTTGTACTATCAAACGCAAAGGAAAGCGACGAACGAAATAGCAGTCATAAAGTTCAGCTATAAAAAGATTTCTTACAGTTAGAGAAATAAGAACACACCCGTATGAAGGTCACGAGAGGCGGCCATAAAGCACGAGTCATTATAAGTAAATAAATGGCGAATAACGAAAGCGCACCAGGTTCGATCACGATAGCGAAACCCGCCGTTAATAATTCCCAGAGACGTGCATCAGCCAGATACGATATCGCGTGACTCAGCCATTGTTGTCCTGAAAAGTAAGGATCGTCCTGACCTGCCATCACCGACCACTGCCGACCTTCGAGCATCGACAGCCATCGATTGCATCCCGTGCGAAAGGAAAACTCTTAAAAGCAGTGCGCCCCGTGATTAGTACTTTTGTGTCAGTATCCTTTAAGCGCTGCAATCGATCCTACGGCCAGATAATAAAGCATTGTCGGTTCGATGACTTGGCCGAATTTGTTAATGAACGTACGCCGCGATTCTTAATTAAAATTCCTGCCTAACTCCATTAGGAATCCTTGCCCGAAGGTATTCGGCAGTGAATAAGAATAGAACGGAGAAATAATAACGAAGGAACGTAGCAGCAGGAATACGAAGAATTTATGGAGATTCAGATTCTAAATCGTTCGTGTATGTGTTCCACTTAATGATAGGAGCACACATTTTATTTGATAGCTATTGGCAAACTGTTCTAAGCGAAGTGCTGTTGCCGACTGAATCCAATGACAAGCAACATTCCCGTATTGCCTCATTGCCTTAGGGCTTCACGTGCACATGAAATGAGCAGTTTTCCAATAGTATATACAGGAAAGTGCATAAATTACAAGACACTAGGCTGTATTCGTAATACGGAACGGGTGTGTTACGTGGCTTAGTTAGTGTCGATGTATTGATAGTCAAAGAGAGAGAGAGTATTACGAATTGCCTCATTGCGTTAGCGTACCGCTTTTGTTTCTTCTACGATATCGACGGTGTTACGCGTAACAGAGAATTATTAGACCGCAAGGCTAATTATTTCGAATAACAATCGTAAGCTTAGAGACAACAACAACAACAACAACGATAATTGAGTATACTCTAGCAACGTCAAATTTAAAATTTTATAGAAAAATATTGTTATGAATTATAGATAGCATGAACAATCTGAATGAGATCTTAGAACCTAGAGAACCCTAATCTCGAAGATCCTGGTACCTTAGGAACCCAAGAAGTTTGTGGCCTTAGAGCTCCAAGAATTCTGGTATCCTTAAAACTTTGGTGCTTCGAAGACTTTAGTACTTTGAGAAATTTGATATCTCTGGGATCTTGGTACCTTATGGATTGCAATACCTTGAGAATCGCTAAAATCTTGGATATCCCGAAATCTTTGTGCCAATAAATTAGATTTCCCATTATAACTATTATCCTACGTGCAGAAATTTGTAAGAAAACTATTTCAAATCTTTTCGCCTATTATTCGTCGGAAAAGGCAACTGTTATTCGTATTTCCCAAATACAATTGAAGCTGTTCCATGCGAGTGCATCCAAATAGATCGTATGCAGATTAAAACCTTTCGCCGGGCAATTTTCTCCGCACAATCGTGGAGCTTAGCCTTATCAAACGGTAATACGACCACGCGAGAGTTTAAACTCGCGCTTAAGTATCCGTATAGTAGATCAGAGCAGTGGCAGCGAAGCAGGAGCTCGTAAGCATTTTTTTTTTCAGCCGCAACAACAATGGCCATGGATCACCCGGTATAGCAGCTGCGGCTCGTGAGCCTCTCGGACAGCCTTGAGGCCGTGGTTATGATGTTCTTGTTATTAATTTGTTTTGCGCGCTACCCGCAACACGTCGTGCGGAAACCAGTTTCTGAAGACGTATAGGATTACCACGCGGCACGACCTGAAGAACCCACCGACAGCTTTCGGACGAATAACGCTATCACGACGAAAGCTCGTCGCTCTTAAAACTGTCTTGGAAACTTCTCTTATCCCGGTCGATCTCGAAACCAGTTTCAGTTTTCGAATCGTAGATTTTCCCCTGCGGGACCAGTCCAGTAAAAATAGACGGCCTAGTCGTTTATGAATTATAGAAACATTAACATTCTCTCCAATGAAAACCGGCCGTGAAGATTCTTTAGACACAAGAAAAAAAAAAAGAAAAAAAAACCGGGGCGTTAATTCGACGAGCGAAGAAGGACAGTTCCGTGTCATCCAGTTCCGCGTGTCACCAAGACCGTAATGGCGGCCTGGCTGTTGAGCGGACCTCTTTAACCTAAGCAGAACTAATCGTTGAATTGAATTTTCTAAACGAAAAAAATGACCCGAGTGAATGGAACGTTGTTCACGCGGAAGATTTCCGAGGCGAGATTTTTAGACATGTTTCTGTGTAGCATGTGACGAGTACAGATGTGCCATTTGGACGCGGTTCTTATTTAAAACGGAATACACTGTTTAGCGGAGAAGGACGGAGAGAGGAACGAGTTTGAAAGAAATAGCTGTCAGCTTTGTCAGTCGCCACTACCGTTATCTCTGGTCTACCTGTTCTTACCTAGCTGTACGCACAATGCCGCAAGAAGAAATGGCAGAGGAAGAGATAGGAAGAAAGGAAACTATTTAGACTTAAGGTAATAGTGTAGACAACAGGAGATGTTAGAAAGTCTGTCACGGATCGAAGCTGGAGTTTTGACTCGGCAAGCGTGTGCTTTGATTTCTTTCGAAAGAGGAAGAAGAAACTTTGCCGGTTGTTATGTAAAACGTGGCGTCACTCGCGTGTAATAGAATGCACGTCGAATCCGATTATATGCCGTACCTTTTCTCGTCGCGGACCGGCGCACTGGGTGTAAGAAAAATGATCACAGGTGGAGAATTTTGTAATAACGGAGAAAAAAGAGTTGGTGTGATTCGTTTGTTGCTCGTCAATTTTTACACTCTAACTTTTACGCTATACTCGAATTTTTGAACCGGTATAAAAGGAATAATGTTTGTGCCTTCTTGAAAATGACGACACGATATGATCGATATACAACGAATACGAGTGATGTAATTAATGACAATCGAAGGTGGATATGCAGAAATTACTACAAAGAATATTTGTAAATCGGTAAAAAGGTTACATCTTCTTTCTCAGCACTCTTGCTATTCTGAAGTAGTTCAGTGCTCACAAGACTGTGGAATTCACAAGATGACGTAGATTAGTAAAGAAAATAATTGAAATTCATTGGTAGTAACCTATTGTAGAATAGGATAAAAAGTAATCGCCAAGCTCTTTTTATAAAAAAAAAAAGAAAAGTATACTTTAACTACATTTTTACATTGAAGCAAATCCCAACGGAATTTTTGCCAGTGAAATGACCTCTTTACGATTCCGCCGTGTAACAGTTCCAAAGAAACGAACGACCAAAACGGTACCAGCTAGTTTCAAGGCGATTTAGCGAGCATACGATGGAACTTTCGTGACAAGAACTCTGGTCTGGCCGAGTGCCAGCACTTGCGTCAAGGAATGCGTTCACCTGGAGGTCACTGATCGGCCGAATCGCGTCTCCGATCTTCTAGTCGACCACGGCGGACCGAAAGAGACTCTACGAGGCGATTATAAGGATCGGGGCGTGCGTCCCCCGATCGCAAAAACCTTAAAAGGTTTAAAGACTACAAATTCAGGTCGTGATACACGAGAAGGAGGAGGAGGGGGGGGGCCGATCTTGAGCCATTATTTATGAATTTGGTGCGCCGAAAAAGGCTGCCCCGAGCAGATCTCTGGACCCAGGAACGAGCAACCAGGCCGAGATACGAGAAACCGAGAGAGGCGCTCTACGGATTTCAAATCGATCCGCAAACCGGATAAAATATTTTATGGAGAACGTGCTTTAATGGCCCTTACTGCGGAGGGGTCTTGGTGGACGCATTGATTTGTGGTTACGGTGGACGACAGACCTTATCGATTGCCCCCGTGTCCCTCGCTGGACGTATCGAGAGAGAGATTGCGATATTGCGGTGCTTTCTACGCGAAAACCCAAAGGGCTTGGAAATTTGGGAATTTCAATTGTTCACTGCAAAATCTCGATTTGGATAGATACACTGGATTTGGTATTAAATTGCGACGAAGATGTGAAAGGTAATTTATATACGTTCCATTATCATTAAATTTAATTACTGTAGCGTATAGAATTTCATTGGAACAATTGCAACAGCGTATGCTTGAACATAACATTCCTGGCATGGTAAAAAATTAACATTCTCTAGCGTGGCCATGTCAAATTAGAAATTCCACTTTCTAAGTAGAAGCTGCCCAATAAACCATTAATTAATAGTGACGGCCACGGTAGCATTGCTATGCCAACTCGACGAGACCTAATAAGGCTAAAAGCCAGAATCTTGTTCGAAACGCAAGCTTCACGGAACCACCGTAAAATAGATTTCCACGAAATTGATCGAACTTATCCAAATGATCATTGGCTGCTTATTAATTTAGTTGGTTAAAGGTTTTACCGTTAAAGCACATAAATATACATTGTTCAAAGCAAGCAGTGAATCACGTATCGCAACCATTATGGTCTTTAAGGCGACGCATAATTTCTGAAAATTCCTTTTTGTACAGTTTTATCGTATATCTTTTCAGCCACTTCTCGTTTCTTTTTCACGCTACGTAAGTTCGTGCAGATTTAATAGTGCAGTCTGTACAAAAAGTATTTTTATATACAGGGTTATCCAAAAGTACCTTTAGGATGTTGAATGAGAATATCCGTCGTACGCCATGTTTGTTAGTAAAATAGAGGTGAAAAGAAGTAAAAATTGAAACGAGAACGAACGAAGATAATAGAAATAAAAAAAAAACAGATTAGAAAAGGGTAAAGCAGAAAGGGAAAGAAAAAAAGTGAAGCTAGGTGTTCCGATAGTCTATTTTGGATAACCCTTTACTTACATTTGTCATACAGGCGTTTTTTAAGCAGGTTCTACGTTTCATTTCGATAACACCGAGTCTTTATAGTCGTATAGAAGTACTGTTAAATTATAGGAAATTTAATATAATTCGGCCTAATTAATTAGTACCTAAACATCAAAATAAAACCAACGTCGTACAAATATGTTACCTTTTGTAACCACCGCGTATAATCCAAGTAATCTAAACCGTTTCCAAGCACAATTTCATCTAATAACGTAAAAGAAAACTGAACAAAATCTGCCAATGACATCATCGTCGTAACAATAGCATGTTAATGTATCGAGCCTATATCAACGTCCCTCTCTGTTTTCGCTCGGGTGGCGCAATAAAACCGTTCGAAGCTGCGATCTCTTAATTGTTTTCAGCAGTGTATATATTCTCCGTTTGAAAGCACATAGAGATTTAACCGGAATCCAGTCGCTGGTCGTTTCGATACCACTTTGTCCACGGCGATAATAGTTTACGAGACACTCTCGAGGCGGATGATATTACGCCACCGTAACGCCACGGGCTTTCGATTTAATTTAAGGTGCACCGTAACGTTCCTCCGCCTTTTTACGTGGGCGTCGTACGCGTGCTGCCCGTTTACAACGATCGACGGGGTGTTACAGGGGCGTTCGGTAGACCACGTGACGCTTTCCAGAGGGCCTTCCGGTCCGATCGCGCACCGTCGTCGTACGATATGAATTTTTCACGTTCGAACGAACCAATCCGTGATTTAATCTGAAATTAATCACGGGCCATCGCGACTAGTACCGTTCCAATCCAAATAGAATGACACTCAATTTAAAAGTGACGGGTCTGCGGGATGTCCGCGTTCTATCCTCTGTCAATTAACTCATGCGTGCTTAAACACTACCAGAGAAAGCCTATGGTAATTTAGGCGAGCGGTCGTGCATTATGGAATTAATTTACACGAATCCTTTGTGAAAGGAACTGTAAGGTTCGTTTTTATTAATCACTCGTGTGAGGAGGTATTCTATTAAACGTAGTGACAGGTAAAGATCTAAGGTGTCGGTATTGAATCTTTAATCCCACGGAATATGTTAATTCAGTTGTGTAACCTTAATTATTTTATAAAGTTTGGACGGTGTTGTACGAAATTTTAGTTAGATTGAAAATTTATAGCCGTAGGGCAAACGAATTTAACCTCTTCAGAGGCGGTTCTTTTAAGGAATATGAAAGTGTTAAATATTCCTTTCAAGAATATATTTAAAAGAATAGCAGTTTCTGGACTATAAAATCTGCGAAACCAAATTTACATACATAGAGATATTTACATACTTGAGATGTAATCATCAAATCTTTTACTCCTGATTAGATTAGCCCCCCAATACTATATAATTTAAAAATATATATATGTATGTAGCTACCTGAACTAGTTTCGGAAAACAAGCTTGTCACACTTTGGATGTATACGGAAGTGTATAGGAATATTTTCATTGCTAAAATATGACGAATATTATGCAAAGATACGTATCACTTTACTATCCACTAATAATGAATTTCCAACAATCAAGGAAGTCCATGCAAAGCTACTCAACATCTCTTCGTTCGCGTTTCTTAGAACCCAAATCGATTAGCTCTAATTTTCGTAAGTTTCTCAACCTCATCTCTCGAATACATGATTAGCGTTGAACTGCTCCAAAATGAATTCGATTTATTTTACGCAGTTCATTTTTGCTTCCGAGAAGCTTATTTATCGCGTGCAAGCGGCTACGGAATACTTCGCGATTTCAAGCCGGGGGTTGTTAACGCTTAAACCCTCTTAATAAATCCGTGCCGCGTTTTCATCTTTACGACGCTGAAATAACGCCGACCAGAAAACCATGGTTCGAGAGTCTATCCATCGAAGGTTCACCGTACGCACACGCAACACGTCGCGTGTAACGTTCGGCGAGAAACAAGGCTCGCGCGGATCTACGACGACGTGCCGGTTCGCCGGAGTCTCGTGTATCGGCTACCGGTCCATATTAATTGCTTTCATAATTCAGATCGAGCATACGTAATACAACGACCGTGTTGCCGTCGCCACTTGCCGCGTGGCCAAGCTTCGAACACCGTACAAGGCTCGATCCGTAACGATCATTCCTCCCTTCGTTGCGGCCATAGCACGCGAGCGGGTTTCAATTAATAAATAACGCGACGTCGTTCATTAATTCCAACATTTCGGAAGCGAACGCTTCGGACCGGCCACCTGCAATTAGCCGTGAAGGTTCACAGCGATAAATTAATCGAATATTCGAGGAAGATTATCCATCACGATCGGCGAGCCTTACTTCGGTAACAGAGAGATTTAAGGGGTTCGCATGCGAAGATTAATAGTTCTCGGTGGTTTCATTGGTGACGCGTTGGTAATTTTGGTAATCGCGCTGGTAACTTATAGAAAAATGATCGCCGAGGTACGGTCTCTGTAATATTTCACAAAGATAGTGTAATTTAGCTGGTTAGCTAATAATTTCAGCGCGTCAATTGATTTGATTGATACTCCCATCAATTCGAATAAGAACCAACTTTATAAAATGATTTAGACTCGAACCGAATAGTACATATTATGTATTGTAAAAACGTTCATTATCTGTATATATTATACAGCGTGTCTCATTTACATTGAACCAGCTGAATATGTCCAATGTATTTTTGTACATCGACTTTAGAGAGGTAAGTCATAATACCTGAACAAAATGCTGCTGTTATTATTCAATACAAAAATTGAAATCTCTTCTATACCAATAATTTTTCACAATAAACAGTTTAGTACTTTTATGTACATCAAAATATATGTATGTAATTTCGTTCAAAAAGATAAAGTTGACCTTCGTACGTCCTCTACACGTCCACCAAAAAGAAATTTACCTACATCAGATTATGTGCCTCCTTAAGCAATCAAACTTTTATCTGAAATATTATTCCGTATCATCAACAGTTTCGGAAATATTCTAATCTGTATTTGTACTTTTCGATATTTGTACCATTGCCGTTTTTCGTATCTCTGTGTTGACACTAACAAAAGTAAAATACTTGTACACTTATGGATTTTCTCCGTAGGCATAAACGAATAAATAAATAAATAATTGAATATTTTCATGTGATGTAAAACAAATTGCTTTTACAACTTCCTTTTTTAACGGACGACTTTTATATTTGCAAATCTTTGCTTAACCATTGCCTGTATTTTTTACAATCCTCGTCTAATTCACGGATGTTTTGCTAGATATACAAACTTGGACGTACCTAATACGTTTTGAACAAAAAACACATTTGGAATGTTAAAGTTCAAGCTTCTAAAAGATTATGCATCGCTGATACCTAATTTGTTTCAATGCATTCCTGCACGTGGAATCTCTTGTATATTTCCATTTCGAGGGCATCGAATTTTTAACATTCTGGCGTGCAATTGAACAGTTTGGTTGATGGAGGAATGAAGCCAGATGATATCTGGATCGGAATGAATTTCGCATCTAGCTCGTTAGTCCAGACGTCCGTCGAGAACGTTGGACCATGAGGTCGATGGACTTTCCACGATTCTCCAGTGGTCTCTAATGGAGATTTATTATTCTTCGAAGATCGTGGCTGTTTCGGTAAAATGTCGATGATTCGTATTGTTCCGCTCACGAAGAAATGGCCAACGATCAAGAATTCCGATAACTTCTTCGCAAGGAATTAACTTCAATTCTACTCTAAGGTTCTAATCATAATACCGAAGAATCTTTATCATCGAATCAAGCTAAATTCGATATAATTCATTCCTTCAATGTGAAAAGAATTACAGTCATAACCATTTTCACACTCACTCGCACTTTAGTTGCGCGCGAAATAATCGAGACTTTTCAAGAATTAAATGCGACATTAAGTCGAATGCAATCCTTCATAGATCTTAAAAGCAGTTGGTAAATCTTAAATTAAAAAAACAAACTATTTGATAAAGCTTCTACGCAACAAGATAACTTTTCTAGTAGCAGGGAAGACGAGCCTGCTTGGAAACGGAGTTGATATTAGAAATGAAGTACTTGAGTGCCATGAAAGAGATAATGATAATGCAAATGATTGATTCAAAAAGTAGAAAAATAGTACGATAGAAATTAAAACGCAAACTGATTTTGATACTACTGAGGAAAATTGCAACAATTGAAATTCAATATTAAACTTTGCGCCATACAAAATACGTTAGGTATTGAAATGTCACAGCTATATTCGTTGATTTATCTATGCTTGTTTAAGAAATTATCAATTTTCTAATAAATCCTCCTTCCAGTTTCTAAAGTTTTCTACCGCAAAGGGTTAAATTATATTTAAAATTTGGAACATTTAAGTTTAAGTTTAGATCATTTTCTCATCCAAGTCATATTAAATCTCTATTCTCACGGGAATAAGATAAATCTTGCAAGGAAACAGGACAGATCTCAGGCTTTTTCTCAAAGCTTTTTGGAGACGTTGCAGTTATCTTTAGGGCGAGCTCGAGGTGTCTACCAAATATTAACATAGCTGTTGCAGCTGTTCCATCTCGACGCTCGCTAATATTTTTCCCACACTGATCGACCGATGCACGCTTCAACGGGTTAAAACCAGAATTCGCAATCGGGAACTTTTGTAGAAGCTAATTTCGTGCACGACGATGCCATTTTTTACGTAGAATGTTCCCAAGGGAAGCAGACAAAAAACATGAAGGTACATCGATAACACGATGCCAAACAAAATAGAAGATAAGATAAATTTTATGTGACATTTTTAATTCCTACGACGCGCTGAATAAATATTGAATCACTAAAATTTCGGGTTCCCTGCGACTCGTTATCACTGTTCACTCTTTACTACTTTCAACGTGCAAACATAAGACGGAGACATTTTAGAGATAAGTATTTTGATATTTTCGAGAAATATATGCTATTCGACGCTTCATTGCAAGTTAATAAGTAATTTCTTGATGCAAACTTTCCATGCATATCTGTATTAACAGTGCGTTTCTCTTTGTAAAATTTATAATCTGTGATTTCATGAATTATAAATGTTATAGATACAAAATAGAATTTTTAATTTAATATTTCTCCTCTTAATTGAAATTTGTAAACTTCGATAAACACTGAAATGGAATATTTTTATCTAAATGGAACAAAAATCTCTATTTTTCAATGAAACTTTCATGAAAAAATTGATATCGTTTCAGCGAAATTTTCGCCTCATTACCTGCGTTAAAATCATGTATGTACGTGCAATGCAATACTCTGCTAATTAGGTATAATGAAATTGTAAAAATTACATGCACGGCAGTTCAATTAGAACAGACGTAAACACAATCGGCCAAGTAGCGATGGGAAATTAATCGATGAGCTACAACGTTGATAAGAATAGCGATCGAAAGCCGAAGGGATTTCAAGCGGGAAAATTTCGAAACGATTTTTACCGTTAGAAGGCATTCATTTACCGGTGAAATCGATTATAGTTAGGAAATCCACATCAGGGCAGCGTCAATCAAACAACCGTGCTTTTATCGTCTTTCCGAACCCACGCATGTCGCCTGGACGCTTGTCCCTTTCTATCACAAATTAAAACGTTACTGATTGTTAGAAGTGCCTCGTGGAAGGTTCTTTATGGTCTAAAGCGTTAGCCATTTATGTCGTCTATAATGTGAGTAATACTCTATCTCGTTGGTTCCATTTGGGCAACGATAATTAGCTCTGCTGGATTTTAATTCGTAGATGAGCATAGTACACCTGCGACTTCTTTTCTATGGTGAAAATATACCGCGTAAAGAAAATGTGTAAAAGGTGTCAAGCAAAGATTGATTGGTAGTAAACGTAAGTATAAAACTTGTGTTAACCCTTTGCACCCCAGAATTTTTCTAACAGTTAGGAAATTTATATAAATTTTGTATTAACTTAAATGTTATAATTGGTAATATATTGGTAAATGGAATTAAAATTTAATATAAATGCGGTATGTATTTATCGTATTTGCAGCATAATCTGCATCACGAGCTATCCTCGTTATTACAAGGTAAGGAATTAAAATATGAAATGCATGGTTTGCAATGTTACGACTTATATTCGAAAATTTGAATTGAAAAATTCGTATTCGAATTGGGAAATTAAAATTTTATTATTTCGATCGTTTCCTGCTTACCTGCAATTACGATTGAAAATTCATTCGATTTAATTTATGACCTCTTTGGAATTCCATGCTGTATGAATTAGAGATAACGATGAAGTAATTAAAATTCGAAAGGTGAAACGAGTAAATTAGTCTTTATTTTTAATATCAACGTAATATGAAACCAGAACTATAATACTGGTTGCTGTATTTATGCCTACTTCTACCTGTACCGCAATTAATTTAAGCCTCATCGTCGGTAATATGATTAAATATGCCAGTTCTCTAGCTAGCAATTCAAACATTAATTGCCTATCAAACTAAACTCGAGCACGAAAGATTGCCAATCAGAATAATTTCACCCGAACGTAATTAATCTTCAAATACAAACGAAACAACAATTCACTGCTACAATAAATTACGAACGAATCGAATGAAAGCCATTCTTTGAAACCTTTACAAAGACTCTTGGTACAATAAACTCCGTTTCGATTTACATCGAGCCACTAAACACGGAAATTATGCAAGTGCAATTTAATAGAAATGCCACCAGTTACAAACGGAGAAAGGTGGACGACTATTAATCGGCGAAACCAGACTCTGGCTCGATCGTTTGTGTCCGAATCAAATACGCCAGATCTTCGATGAATGCCGTAAAAGAAATTAAAGATCGAATCGAGTCACGTTTCGAGTAGCCAATAAACAGTACTCGCACACCGTAAGTTGGCAAAAAAAGAAAAAAACAAGGAACAACGTACGAAGCATGTACATAGGCGCAGCTGTGCCCGATGATCGACTCGGTTTTGTTACCACCTTAAATCGTAATTAACGTTTTTCTGACCGATTTCATAGGATACAGGCGTTGTTTTGCCCATGGCGGCGCGTGCCCCGGAAATTACTTCCCCGGCAGTTAATTACTCGGCTGAGCTTCGCTACCGATAATATAACGCTACCCGTCCTGGATCGTCGATCAAAATTGATTTTGGGCCGGTTCTCCGATTCCCTGATTTCCCTCTTGCACCCTGTAATTTGCACGGTGCACCAAATACGCTTCTGCTTCCGTATACCCGTCCTCTGCGCATGCATGGCGATTCAGCGTTGTTAAGAGTCAATGTGTATTTTTAACAGTATAATTTTAGGGTGGCTTACACGGCGAATTGAAAGTATTCCATAAGTAGAGGTGTATTTATCTTAATCCACGGTGTGCTCGATTTTCTTTTGCGTGCGAACGGAGATATGTAGTTTTATTCTCGTCCCAAGTGATATACTTTCTTTTTTCACTCGCCTTTGGCTGCGTTAAATTACGCACATTTCATCTTTTGCTGTAACCGATTTCAATATTATTCCATTGCAAGATTTTTTTAATAATCCTTTCGTGCAACTTATTCGCACAATCTTCCTTCAAACTGGAACAGGTTCGAACGACTGTGGAATGAAGTGTAATACAGCAAGTCTGCTGCCACGCAAAATTGCGATAAACTCATCCGCGATTTCTATCCAAATTTGATTCAATCTCCATGAAAATGACGCTAACTTTTTCCCCGCGAAACGTCTAACGAAATCGGAGCAAATTCTCATTCTTTCGTCCTATTGCTCGAAATTTCGGGAACATTTGTA